>BROG01000181.1:0-410000 GCA_030159075.1 Atrina japonica
GCTATAGAGATTCAAAGTAAAAGAAAAAAAGGATATAAAGAGTAATAGTGTGTAACACAATTCTATGAGCCGTACAAAGAGTCTAAGTAAGAGACTCAGAGGGAATAAAGGCACTGTTGAGTCTAAAATATAGTAGTGACTAAACACTACTTAGCGTGCGAACGTCATTCATAACCCCAAACGATTTAGAGCCGAAATCCGCTTGGGCATGCCAGCTGATGACCCTAGTGTGACGTCACCAAGTCAGCTGAATGTACATGTTCAACAGCATGGGTGAGTGTTTATTTTTTTTATTAGATAGGGCTTAATTATTTCCCCTGCATTAAAATGTCAAATATCTCAGAAGAAAAAAATAAATCACATGACTTTAAAAACTACAGAATAGGTTCAGTTAGACCTCTGAGAGCTCATTTACGATCCGGAGTTCGAGGTGTCAACATCGTCAGAAAACCACTACCAGCATGGGTGAGGTTTGATTTTTTATTAAATAGGCTTAGTGTTTACCTTATGAAACAATAAATTTCAATAACTGAGTAAAATAGAGTTCTAACAGCGTTTATTTAGCTAAATCTAAATCATGCCAACAGGGTAATACCCCACCATCTAATCAACGTTGATTCATTCTAGACCTCTCGTGAAGTCACGTGACCTCTCGTGACCCCGAATTCTTGTAACGAAGACTCTTATTGGCCTCCTCCACAACCTTCCACTTCCGGTCATAGACACACCTCCAAACTCAACGATTAACTCTTTCTCCTTATTGCCATGACAGCATGACCTCACTTCCGGTATGACGTACTTCCGGTATTACCTCGCTTCCTGTATGACGCACTCGGTTCAATTTTACTTACAGGTATGCCGGTGACGTACTGTCCATAAATAATTCAGAATTTCAGAATTACCTCAGCCAGATGTATCCTGTTGAGCTAGCGATCAGTGAGACGACAGAGAGCAACACATCTGCTTCTTACCTAGATTTTCTCCTGTCGATTGGGAAGGACTGTCAATTTCACACCTACTTTTATGACAAATATGACGATTTCAATTCCCATTTCACGAATTTGCCGTTTCTGAGTAGTAATATTCCGTTTTCTCCTGCCTAGAGCGTTTTCATTTCACGACTCGGTGTACAGGGGATGCAGGACATGGCACCCGATCCCACCTCTTGATTTCAAGAGGTCCGTGTTTGTCCATTTTTACCAGATTTGAACCTGTATCCTGGACATCCTAATTATTTATACCTTGGTATCTGAGACTTTTTATATTATGCCATAGCATGCTCCTCTTATTAATGTTTTATTCTGAGAGGCAAACAACTCTATTTTCGAACTTATGAATAAAAGTAAACAAATTAAGGATTACTAATTTTTAACTTAAATTGTACCCCAGTAAATCCTGTATCATTTATCAATGGATTGAAGCTTTCTTTCATGTTTCGATGATAAATAGGTAGTAGTATTCACTTTATTTAAGAACAGTAATTAATTGAAAATTGCAGGCGATCAGCCAATTTAATTTTGATGCTAAATAAACGAAGTGACTGACGTCACCCAGAAAAACCGATTATCACTTTTAACTGAAAAATGTGGAGTGTTGTTTAAACAAAAGTAAAATATTGCGTATACTACACCAGTGTATTGTTGACTGTTATGACATGACTACCAATTAAAATGTTTACCGTATTTGTACCTCCGAAGCTCATGACAGTTAATAAGTTTGTCTCTTTGAATTTTATAGTATTTTTTCTTGTTACAGAAACAACATGATAAGCAAATGTAAGCAATACATATGTATTACATTCTATCCAATCTGCAAATAATCGAATTATTTATCAGCAATATCCCGACTTTTCTAATGTATAATGATACCGATTGGTTTTTGTTTGTGCCCCCCCCCCCATCCTAGTTTGGTAATCAAACCAATTATAGTTTTTGTCGTGACATCGAATTTTTAAAATACTTCACTTACCTTTCTTTATAGAAATAACATGTTTGGATTCAAGATAAATGTGGGCAACATTTGACTTCTCTATCATATCCTTTAAGCGCTGCTTTGTAAAACCAATACTGTTAATGTGGATATTTTCGCGTGTTGTTAATTACGCTATTTTCTTACGCAAACCATACGCGTGGGATATTTTACGCGATGTCACACCTTACTTTTACCAGTTCTGTATTAACGATAATTCTTAGCACAACTATGTGACTACCATGAATTGGGATATTTTGGCGTCGCTGAAATTTGGCCACTTTGGTCATAAGATGAAGGATTATTTTTGGGTGTAGTACGCGGAGGCTGATTTATACAAAATTTCGACGTTTACAGTTCTGGTACTGGATTTGTAATTCATTACTATTTTTGACACACATTTGTAGCTTACTAGTGGAACGGGAAGCTGACAAAATAGTTCACATGGTGATAAAAAATTGGGGTAGAAAGTTGATTTTGATGATCTCTTATTAATAAAATAGTTGGCCACCTAATTTTTTCAATTTTTCAAAATGGCCATCATCATTAATTATTTTCGCTCCATAAATAGGATATAAAAAGGTTTCAATGACTTATAATTTCCAAATATTTACGCTGCTTGTCTTCATGAAATGTAGAATATAAAAAGTATCAGATATAGGTACAAATCTAGAAATGATTTATTTATTAAATAATGACAATGTATTTCATTCCACACTCTGCGCATGCTCAATAAATCTTTGCATAGAGCAATGCCTGATAGCCAAAATCGACAACATTTTCCGGTACAAGAACTTCCTCCTTTACAACCAAACTTCAGTTTCTAACATGATGAATCTATAGGCGACAATAATGTCCAGTGTGGAAGCCATTCATTCTTTGCACACAACATAAGACTCGGAGTCAAATTGCTTCCAGATTTGATCTCTTAACATTTTCTTAGAGGTGGAGTAGATTCATAAGACAATTTTGCAAACAATTCAAGAGGAGTTTCATTCATATATTTGAATCTACCAGATTGATCGTACATAATTACTGCAAATTGATTCATGGGGTTCATATCATTAATATTTCGTATTGATAAAACCATTTAAATTCTAAATTCTTCAAACGCTAAGATAGTCATCTTTTTGAACCTGTATCGTTTACATGGCGCCAAAACTTTGAAATTATTATGGACGCATGTGAAGAGTACGCCATACGCTGGGCTAAGAAAGAATATGTCGCACCTGATACTCTTTCGGAGTTGATTAAGTAGATCAGTAATGTTCTTAAACGAAAAATTCGACGACTTAAACATGGTGTCAACACAAAACACAATTCAATTTTTCATGACCCTGATGTTGTCAGAGAACTTTCCCGTCTCCATGAAAATTTTATCATCGTTCCTGCTGACAAAGCATCTAACAACTTAACATTTGTCTGCAGGCGATACTACTTCAGCATCCTACAAGAGGAACTTGGACTAAACAGACTTCCTGGAAATCCTACATACTCTCTAACCGATTTCTCTACCTCTGAAATATGAGATAATCATTAATCCGTTCTCGCTTCGTTTGGAATACCCACAGTGACACGGAGCTTGAATTGCCATATATTTATTGGATTCCGAAGATGCACAAACATCCCTATAAACACCGCTTCATTGAGGGGTCATCTAAGTGTTCCACCAAGCCTTACCAAACTTCTAACACATATTTAACAAGGTCTTCAGAAGTACTGTATAACGGCCTAGTCAAGAAGCGGAGTCAATCAGATGTGGATCCTAAAGAATTCAAAGGAATTTTTGGAACATTTAAAATCCTCAAATTTCAAACATATTACAAGCATCAAGTCTTTTGATTTTTCGACCCTTTACACAACAATCCCTCATCAAAAACCCCAAAACAGATTAACATCTATTATACAAAACTCTTTTGTATACAAAAATGGAAATCGCAGATATAAATGAAGAACCTTATTTTGTCAAGGAACACTCTGATTCCAATAACAAGTACACTGAAGACGATATTATCAAGTTGCTGGGGTTTCTAGTAGACAACATCTCCGTGGTTTTTGCGGGAAAAGTTTTCCAACAGATTGTCGGCATTCCAATGGGTACCAATTGTGCACCTCTTTTGGCTGACATATTTTTGCATTCATATGAAGCGGAATTTATACAGTCTCTGCTCTCCAAAGGAAACAACCAGTTCGGTTCAGTTTTACTTAGAGGCATATCGACGACGTTCTGTCCATAAATAATTCAGAATTTCAAAATTACCTCGGCCAGATATATTCTGTAGAGCTAGAGATCAATGAGACGACAGAGAACAACACATCTGCTTCTTACCTAGATTTACTCCTGTTCATTGGAAAAGACGGTCAACTTCACACATCCCTCTATGACAAACGAGGCGATTTCAATTTCCATATCACAAACTTCCCGTTTCTAAGAAGTAATATTCGATCTTCTCCTGCATATGGCGTTTTCATTTCACAACTTATACGTTATGCCAGGGCATGCTCTTCTTATGAATGTTTTATTCTGAGAGCTAAACGACTAGCAAATAAACTACTTACAAAAGGTTACGTTGTTGAACGCTTGGAGTCGTCGTTTAAGAAGTTTTATGGTCGATACGGGGATCTTGTTAAACATTATGAAGTCCCCCTCTCAGAGATATTAAATAGTATTCTGGATCACGGCCACAGACAGTGACTCCGTTTCACCAATTATGCTTTTCACCGAACTTGACCTCATCACCAAACTTGACCTTTTTACCGAATTTGACCCGTTGATCGAACTAGAAAGGTTTCCATGGAACATTTGCGACGGGTGTGGCATGCCAGCGGAAGACGCTGACTCCTTCCGGACACCTGGTCTTATCTGGTTTGGGATTCGTAATTGTTCTTCATGTTGAGACCATTTGCACATCTAATTTGTCGTGTTATAATGGACTTAAGTTTTTGATTATTGATTGGTACTTCTTCAATTTTACTTTAGACGGATTTTGGCTATACATTAAGATTTATCATTTGTCCTTGTATTATACCACTTTCTCTTTAGAAAATAAATATCTATTTTAAATTGGAGCTCAACTGATGAAGTCTAAATGACAGAAACGATCACCATGAGCATTATAACTTTGGCAATTGTAACAGAATTCACAGGAGTACATACACCATGGACAATTTTAGTGGCTTCCTCAAAAACATTCCATACCTGCCAAGCTGTTTGGGGCTTATTTTTCCTTTACAATCAAAGTGCAAACTGGGTCAGAGCCTAAGGACACAGAACAAGATTGAGGTCCCAAAAGAAAATTTACACTACAAATGAATGAAGACTGACACACGAAGAACAACAAAATAATCTAATTTAAGATAATAGTGTTCTTACTTCCAGTTGGAAGTGCATGCTTTGTATATGGGAACAGTCTTATGTTACCAGTGAAGCTACCTTATGATTGCATGACACTAACGCTAACTGTTCTGAGACCATTTCATCGATGTTTGTGTCCATAAGTGTAACAATTTCATCTGTCAAACAAAACCTCAAACGAATTGTTTTAATTTTCATTACACATAAGATAGGTATTCCATTATTTCTGTGGTTTAGTGTTTTCTGTTATCTTTCCTCTTGCAACAGTTCCCCACATTTTCCCTTGTCTCCACAGTGATGATGTAAATAAGACTCGATGTTAGGTGAAAGATATCATTCACACAGTCATAAAATGTTTTAGATGCCCCAAGTAGTTTGGATTTACTAAGGCTATCCGTCTTCTATTACTAGTAGTATTTCTCTAACTGACTCACTGTGCAATAATTCAAATACGTTTCACGAAAAGTCATGAATTGTGAATTAACACCAAAAATAAGCACTCCATTATGTGTCTGATTTCTGTATCGAAGAAAATCTTTCAAATAGCATTATCTACATTTGCAGTATATAAACAACTTGGAAATTAAGCAACAGCAATCTTTCAGTCTTTTACTTTATATATATATATATATATATATATATATATATATATATAATATATATATATATATATATATATATATATATATATGAAGGTAATAGCCAATGTTTTTCTAATACAGAGGTACAGAGTTTATTCACATGTCAAAATACGCATTGACAGATTTCACAATTTAACAACACAACACAAATACAGAATTCAAAACTGGCGTTGAAGAGTCTGTTATTGTAATAACATTATGCATAATATATTAAATTCATCAAACAACAACTAAAATCAGATTATCTACCGGAAGACTGTTCTTTGTCGAACGGTTAAGAAATAAACTACGATGTGAGGAATAGCTGTGTTTACCAAAATATCATTAAAAATTTTCCACTTTTACTACTTGTACTTGATATACAATAACAAATAAGGCTATAAACAGGCATGGGAAATTTGATATTCCTATATATTTTGCCAAAAGGTCAGGTCCAGTGTGGTTACCATATAAAATACATATTGCAGTAAGGTTGAATTAATCAATGATACCACATCTGAATTTCCAGAGGTCAGTGTTTGTCCAATATCACCAGATTTGTAGATGTATTACGGACATCCTGTAAATTTATACTTTGGTATCTAAGATTTTAATATTGCGATTGAAATAGTCACAAACTTGGGATTCTCAAGCAATTTTCACAAAATATATAGAAATTTAAGAATTTGTTTTCCAGTGTATATCTCTTTTGTTATTGTATTTTAATCTTAGTAGTAAAAAGGAATTATATTTTTGGGGAAAACACAGCTAATGGACCTTAAAGAAATAAACCAAGATGTAATTATCATTACTACAACACTAATAATGATGGATTGCTGACTGTGTTTTCTGTTTACTTTTATTCCAAACAGAATGTACAAAGTCTGAAAATAAAGGGTAGCATCTGCAGTCTTTGTTGGCTGTTTACTGTAATTCTGAAAAATAAAACGTTCATGATATATCTCATGTCAGCAAAACATTAAATAATACCTGACTTGACCAAAGTTAATTTACGGACAATTTGCGCCAAGAAATTAACGGACATTGCAATACGAAGAAAGAAGAAACATGAAGTTAGGTCACAGCAAAATAAACAGTTATTTAAATAAATACATGTAGTATTCACTATGAAATCAAAAGTAGGATGACTTATTTACACTTGTTATCGGGAACACAAACATAATTGTATTAAAATATTTTGTCTTGCTCACGTCAATAAGTAAAACTGAAATTCTACTTACAGACAAATGTACACAAACCACCTCTACAGCTGGGCATGTACCAGGGACATCTCGAACACGATGGTCCAGCTGTGTATGGACGGAATCCTACCACGTTTCCTCTGTTGTCAAAACATAATGAAATGCATCGTTTCAAACATTATGTTAATAATATAAAAAATAAATTGTAGACAGTTTAAGCTAAAACGGTCTTATATCAAGTTTCGAAACAAAGGTTTGTAGAACTGCATAGGCGAGTAGTCGGCAGTTTCCAGAAAGTTACCTGAGTGAACTTTTACCAAATCTTTTGAAATTTATGATTGTGGTTTAAAATACCAAGTTTTTAGTTTCGAGATATTAACTTGGCTATGCTATAAAATCTCTACTAGAATCTTGAATTTTTGTGGGATCAAAACACAAATTATCTGACTTCAAAGTTTTTGATTTACAGGAGACTCTATTGTTTTTTCAGGTAATTGATGAGTTAAATTTCTAGAAACAACCACAAGAAATAACACTGTAACCTGAATGGCTGACAAGTTGTAAAGAAATTGCCTTTAACTCTCTAAGCCCTATAACAGACTGGTCTAAACAATAGGAAATATCATACCATCTAGACACTTAAGGTTGATAGCCTGGTTAAATCAAATGTCTAAACCTAGAAGAATTCTTATAATGTCTAAATCGGTCATCTCAAAAAAAAAAAAAAAAAAAAAAAAAAAAAAAAAAAAAAAAAAAAAAAAAAAAAAAATAAAAAAAAAAAGCGCATTTCGTGTAATTAAACCCAACTGCAATTTTCCTATGTAATCATACTGAATGTCAAAGTTGTAATTAATTCGATAATTCAATTTTTATTCCGTTTTGTCGTAAGTATTTGGAAACATTTTCCCTCATTTCCCCCATTTTTCCTTTATGAAGTCAAAGTTCAATAGCAAAAAAAAAAAAAAAAAAAATTAAAAAAATTATCTTTTCTTTCTTTAGGAGTTTGCTGTCTATAAAGAAACAAGTGGACGACGGGAATAAATTTGATAAGCGATATGCATGCGATATGCGAGGAACGCATTTTCAAAAATTGAATCCTTGAAATTGTACGATTTTTTTTCCATGTTAAATATGAAAAGAATCATGGCAATGTGATCATAATGCTTGCCATTTTCTTAAAAAAAAAGGAAAATCGACAAACAAACACATGGCGACTCTGGTAACCGAGAAGCTAATGAGTGGTTATTGTAATGGATACCCAACAACTTACCCTGGGCCATAATGACAAACAAAATTGTATGCATTCCTCCAGTTACCCCTCCTTCTAACTAAGAGTGGACAGAATGCTATTCCACATCCAATGTTAGCTGACGCAGCACTCACCATCTGGAATTAATATAAAATAATAGATACCAAAATATTAATCGGAAAGAGGTTCAGGAAACAATATACAAATACAATAAACATTGAATAAACACAGACGTGTGGAAATCTAGAGGTGGTATCAGGTGCCATGGAAGAGTAAGGATCCTATGTCGAGAGAGCCAAACCCAATACTACATTCCAAATAAAATGAAATAAGTAAGATATGAATCCTTGTCATAATCATTAAAGACGAATCAGCAACCACTACCGAACTGTCAGTTCAACATTTCACTCATTGAATCACTGTAATTGCAAAGTAAGTAGTTTACCTCTGTGTATGAAATGTTCATATGTCGAACATGCACTGGCATAAAGGATCTGTGAGATAGAAACACTATATGTAAGAGAAAAAGGGATATAACCGTATAAGTGGAAGTTTTACGGAGATGCAAATTTAGCGTTTTGTCTTTAAATATTGTATATAATTTTAGGGAGATGTAATTTTAGCGATTTTATGATTAAAATAGATAACTCTTACCTTCGATGAGGAATGGATTATAAGCTATATTCAATTTTAGCGGTTTCTTCAACCTCGCTAATAATGCCAAAATTTCAGCTTATACGGTAAACATTTATCGCCCTTGTATGACAATAAATTGTTTTTTATAATGATATTAAAAATTCAGTAAAGTAAACAAGTAACATTTAAGTTTCAAGAACATTTTATTCGAAACAACAAATATTTCCAAGAAATTTATGAAAAAACTTCAAGTCGATAGTTGTTTCATATCAAGAACGATAACTCTAGCGGGGGTTCCGAATAGGAGGGAATGTGATGGGGAAAATGGAGTTCGCGAGGGAGACTTAACGTTTCTGTTCTTGGTCATGTGAATACTTTTTGCGAGTGAGAACTCGCGAAATAAAATGAAAATGGATTCATCGTATCACTTAGCCGTATATCTTGGTTGTTAATTTGCCGTATGTGTCAATAGTTAGAAATATGCTCAAGGAGCGTATGTGTTTGATTTTCTAGTTCGTTGGGATATATCTCATTCACATACATATCAACATCGTTAAACATCAACAATTCCATCAACTATTCAGTGTTGAGAGTCGATAATAGATTTTACGCATTGGTAGTTGATAACATAATTCACGTTAGGAGTCGATATTAGATGATGCACGCTGATATTAGATAAATGTGAAAAAGTGAAAAGGTAATTGCAAACAAAGTCATTTTGTCGATCGTAAAATTTGCAAATCGATGACCTCAAACGTTATTGCACATGCCATTGCGACTTCTGCTCATCACTAAAATAATAACACATTAGTACACCGGATACTCATAGACATTTTTAGCAACACATGTAAATTCATTTTTTAACTTGTATAATACTTCTTTTATTTCGGAAATATACATTTATATTCAGTTCAACTTCAAATGATGAAGTCTTATTGACGGAAACGATTGCCTTAGCTTGAGCTTTTGTTTTTGCTTCTCATGTAAAACTGTTACGCTCGTGTTGTTAATGATATTTATAACCACTGGGTCGTTGCCACTATTGGTGGAGTCCCCGAGGTATATATAAACCCAGTTCCTGGTATTTCGGTTCCACCGATTATTCTATACTAAAGAAACATTTCGTTCAGAAACCATCATTCAAATTTAAACGTCTCCAAAGTTAAGGTATTCGTTTTACATTGGGTACTCTTAGACGTATTTAGCAACACATGTAAATGTATTATCTGACCTTGTATGATACCTTCTTTTTATTTCGTTAATATACATTTATATTAAATCAGAGCTCAACTGATGAAGTCTTATTGACAGAAACAATCGTCTTGAGTACATTTATTTGTTTTGGTCTCTTTTGTAGAACTATAAAACTGGTATTGTTAATTATATATAGATAACAGTTAAACAATCTCTGAAAAATATACAAATTACAGATACGTATAAGTATAATTCTTCAGGATGTTCAGGGTACTATATACAAATCTCTTTTGTAAAACTCAAACTTTGGTATTGTTAATAATAATAATAATAATAATATATATATATATATATATATATATATATAATATATATATATATATATATATATATATATATATATATATATATATATATATATATATATATATATAAATGATAGTTAAACATCTCTGAAAGCATATAAAATCACAGATCCCACCTCTGGAAATCCAGTAGTGGGATCAGCTGTCATGGAGGAGTAAGCATCCATTGTTGACCGGTCAAATCCGCTGTGAGTCCAGAGTTTAATTCAAATGAAATAAGTGAGGAATAAATCTTCGTCACAACTGGCACAGACGACACAAAAACCGAACAGCTTACTCAACATTTCATTTAGTGAAACAGAGTGCTAGATACAAGAATATTTACCTGAGTGTAATGTCCGCATCTTCCACCTTGAACACATTGATTTGAATAATAGTCATACAAGCTACGTTCGTTTATCCACCTGGTCAAACCTCGAGCTATATCTCTTACACCTGGAGAAGACAAGCAAAATATGGCATCATAAAGTGCCATTTAATACATCAATATACGATTATATAACTAAGTAAAACTGAAGAAGTACCATGGATAGTCCATTAGAATAAGACAAATTAGGTTTACAAAATATTACAAACATAATACCAAAGTTATAATGCTCAAGACGATCATTTTTGTCAATTAGACAATGAAGAACAAGTCCCACACGGGATGATACCAGGTCTCCGGAAGACGTCAGCGTCCCCTGCTAGCATTCCACACCCGTCGCAAATGTTACATGGAAACTCTCGAGTTCGCTGAAAAGGCCAAGCTCTAGAAATAAGCTGACTGTATGAGTTTGACAGCTAACAATAAGAAGGTCGGTGGTATTTTTCCGCGTTCATTATAACCACGCCCCTACGACTAAAACATGAAAGCCAACATATATCTAAAAGAATTTTGTAGAGTGTGACAACTAAAACACTAAAAAACCATGCATCTGATGAGGTTGGAAAGGGCGTAGAAAGTTCCATACATAAAGTAAGAAAATAGATTATTTCGGACCATTATCATCATATGGATTCAGCCTTTATTATCAATAAATATATTTATATTTTCAACTTTTACTCTACGCGCATAAAATGATGCCAATAATACAGGTATATGCAGGTAGATCGACATGAATTTTTATACAGTTTGTATTACTTGACAAGTTCTTGGACGACAGCTTTTGTATGGTGCCAAGCCTTGGAAATATAAAAAAATACCTAGCTATCTGATTGGTTAAAAGGAATAGTGGGCAAATAATGGACTCGACTTCCATCTAGAGGTGGGATTAGATGTCAAGGAGGAGGGAACATTCCATGTGGGCTGGCAACATACATAGTGAGTCTATAGATAAACACAGACTAAAGTTGAATGTATCGCCTCTGATCATTATGTGATAAATAGGCAGTTTTACCTCAACTATCAACTAAGTAAATCAGCCTTCCAGACAAGCATTGGGTAAAGATAATTTCTATCTTGTTTGTGGTGTACTATTGTGACGAGAAGTCACTCCTCATTTATTTGAATTTGACTGTGGACTGACTAGATGTAGGAGTGACTGATCAACAGGAATGCTTAGTACTCCATTGCACCTGATCCCGCCTGAGGATATTCAGAAATCTTTGTTTTTATAATGTTCACCGTATTTGTATGTTGTCTTTGGAACCGATTTGGTTATTTGTAAGTGCTTATATGTTTATTTATACAGCCACAAACACTACACATTCTGAGATACAAGTCATTATTTGATATACAGTCAAGAATATCTCATTTAAATAAATACATAAAAAGCATAAGGTGAAGTGATGGATGTATGCTATGGATCTTAGTACAATGAAACTTTTTCATATTACCATGACTACCGAACCGGGGTTTTCTTATTCAAAAGATCCGAAGTATTTAATCTAATCCCGAGTCTTCCGCTATAGAACTATCGTATAGTCATTTGTCACATCAGGATTCAAGCTCTAAAGATATTTTCAAATGTGACTGCAACATTAATCACTTAGCCAACGCGAATAGAATGTCTACACAAAATGAGGTATCACAGAAAAAATTGTAAATACATAAAGATTAAGGGATAATTACCTCTATAAAGAACAAGTGATTATTGTAATTAAACTTGTAATTATGTTTGGGAGAAAAGAACCAACACCAGAACAGAATTATAGAAAAATCATGTGTTGTGTTAGTTACCTCTCCTAGCATATAGGTTTTCGCCAACCCATTCCCAAGGGGTACCGACTTCTCTACCAGTTCCATGACTAAATATACATTGTTCAGCGTATCTCTGTGCACTAGCCTCCAGTAGTGTATTCCAACGCTGTTGGGGTATAAACAAAATGCACTTAAATATAACTTACCAATTAATCATAATATCAACAATGTAATCATAATGTCATCAAACATAAATTAGTGTTTTAATTTCGTTTCTATAAACAAGAAACACTTTTCATTGCATTTCCAATGACGTTTCACGAAAGTGACACAAGACTATAGGCACTTTTTAAATAGATTTATCAAAACTGTTACGCTAAAAAAAATTAGGACATGACTACCTAGGGAAAGAAAGTTCGTCAGAAATTATGACGTCGGGTCAGACACAGTTACGACCCCTTTTTGAAGCTAGCTTGTCAGTGACAATTAGAATTAATTATTGTAAAAGAAATGACATGATTATAGGTGACAGAGTACTACACTTTATTTCCTCACTGATGATCTGTTTAATGATCCACAGACACACAGAAATTTAACGCTGCTGAAATAAAACGTTAATGAAATATAATATAAACCTAAAACAAAATTAAAACAATTAGAATTCATAATGTGAATACTAATTTTTAAATTTGCGGTCAGTATGCAGATATCAAATAATTATGCGTAGAATTTTTGTCGAATCGTTTTAATAGAATATATTTCTGGTGTAAGTTTCTTTTAAAATTAATTTAAATTATTTATGTGAAACCTACTAGTGTATTTTATATCTCAAATGAAAGGAAACATATTTCATACGACCGTTAAATGTTCCATTCTAAAGTTTAGAAATATTTCAAGCGATTTATAGTCTTAATTGAGTCATGTGGTACATTACTTGACCCAGGGGACCCCTTTGAATTAAACTGTTTTTGTGAAGAATAAATTAAAAAAGAACTCCCGAACCACTATCATTCAGCTGTTGTTCGCTTTATGTCTGCACATTTCCCATTACTTGGGGAAGGGGTTAGAAATAATAAATCTGCCTTAGTGAAGATAAATAGATCCTTATATTAGATAAGTTCTGTGCAGGATTTTTTCCATGAGCAATTGCTTTTACACATCAATATTTTGCATAAAAATGAAAAAGAAATCCTTATATTTATGCATATGTATATATTATCATTTTTCTGTGAATGCCCGGGTGTTTTAATATGAACAATTGTTTGGCACGAGAAATAGTTCCATTTTTCTGCCCAGAAATGCTAAAGAAAATTGTTTTGAAAGAAACAAGTGATATGAAACATCCGGATTACATATTTTCAGACTTGGTTTGTGGTTATTGATATTCGATCACTGGGTGGCGGTGCATTAAATGTGTCAGAAGTGAATTGCCCTCTACATGCAAATGACGGCGATATTGTAGTTGGTGACACGCTGTTTTACAATTTTATCAAATGACTATACCACAGACTTTGTGTGCGTCTTAACATAAGGTAGACAGCTGATGTAGCATTTTTATACCAATCAGCCGGGCAATGCCGTGACTTGTATGCAGGCTGGCATGTAATGATGTATGACCTTTGTAGGCATGAATACGGTTGTGTTCAGGTTTCGTAAGTATTGCAGCATGTACTAACAAATCTTTCAAATCAATTGAAATAAGATAAATGCAAATTTAGCAAATTTATGTTGTGAAATACCAAATTTTTACTGGTGTGTTCAAAAGTTAATTAACGATACCTCCGCCAAAAACTCAGTAAAGCTGTGAACACTCGGGGCGCGTGACGACCTAATGTATTTCATTGAAAATTGAAAGCAATTGCTCTGTATACTTGCAATGAAGAGAATTACAATCTGTATGTAAATATCAATATTTCTTTAACCAAATTTCTCTCTTCTAAACATTGAAAAATCAGTATATTCGATTTGATCATTAATCGTGATATATATATATATATATATATATATATATATATATATATATATATATATATATATATATATATATATATATATATATATATATCAAACATTACTCTGTTTGCCAACGTTTTAAAAAGCACATCAAAATCGGACACCATAATGTTGACCACAAAGAAGTTTATAAAGTAGAGGCATGCCGCCTGGCGACTATTTGACAAATACGGTCTTCTACACAATACGACAATACAGGAGTTAGCAAGCCTGACATAATTGGTATATAATGTTCATATATATCACTCTAGAACAAAGTTAATGTGATCTGATGATCGCGATATATCATTCTAGAATACTATTGATATGATTTGATAATGGCAATATAGCTAGAACAATGTTAATTCGATATATTCTTACCATTTCTGTCATGTCAACAGCACTTGGCACCACCTGGCGTCGTATACTGTTATGGACATTTACAATAAGAATTTTTTCATGTCCTCTCAGTGTAACTGGTTCTTGGCATCGAATATGATCTATCACCGAGAAAAGTAAAAACAAACCGACGTACTTCATCATCACAGTTGGTAAGGAGATCGTGGTTGAAAGTTGAGACAAATTTGTACTGTATATTTGAGGTAAAGATTGTCTAGCGCAGAGAATACGAAAGTAAAATCTGCCAAAACAAATCAATTCACCATCAATTCAACACGTCTCACCGATGGATTGACCGAACTGAGAGACAGATGTTATCAAAAGGGAGAGAAATATGACTTGCATGACTATTTCCTTTAAAGATCAAAGTTTAATGAAAACGGTAATCAATTATATGAATATAAACAAATTATGCATATAATTGAATTAACAAGTTTGACAACAAGAATCGTGGAAAGTGACAGGTGAGTGAATATATCATACAAAGAAATGTATTATGACTAAAATGTATAAATAGATGTTTGGATGATAAATCAAACTTCAGCATGTGTTTTGTTGCGTCAACTTTCCTAAAAGATTGAGAGGTAAGTTTGATTTAGAAATTAAAAGATGGGACACATCGCTGTATTGGTGTTTTTCAGATACAAAGTACATGTATATGGTATTAGTATTGGAATATCGATTTTAAAATTATTATAACACTCATTGGGATTGGATTTGAGCTAATATTAACGAAAATTAAAAATATCTAAAAAGATATCAAACTAAATTTCCCAATCTTTACCATCCAAAACAAAAAGCCAAAACACAAAAACCGACTTCATGCTTTATGCAGCCGTTCTGTAGAATATTTTCAAAAAGGGGAATTCATTGAAATCTATTTCGCTCCAACTCTGAGCCGATGAGGTCGGGCAACACAATCTTGGTTGAGTACCTAGAGGACCTAAAAGAAACTGATATATGACGATTTCGATCTGTAATCAGTATTTAATGACTCGTGACAGTGTATTAATAAATATATTTTTGTTTACAATTCATTCCTGTCATACTCAGTAAGTGACAGTCCTTCATCCAAGATGAATGCCATCAGGGGAGTAATTTTAATATAGGACCGCATGGACTAGACATCTGTATATTTATTTATGGCAACAATTGTTCTTCCCGCTTTTAGCAAGGTGAGCGAGTACAGGGTCCTCGGAGCCTATGGTTTATAAACAGGAGGAAAAACAAGAGGCCCATTTGGGTCACATCGCTCACATGAACTGAGTCGGTATATTACAAATACAATGGAACATAGCATAAAGATCACCTCAATCGATAAATATTCAGTCTCTTCAACTTTAATAAATATAAAATAAATCATGAATGAATCACGGTGAATAAATGGGGAGAAAATCAAAGAAACCCCTTCAGTTTTGCAGTTTTAAAAAGTTTATAAAAAACCAAAATATTAAATTTCGGCAAAATTCAGGATAGCATCTATCTACCTAATTACAGGTAGAACGCATAAAATGAATGTATCATAATGAATAAATGGGGAGAAAATGAAAGAAATCATATTTTCGAAATTAACAAATTTGAATCATACATCTATGTAGATCACTCAGATGCAATTATTTTTCAATCTATGCAGCGGTTCTGGAAGAGATGATGTTTAGAGGGGTACCCCTGAGGCCTCTTTTGCTTCACCCTGTATCCATCCCTAGGCCGATATGACCGAAATGAACAAACTTGGTAGAGGACCTTGAGTGTACTTACTTCCTATAAAGTTTCATCGAAATTCCTTCAGCAGTTTTGGCAAAGAAGTCGAAAATGTGAAAAGTTAACGGACAGTCGGACAGACAGACAGACAGATAGACGGACAGACAACGGACAAAAAGTGATCAGAAAAGCTCACTTGAACCTTCGGTACAGGTGATCTAAGAATGATACCATGTATACTAGGTTATTTTAGGACCGTATTACGTCGGTATCAACGATACTATCACATTTACATTGCTATACTGAGGATAAATTTCATACACTCTCAATATTGTCATTACATTAATTAGCGTATGAAGTGAGAAAAAAGTTAAACAAATTAATTTTTCTTTTAGAGTTGACAAGTAGCATGCCTTTCTTGAAAACTGTTTCAAATCTGACTCCCTGCACAGTATGTAATCCATATTTTGTGTTGTTTATACGATTAAAGCCTTAACCGGAAATGATGCACATCTCACATTTGTGGAAAGCTGCATACTAATATGAAAAACCATTAAGTAATAGAAATTTCGAGAAAAGGCATATAAGTTGAGCTTCATTGGTGACTTCAGATAAACATTTTTTTTCAAAAGTAATTCATTATAAAAAAAATCACTGATTGGATAGTCATAATTAGATATATGTATCATTAAAATAATGGCATTTCTTCAATCGCTGTCATATGAACTATTCAGAAGTTCAAATCTTGTAGATTTCAAAGCCAAAATGAAATGCAGACTGTCTGTATGCACTTCAAAAAAGGAAAAATAAAACCAAATGGACAATTAATGTGAATTCTGTCATTTTGTTTTTATACATTTCACGTTACGGTACGCAAACAGAAGTACATGTGATCACGTACATTCGACTCTAAATATAGAACAACATGTTTATCAACAATTAACTATGTTGACCTTCACAAATAAATCAAAAGTTAAGATACTTTCCTTCTATGTCAAAATAATTAACACATGTTATTAAGTTACTGCCTAAATAGTTTGATGTACTTGTTAGTTTTTTTATATCTAATAAGAATTGAATATGGCTTTCGTGATCGAATCATTGGAGAAGTGTATTTAAATTGACCTATCGCCAAATGGTCGACACGACACATTTTGGCAAACTTTTCAATTATGACGTCACAATTAAATGGGTCGTCAAACATTTGCGTGATTATGACATCACAATCGCATGACGGCAAAAAGCACATGGACAGTCATGTATCAGACATTTGAGGATAGGTAAATTTGAAGGTCTATCGTCGATAATGGCTTGACGCTCACTCTATTATGAACTCTTTTTTATCAGAAGAGTAACTATGTGGAAAGATGGCACTCTTTCCAGGGCATATTGTAGTTAAGATATAACCGGAATATATAAGGCAAAACATAATTTTAACCAAACAACTATGATATACTGTGATGAATAAGGTAAAATTGTTATTGATCAGTGCGACAAAGTTCAAAGCTCGTAACGTAGTATTTACCATCAATCTACACAAAAGACATAATGCTTGTTATGTATTTTCTCTTTCTCCTTGTAATCATCGAACTAAATATTCAAAACTGTACAATTATCACATTTAGTAGATTTAAGTCGCTTTGGGCGTAAACAATATCTGAACATATGCAAATAGTTTTATGATAGTCTTTATAATGAAGGTGCAGACATGCATACCAGTCATGTATGTCTGCCATTGTTGAAAGGTACGTTAAATACCTGTCGTTCAATAAACAGTCTCACCTATGAACCTTTTTCAAAGAATTTTGCAATTCTGGTAAAATGATAGAGTCATCGTTTGTAACTTGTATTTGGTATGTTCTTGATACCTTCGTCATTGCGATCAAATTATTTCCGTGAATATGATCCAGTCATGAGGTGGCTATTTAACATATTTATTGAATAACTAGGTAAAAAAGAAATCCGTATAAGAAATTAAAAATAAATTCTATGGACTATTTCAGTAAACCTGAAGTCCTTCATGTAGCAGCTATTCCATTACCTTGACAGTTTAATGACAAAGCTAACTCAATACCAAGTGTGATATTAATTAAGTTTTGACATAATCGTACATATTATAATTGCCATGGTCCTCAAAATAAAATACATATTCAGATGTTTTGCACTGACTGTCATAGCTTCCCTGATTCCACAATACTACATGTAATTACTGGATCATTTTTATAAAGCAAGATATTGAAATACTCCCAAATGCATATAATACAATGTATCCAATGTTATATATAATATGTCCAATGAATTTGTACGTTTTTTAAAATTATACTCTCATTCCGACAAATACTGCAATATTAAGAGGAATGACTATATACAGTTCCGTTTCAAAACTTATATCTTCCACATCTTTGTCGCCTTGGATTAAATCACCACAAACTGTAACGCTACACTTGCAATTAATTTTGAATCACCGGTAAATAAATGTTAAAATGACACTTAAAAAGTCAATTTAAACTTCTCAAAAGAAAGATATTCATTCCTACAGTGGGTACCCTTAGACGGATTTGGTAATTCCCTCAGATTTATAATTTGGTCATGTATGATACATTGTCAAAAGATCGAAATAGACATGCGGTCAATGAATATCTCTCTCTCTCTCTCTCTCTCTCTCTCTCTCTCTCTCTCTCTCTCTCTCTCTCTCTCTCTCTCTCTCTCTCTCTCTCTCTCTCTCTCTCTCCGAAATATACATTTATATCAAATTCGAGCTGTATTTAGTAGCTGATGAAGTCTTATTGACAGAAACGATCGTCATAAACATTTGTTTTGGCCTCTTTTGTAAAATTATAACTTTGGCATTGATTGTAATATTAAAAACTATGCATTTTGAAAGAATCCCGCATTTAATGATTCACGAATGCATAAACGTTTAGAATAGGGTCGTGCTGATTGGCTTTTAATTAATAATGACAAGAAAATGTGTCGTTTTCGAACGAAAATGTATTAACAAAAATAGAAAGAGCATGCTACATGCGAAGTGTATGGTAAAGCATCCTGGCCCCCTCCCCCCAACATGGTAGAAATACTGAATATTTACGATGTAACGGGTCAACACTATGTTATAAAATGAAATAATGTTAATACATATACAATATTCAAGGTGAGGCGCGCCATATTACAATTCTACGGTCACTAAATAGCTTTTACAATTGAGAAATGTAACAATACAGTTACTGACCTGACCTGAATCCATCAGAAAATATCTAATAAATATTGTATCAAAATAGAAGAGCAAAAATATCAAATTCCGCTTAATGACTGTCTTAAATACTAGAACTTAACTTAAAATATAATCCTACGTTTGTCATTTATCACTTTATTAGAATGTGTTATTAGTTTTACGTTGCTGGTATTTCAAAACATTTTTTCTAATGTTGCCATGGTTATTGCTAATTTGTCATCTCTATGATTAATCCAGATTCTTCAACAATGAACTCTCACCAGTATATCAGATTCAATATTTTGTCTTCTTTCCAGTCGTGCAGAAGCAACTTAATAGTAAAGTAAAGAAATGTTCACAACGACATTAATGTCAACAACGTACATATGTAAGTAGCAATATCTAGATAAAAAGAACAACAAACCGTATAACGTTTCGTTCATTTTGCATTACATTTTAAATCTACCGCAGACTGTAAACGACAAATGTAAACAAATAAGAAAATCACTCAACTCAAATAATTTGAAATACATTTTATATCATATACCCGGATTTCATTGGCAAATTTTAGAATAATACTGTCATCAATTCACATTGTTCACGGACCTGGACACTCAAGTAGAACACCTTTTCCTTTATAAAGAGCGTTTTCAAATCCGACGGAAGGACTTCCTGTATAACTGTCGCGACCAAACCTTTTCCAGACAAATAGGACAATTAAAACTGACACTAGGATGATCAATATTATACCAACGACTATGCCTGCCACTCCAAGGCTTGACATATCACTTTCTGAAAGTAAGAATGAGATATCCGAATTTAGAAATTATTAATATTATAAATGCATCTATATGATTATATTTTTAAATGATTTCATCTCATCTTGAAACTTTATAACTAAAAGTAAGATAATTATGAGTATATAACTGGTTTTCATTAAGTTCATATTTAATTACAAACATTACACGTTGTTAGGCAACTATCGGGAGTGGCTTGATTTTTTCGGTGGTTACAGAAATTTAATTCTGTATATTCTTCTAAACATCGCTTTTAAACTTTCAGTAATCAGGATTAATGTATCTACCAAACAACACTAAAAACCACTAGAACATTTATCCCTGACAATCAAAACCACCCTAAAACTACTGAAATATTGAATGTAGACAATCAGAATCACCCTAAAACGTACTGGAATATTTAGTGTAGACAATCAGAGCCACCCTAATGACTACTGTTGTGCCATGATGGCAGGGGGCACTGGCTCCATCCGGACACCTGGTCATATCCCGTTTAGGATTCGTAATAGTTGTTCAAGTTTAGAATGTTGTATATCACCAAGCTTGATCTTTTCACGGAGCTTGTGCTTTTTAACCGAACTTGAACTTTCACCAAACCTGACCTTTTCATCGTACTAGAAAGGTTTCTGTGGAACATTTGCGACGGGTATGGCATGCAAGCAGAGGCTACTGACTCCTTCCAAACACCTGGTCCTATCCCGTTTGGGATTCGTAATAGTTGTTCAAGTTGAAACCGTTGTATATCACCAAGTTTGATCTTTCTTGGAACTTGTGCTTTTCACCGAACTTGAACTTTTCACTAAACCTGACCTTTTTTCATCGAACTAGAAAGGTTTCCATGGAACATTTGCGACGGGTGTGGCATGTCAGCAGGGGGCCTCGACTCATTCCGGACACCTGGTCCTATCCCGTTGTTCTTCATGTTGAGACCATTTACATATCAAATTTGTCGTGTTCTAATGGACTTGAGTTTCTATTATCAATTATGACTCCATCAGTTTTATTTAGGCAATAAGAACGACCCTAATTACTACTGGAACATTTATCTCAGACAATCAGAACCATTCTAATTACAACTGGAACATTTATCTCAGACAAACAACCATTCTAATGCCTACTGGAACATTTAATTTAGACAATCAGGAACCACAAAAATTACCACTAAAACATTTAATTTAGACAATCAGGAACCACAAAAATTACCACTAGAACAATTATTTTAGACAATCAGAAACCTCCCAAATGACCACTGGAAAATTTATTTTACACACTTTAAACCACCCCAATGATTACTAGAACATTTAATTTCGGTAATCAGAACCATCCAAATGACCACTAGAACACGTATTTTAGACACTCAAAACCACCCCAATGATTACTAGAACATTTATTGTAGACAATCATAGACTATCAGAATAAACAATGGAACATGAGACCTCTATGATATAAAGTCGATCTTCATTTGAGATAGCGAGAGGAAACAACAAATTAATTACAGGACATATATTTCCATGTATTGTGCACGTTTACGCACGGTATCGCAATACTTATAACCACTTTGACAGAATGCATTATATATTTCACGTGCTTACAGAATGCACAGAAGTAAGTTTGTTTAAGAAAAATGTTTTTCAGCAAAATGTTTACTTTAGATAAATTGAAGTTGAACTAATGAAATCTTATTCATAGGAACGATCATTTTGATAATTTGTTTTGACCTCTATTGTAAACTCTAACTTTGGTAATAATATAATCAGACATATGATGACGTCATACATGCAGTGGAGTTCTTTCCTGACACCCCAAAAAGGGAATTCTTTAAAAGTTGGCTCTTAAACATCGTGGCAAAAGTGTATAGACATGGAAGGAGATTATGTTGTAAAACAGTGCAATACGTCTCTCAAAAAACAAATCCTTACACATAAGGCTCATTACTTATCAATCAACACTCTAGATAAACCTTCACACATACAAAATATAGATGACCTACAAATATTTTCAATATTGGTAATGTTCTTTTACAGGAAAATTATGACTAGAAAATAAAGTAAACCTTTTAGCGTCTTCTTAGCAGTAGGTGACTGACGGACAGGATGTTTTTCTGTTGTTGCTGTCATTGTTATTGTTGATATATTTGAAGCTTCTGTCGTTGTTGCTATCCTTGTTAATATACTTGATGAAGCCTGGGTCGTTGTATTATCCAAGTAAGATGTTGCTTCAGTCGTTGGTGATTCAGTTGTTCCATATACTGAAAACATCATTGAACTGATAATACGGTTTAAATGTTCAATTCAATTTACAAATATCAGCCTATTTCATTTCTTTAATAAATTCAAATTAATTAACATTTCTGTCTACCTAATTAGGATTTTTTTCGTCGTGTGTTAATTCATCTCTCTCTCTCTCTCTCTCTCTCTCTCTCTCTCTCTCTCTCTCTCTCTCTCTCTCTCTCTCTCTCTCTCTCTCTCTCTCTCCTTATCTGCCTGCCTGCCTACGTACGTACCTACGTACCTACGTAGCTACCTATCTACCTACCTACCTATCTATCTATCTCTCTCTCTCTCTCTCTCTCTCTATCTATCTATCTATCTATCTATCTATCTATCTATCTATCTATCTATCAATCATCTATCTATCTATCTATCTATCTATCTATCTATCTATCTATCTATCTATCTATGCCTATCTGAAGTATTGATTTCGGTGACATATTAAGTCTATTCAGTTCTATGATACTCTGCGTCACGCACCTGTTTGTTTGCATATAAAACTCCTTTTACTGCTACACGGTATATTATTCCACCATCCGTTTATTATCTCTATACATTGCTTATTCGTGTTGTATATGATATCCTTCGGCTCTCCATTAACAAAATGATTATATAGGTAATCGGTGCCATCACTCCAGTACCAACCTGTCAAAGGATGACACAAGACAGAAACATTACTACACTATCATCTACAGAACAACTCTTGTACTTCATTTATTATTACAATATGTATAATGCTCAAGTGAACGTTTCTGATCAAAATTGTTGTGTCTGTCGTTGTTGAAAGCCTCACGACTTCTTCAGAATCGCTGGACCTATTTTAACAACAGTTTGCACAATGCATTCTTAAGCAATGGGAATTCAAGTGCCTTCAAACGGGAAGTATTAGAAATAAGTGAAATTAGAGTGGTGTCTGAAATAATCTTCTTAAGATTCAAAGCCAAAGCTTCATTATATAGTACAGATTCCAGGTATATAAAAAATGGCCACGTGGTTATGTCGCGGCCTCAGTAGTAGTGTAAAGTTGAAAAATAGAAATTAGAAATATTGTTACAGTACTTATCGTATATACCTCTGGGATTAACCTGTGGCTGTCTGGAGGAGTCCGTAATTGACCTATCAAATATCTGTAAATAACTGAATCAACGGATAATTTCTTGTGTCAATACATGTTTAGGTGCATAGGGGTATATACCTGGTGTCACAATGAGAATCATCCTTTCATTGTTGCACAAATTAAGATAGCAAAGTTAAATTCAAATGAATTCTTTTTTGTGTGTCAAGACAAGTCAAGTATTTTCAGAAGTGGTTGAATGTCTTGAAAACTTTTTCTCAAAAGTCGTCTCACGTCGGTTTCGCTTGAGTGAGCATTTTAACCCCTGCGCCTCATGTTAATCATATTTCCACATTTAAGTAGTAATATCCCACAATCACCTGCATATGGTGTTTATATATCACAAATGATCCGATATGCCAGCACGTGTTCAACAAGTGAACATTTCATATACAGAGGTAAAGTGCTTACTGACAAGTTATTGGCACAGGGATATCTAAAATTGCGTTTGATATCAACATTCCGCAGATTTTACTGTCGGTATTATAGCCTTGTTTACTCTATTACTCTATTTCACTCAATAAACCGTAACATGTTCATGAACATATATAATACTATCGGGCATGTCATCACCGGGGCCGTTTCTATTGTTGAAAATGAAAACCTAAAATATCTTATTTTAAAAAGTCCGTTCCTTTAATTGGCGACAATATTTCAGCTTAGTTATGAATTCTGGCGAGGATTATGCCAGAAGCTGGGGCAAACGTGAAGACGTGGAACCAGATACTTTGTCTAAATGGTTAAAAGACATACGATGGTTGATAAAATCTCGTATTCGAAAAATTCAAGGAACTATGAAAACATGTTATCTCTCTGTATTTAGTGACCCATAAGTGGTAACCGAGCTGGATAGATTACCTGGCCGATGTACTGGTCCCAGCAGGCAAAGATTCAAATAATGAAGTTCCTTATTTGTAAGGCACATTAATATAATTGTTTATTAAAAGAACTAGGGTTTAATACGAATTCTGGTAATCCTACATACACACGTAGCTCACTTTCAATGGACGACGAGTTCCTTCAAAATTATGTGTCCGTATTAAGCTTTTCTGATGTACCTACAACCGATACTGATTTTGAGCTACCATATGTATATTGGATACATATACTTCACAAAACCCCATATAAGCTGAGGTACATAGCAGGATCCAGCAAATGATCTACCAAACCTTTATCTCTACTCCTTACCAAGATATTGACAGGTGTTAAGGAGAAACATCAGCAATACTGTACAGTTGCTTATTCCAGAAGCGATGTAAATCAAATGTCGATACTTTATACAAACTACAATTAGGTATCCAACATAAATATGGTATCTCAAAATCAGTATCGGTTGGAGGTAAATCAAATGAGCGTAAAACTGACACGTGATTTTGAATGATCTCGTCCTTTGAAAGTGAGTTACGTGTGTATATAGGATTACCAGAATTCGTATTAAACCCAAGTTCTTCTAATAAACAATTATAAAAATGTGCATTGCAAATAAAAACTATATTACATGTATTTGAGAATTTGTCTGCTGGGACCAGTACACATTGGTCTTGTAATCTATCCACTTCAGTTACTACTTCTGGATCACTAAATGCCGATGGATAACATGTTTTAATAGTCCCTTTTCGAATACGAGATTTTATCAACCATCCTACAGCTTTTAACAATTCAGACAAAGTGTCTGGTTCCACGTCTTCATTTTAGTCCCATCGCCTGACATAATCTTCGACAGGATTAATAACTAAACTGAAATTCTGACGCCAATTAAAGGAATGGGCTTCGCGGGTTTTAGGACCTCTGATTTTTTAGGATTTCATTTTCAATAATAGAAACGTCGCCAGTGATGACATACCCGACAGGATTATATTTGAAGTAAGATGATGCACCTGAACATGTGACGGTGTTGTGTAGAAGATGGTTGATGTCTAGGCACTGCAAAACCCGTTTGTTATTGAATAGCTTGATCGCAATGCTAGGTGTATAGCTATATGAAATGCAAGGCGTGGTCTTCAATTTAAAATATGGCGGAAGAGGGGACTGAACTTTTTTGTGATTTAGAACATTGCCAATATTTAATACTTTTATTTGTAAATTTAAGATTAAGGAAAAGACGTTTCTGTTCAGAACAGACATAGTTTGTAACGCATGTAGGCTTGAACAGTCTGTGATAAGCAATGTCCATTATAACGTCCAGTGTGTATTCTGGGGTTGAAGAATCCGTGTAGGGGTTCATTTTTGTTTCCTGAAAAGTTAACTAATAAGTGTAAAATGAACAGAATAAAGTTTGCTACCATTGTGATGAAGGCCTACTGTTTTGTCGACATAAGGAAAAAGTGATGAAAAAGTGACCGTATATATGTTGGGCCCGTGACTTCGCTTACGTCTTACATTAACACCACTACACAGTGGGTTGATTGCCTACACTTTGAATACTATCGTTAAATCCATAGGGGTATGCAGTGTCAAGCTGTTTAATCCAAAGTTCTTCACGTTTTTCATATAAGCACTCTCATAGACAAAATGGAATGGTCGGGGGGGTTGGAATGTCGATAGAGTATCTGGTTACCCCCATTATTAACCTCTAATTGATGACTAAATACTCTTTAATTTAAGGGTCCCTTAGTCTCGCCAACATAAATCAAACCACATAAGGTACACTCAATTCCGTGAACAACGTTAGATGATTTACAATCCAGATAACCCCATCTTCTGGTATTATAATGCTTATTTGTCAGACTGCTGGTGAATTATTGATTAGTTATTAATGTATGACATGTTTTACAGTTTTTGACAGAACATTTTGAAATGAATGGTATATTATTTGAAAATTAACTTTCAAAAATGCCATCAAGTCGAATCTGACAATTTTGTATGGGTACATTAGCATCATTATGTCTGTATCAGAATTTGTTATCTTTAGACTGTACAGAGGATAAGTTGGTAATGTCGCTGCTGACAACCCGAGGAGCACAAGCAATCTCTTGAGTCTGTGCTCCTAGAAAACTCGACAGGGGCATACGACTTTTCTGTTCTTTACACAACAATTTCACATGAAAAATTAAAAAAGAAACGTGTTACCATCGTCGACAACTGTTTTTTCACTAAAGGTGGTACCCAAAATTTTAAACATATAGTCACTGTTTATCATGATACTTATTTTGTCCAACAACACTCTGATTATACACATGCATACATTGAAGTTCATATAAAAAGATGCAAGAATTTCTATTAACAAATATTTTTAATTTTCGGAGACGTGGTCTTTCAACAAATTGTCGACATTCTTAAGGGAACCAATTGTGTCCCGTTATTGACTGCCTTGGGTCCGAAGTCACCAAATTTACTCAGTACTCAAGCTCAACTAACTTTTCATGATTTTAAGGTAAAAACACGCAAATTTTATTCTGTAACTGGACATTTTTGTATACTGACGGCATACAATCAGGAAATATTGATTAAAATTGTTGCTCCTTTGAAGAAAACTTCAGAAATATGAAAATATTGTTTGAGTGCGTACTCATATTTTGAGTACCGTATTCAACATATTCATTCATTTTACAGGAAAATCCTAGGTATGACGCCAAAGTTTATATGTGAATGATAATAATAATATGCTTCCTAATCATTCAAACCCAAACATTTTATAAACGATTTTATAGTCAAAATAATGAAATAAAAGTTGTGTTAGAGTAGTGAGTAAATTTAGTGACTTCGGGCCCTGTTCCATTATTCATAAGAAGCAGACTGCATTCATAAATTACTGAATCAAATGAAGAAAAAAAACGATGTCCTTTAATTTGACAAACGACAAACGCGACGATTTCAGCTTTCCACCGTAACTATTCTACATTTAAGTAGTAATATCCCACAATCACCTGTATATGGCGTTTGTATTTCTCAAATGATACGATTTATATAGAGGTAAACTACTAACTGACAAATTATTGACACATAGATATCGAAAACCGCGTTTGATGTCAACGTTTTGCAAATTTTACGGTTTGTATAATGGTCATGTTTGCGATTACTCTGTTTCACTAAATGAAATGTTGAGTTGACTGTTCGATAGAGGTTACTGAGACGTCTGTTTTAATTGTGACGAGGATTCGTTCCTCATTTATTTCATTTGCATTTGACTGTGGACTCACGGCGGGTGTGACCTGACAACATGGGATGCTTACTCTTCCATGGCACCTGATCCTACCTCTTTATTTCCAGATGTCCGTGTTTGTCCAATGTTTACTAAATTTGTATCCTGGACATCCTAAATATTTATATTTTGGTATCTGAGATTTTTTTATTTTGTAACTACATGTATATTGTATATTCCGTTTTCTATTTTATCATTGTAGGCAAAACGTTCCAGAGGTGTGTACTAGAATCATTTGTTTCAAACCGTTGGAATTATATTATAAACATTATACAAGATTTATAATACAAGGCTAAATAATAAATCTAAATGCATAGCCAAATCCGTTTAAGAGTAACCACAATAGAAAGATGACTATCTTATCTTAATTTAGAATTTAAATGATGCTATCAGTGCCAAATGTTACTTTATTATAAGAATATCAGTTGGTACTAGACCTTTGAATCAAATTTTCTTATAGATGTTTTTAAAATGCAGAAGTTAATTGCTTTCAAATTTCAATCTTTCAAAATTTTAGTTTTCAAACATATTAGAAAGATTAGAAAAATAACTCTAGTTTACGAAATGTGACGTAAATATTTATTCTAGCATCTTTCAATTTTTGTCATCGTATACCAACAGTTCCATATTCTTATGGCGTTAATTGTGAAATAGACAAAATGAAGGATAGACTGGCAGACAAAATAAAATCATACCATACCATCACAGCAGGTGTCGACACGCTAAAGAACCCTCACTGCTCAATGGCCGTAAGTGTAAGTCGTATGTCTTGATACAATGTATTCGATTACAAATAGTGTTTTCCGTAAAAAGTTTATGCTTAACCACTGTTAGTATTTTGGTAAAAAGAATAGATAAAAGTTTGGTGAGACATATATTGGGTCTTGCTTTGTATTTCTGCGGAGACATTTTTCAGCATCAAGACACCAAATTACGTTTGTTCACTCACTAATATATCACGTTGATTATACCTCTCAAAGAAGGTTGATTCAGCAAACATAATACATATGAGATCAAAACTAATTTGTAGCTTCCAAACATTGAATTAAGATATTTATTATCTTTTCAGATATATTCCATTGATACAATGATTAACCCTCTAAAATGAAGTGAAATTCAACGGCGATTAAGGGATTCTGGAATTTACTCCTGGTGACATATGGTATTTATGCTTTTTGGTTGGTGTGTCGTGGAATTTTCGGCCGACGTATGTAGTGGGTGGGGCCGCTACATTTGTTTGTGCAGTAAGATGTCAGGTTTTCGTTCACATTGACTTCGCTGGGGAAGGGGCGGTTGTGGGGGATTTGGCTTAGGGACGGGTTGGGCTGGGGCTGGTTGGGGCTTTCTGTAACGTTTAGTATGATATTGGGAAACAGAGGATAGCGGGGGGTGTGTTATTTGGGTCGTTTGGATTTGGTGGGGGATTTAGGAGTGAAAGGAGAGTGTGCAGGACTAGGAGTGGGCGGTGGAAGGGGTAGTGTGTGAACAGACGAATGCAAAAAAAGAAGTGAAAAGAAAAAAATAAAGAAAAGAACAGAAGATGCACGAAAAAGAAAAAGAGAGAAAAAAGAGAGAAGAGATAGCAACAGATGCCACGGGAGAGAAGAGAAAACAAAAAGAGAGAAAAAGCAGAAAAAGACAAAGCGAAGAGAAGAAAGCAGAAGGACAAAAAAGAGGAGAGAGATAAACAAAAGAAAACCGAGAGAAAGAGAGCAAAGAAAAGAAAACAAGAAAAACAGGAAAGAAGGCGAAACAAGAACGAGAAAGAAAGAAATAGTACTAAACCAAAAACAATAAAAAAAAGATAAGCAGGAAGAAGACAAGAGAAAACGACACGCGACGCACAAAAAAGAAAGACACAAAAAGATGAAAAAGGGACGGAAGATAAATAGAAAGAGAAAACATAACAACAGAAGGAAAAAAAAAGAGAGCAGAAGAGAAAAAAAAAAGAGAGAAAAGCGAATAGAATCAGAGGTCAGAGACGGATGGAGGAAGAGGAAAGAAAGAACAAAAGAAAAGAGAAGAGGGAAAAGTGCACAAAAGGACCAGAGAGAAAAAGAAAGGAAAAAAGAATGAGAGAAAGAGAAAGAGAAGAAAGAGAGTAGGAAGAAAAAAAAAGAAGAGAAAAAGAAGAGAGAAAATCACAGAAGAAAAGGAAGAGAGGAAGAAGGAGAAGAAATGAAGGAACAAAGAAAGCATAGAAACGGAGTAGGAGCATAGAAAGAAAAAAACGGAAGAAAGAAAAAAAAAGAGAAAGCAATCAGAAGGGAAACAGCACAAAAGGAGAAAAAAGTAGAGGAAGCGAAGTGGCAACACCAAATGAGAGAAAGAAAAAGGAAAAGAAAAAAATAAAGAAAAAGTAAAAGAGTTAGGAAGAAACAGAGAGAAAAGGAACAGGAAACGTAAGTAGAGCAGAGAGAAAGCAAAAATGGAAACGAGTAGAGACAGAGAAAAGAGAGGAAAGAAAAGAAGAGAAAAATCGAAGGAGAAAACAAAAAAGGAAGAAGAGAAGAGTTAACAAGACCGCGAAGAAGAGAAGGACCGACAGTAAGGGAAGAAAAGAAAGAAAAAAGAAGAAGAAAAAGAGGCACGAAAAAAGGAAGTAAGTAAAGTAGATGAAAAGAAAAGTAAAAAAACCAAGACAAGAAAATCAAAAGAGGAAGACGGGAAAAAAAAGAGAAAGGAAAAGAAAAGGAAAAAACGGGGAAAGGCAGAAAAAGAGAACAAAAATGAAAAAATGGAGAGGACAAAAGGAAGACGTAGGACTGGAACAGTCAGAAAAGAAAAAGTAAGAATCGAGATAGAAAGAGAGGGAAAAACGAAAGTTAGATAAAGGAGCAAAGAGAGAAAAGAGAGGAGAGAACGAAGAAAAAACAAGAGAAAGAAAGAGAAAGAAAAGAAAGTAAGAACGGAAAAAAGACAAAAAGAAAAGAGAAGAAAGAAAGAAAGAAAGAGGAGGAACGAAGAGAAAAAACTGAAAAGAAAGCGAATAAGAAACACAAATGAGAAAAGTAAAAAAGGACGAGGAAAGAGGGATGAGACAAAAAAAAAACCAAAAGAATGAAAAGAAGAAAAAAGACGAAAAAAGAACAAGAAAGAAAGAACGACAGGAGTGGAAAAAGGAGAACGAAGCCGAAGAAAGATAGAAGAAATGAAAGAGTGAAAAGAAAGCAAAAAAAAAAGAGAACAAATAAAAAGAAAGGCCGAAAAGAGAAATAGAGAAGAAGGAGAAGGAAAACAAGCGGTAGAGAGGAAGAAAAGGAAAACAGACCAACACAAAGGAGCACAATAACACGAAGAAGCGAAAGAAAGAAAGAAAAGAGAAGAAAAGAAGGAACAGGAAGGCGACAAAGAGAAGATAAAAGAATAAGATGAATAAGGAGAAGAAGAAAAAGAGAGAAGACCAGCAAAAAACAACAACGAATCAAAAAAGAAAAATGGACGAAGGACAAAAAAGTAAAAAGAAAAAGAAATAGGAAAGATGGAAAAAAAGACAAAAAGAGAGAGGAGACGGGAAGAACTCAAGAAGCATGAAGAGAACGAGAACAGAGAGATAGGACAAAGAAAAAGCAGGAGCAGACGGTAGGTAAACAAAAGGAAAGAAAGCTGAGATGAAGTAAAGGACGAAGAGAAAAAAAAGAAGAGAAGAACACAGTAGGGAAAAAGAAAAAGAGACAAAGAAAGAGAACCAAAAAAGAAAAGAACAAACCAAAAGGGAAGAGTAGAGAGAAAGACAAAGAAAAAAGAAGGAGAGCAGAACGAGAAAGTAGAGAAGAAAAGAGCAAAAAAAAAGAAAGGAAAAAAGAAAAACAGAAAAGAACTAAAAGAAAACACAAAAAAAAAAAGAAAGCAAGGGGACAAAAAAAAAGAATAAAAGAAAAAACACGGAAAATAGTAAGAAAAAAAGCAACGAAAAGAAAAAGAAGAAAAAACATAGAAAGAAGGGAAAAAGGAAAGAGTGAAAAAAGGAAAAAAGTAAGAAGAAAAAGAAGATACCAAAAGAGAGAAATCGAAAAAAAACAGGAAGAGAAAGCGTAAAGCAAGCATGAAAAAAGGAAGAGAAAGAAGAGAAAGAGAACAGGAAGGGAAATGGGAAGGAAGAAGAGCGACAGAGGCAGAAGAAAAGGAAGGATCAGAAAAGAAAAAAAAACGAAGAGGCTAAAATAAGAAAGAAAAAAAGGGAGTAAAGAGAGAGGACGAAGAAAAAAAGACGAGGCAAAATAAAGGAGAGAAGAAAGAAGAAAAAAGAGAACAACGAAAAAAAGGAGAAGAGAAATAAAGAGCAAACAAAAGAAAAAGAAGAAAAGAGAAAGGAAGAAATAAAAAAAAAAAAGAAAAAGAAAGAAAAGAGAGAAGAAACAGAACCAGAGAAGAAAAAGAGAAGAGGAAGAGAGAGAAAGAAAAAGAAAGTAGGAAAGGAAAAGAGAGAGAGAGGGGCGAGAAAAGAAAAAACAAAGCAGAGAGGAAAAAGAGAACGAAGAAAAGGAGAAAAAAACAACCAAAAGAAACAAAACAAAAAAGAGGAAGAAAAAGCCAAAAGAATAAACAAAAAAAAAGAGCAGGAAGAAAAAAAGAAAAAAGAAAAGAAAAGGAAAAAAAAAAGACAACGGCAGGAGAGGAGGAGAGAGAAGGCAGGAAAAAAAAAAAAAAGAAAATAAGGAAAGACGTCAGAAAAAGGAAAAGCGTGAAAAACTGAGAGCAGGAAAAAGTAGGCGCAAGAAACAAAGGAAGAAGAAGAAGAAATAAAAAAGAGAGAAATCGGAAAAAAGCAAGAAATAAAAGGAAGAAAAAAACGAAGAAAGAAGTAGAGAAGAAGTGAGTGCAAGAAAAAATGAAAAAAGGAAGAAAAAAGCCAAGAGAAAGAGACGAAGAGTAGACGAGGCAAACAGAAAAAGGAGAAGGAACTAGGAAAAAAGTAAAAGAGGGAAAGGTAAGGAAAAGAGAGAGGAGGCAGGAGGAAAAAAGAAGAAAATAAAAAAAGAGACACAAAGGAAAAGTAAAGTATGAGAGAAAAAAAAAAAAGAGAAAAAAGGAGAAGAAGAAACAAAGAAAAAAAAAAGAAAAACCAGAGCAAAAAAAGAGAAGAAAGAAAAATCAAAATAAGCAAAGAAGCGAGAAGGAAGTAGAACAGAGCAAGAGAGCGAAAGCAAAGAAACGACGAACAAGCAGAGAGGAGAGTTAGACCAGAGAAATGAAAAACCGACGCACGAGAAGAAAACGGAAAAAAAGAAGTACCAGCGCGAGAGAAGCAGAGAAAAAAGAAAAAAGAGACGCGAACGCAACAAAGAGAGAAAAAGAGATAAAGTAAAGAAAAAAACAAGAGAAGGAAAGAGACGAAATGAGACGCAAAGACAAGAAAAAGAAGGGAACAGAAAGACGAAAGAGAAAAAAGAAGGACAAATGAGAGAAGGAAGAGAAAAAAGAAAAAAGAAAAAAAGACAAAGGAAGAAAAGAAGAAACAACAGGAGAGCAGAGCAGAGAGAACAAAAAAAGAAGCAAGAAGAAAGGAGAGAGGAAAGCAAGAGAGAAAAGAAGAAGAAGGAAAGAAGGAAGCGAAAATACATAAGATAAAGAGAGAAAAGGAGAAAAAAGACAAGAAAAGGGAAAAAGAAGAAAAGAGAAAACAAAACAGACGAAGAAGAAGCTAAAAGCGAGAAAGGAGAAACGCAGCAGAGAACAATGAGGAAGTTAGAACAGGAATAACAAGAAAAAGACAAAAAAACAAGGAAAAAAGAGAGAACGAAGAAAGAAAAAAGAAAAAAGGGAGAGAAGAAGACGCAAAGGACACAAAGAAAAAGAGGAGCAAAGAAAGAAGAAAGAGAGGAGGAAAGAAGGCAAAGGCAAGTCAAAAAGTAAGGAAAAAAGAAGTAGAAAAACAAGACAAAAAAAAAGATAAAGTAAAAAGAAAAGAAATAAAAGAACGGCAGGAAAGGGCAAAAGACACACCAAAAGAAGGAAAAGAAAAAAAAAAAAAAGAAAAACAAGGAGAGAAGGAATAGAAACAGAACAGATAACAAGAAAAAGAGAAAAAGAGGGAGAAAGCGCAAAAAAGATAGAGGAGAAAAGAGAAGGGAGAAAGAAAACGAATGGAAAGAGAAAGAGTTAAAAAAGAAAAGCAACCAATAGAACTGAGAGAAGAGGAAGAGAAAGAAAAAACTGAGGCACACGAACAAGATAAAAAAGAAAAAATATGATGAAGAAAGGAAAAAGATAAAGACCAAGAAAGAACAAAGCGAAGAGAAAGAGGGGAGAAAAAGGACAGAAATAAAAGAGTCTGAAGAAGAAAAAGAGAGAAAAAAAAGAAACAGAGAAAAAAAGGAGAGGAAAGAAATCAGAAACAAAGAAAGAAAGAAGAAGAAAGACAAGGAGATAAAGAGACAGAGAAGAAAAAAAGAAAAGTACGAGCAAGAAGCCAGAGAAGGAAAAACCAGCACAAAGAAAAAAAAAAAAAGGTAGCAGAAGAAAGAAAAGAGACAAGAAACAGAAAAAAGGAGAGAGTAAAAGAGGAGAAAAACAGGAAAAAACAGCAGAAAGTAGAATGAAACGCGCTGATACGTAGAGAGCGCAAGGCAGAGAGGAAGAGAAAAAAAGAAAAGAAAAATACAAAAACAAAAAAACAAGAAAGAAAAAGAAAAGAGAACATCAACGCGAAAGAAAAGAGAACAGAATTAGAGAAAAAGCAAAAGATGTTAACACCGCAACCAGTTCAAAACGAAAGCAACGAGAGTGAACGAGAAGAGGAGAAAAAAAGAGAAAGAAGAAGAAGAAAAGAAGAACGACAACAGAAAGAAGGAAGGAGGAAAAAGGAGAAGAAAAGAGAACGAAGAAAGAAGGAGAAAGCGAAGAGAAAAGAGGCGGAAAACGCGGAAGGAGAGAGAAAGAATGAGGCGAAGAAAAAAAGAGAGAAAAACAAACAGCGAGAACGAAATGCAACGGTAAAAGAGAGACAAAGAGAAGGAGGCGAAAGTAAGAAAAAAGAGGAGAAGAGAAAAAAAGAAAAAGAAGAAAGTAAGAGAAAATGAAGAACAGGAACAAGAAGACCAGAAGAGGAGAACCCGAAACGAGAAAGAAGAGACGAGCGGGAGAAAAGAAAAAAAGACAGAATAAAAGAAAAAGAGAACAAACATGAAGCGAAAAAAAAAAAAAAAAGAAGAACAAACAGAGAAAGAGAAGAGGAAAAAAATTGGAGAAAGAAAGAAACAAAAGAAAAAAATACGAAAAGAAAGATATAGAAGAAAAAAAGAGAACAGGAAAAAAAAAGATAAAAGAAGAGAAGACAAGGATGAAATAGAGAAGTAAAAGACGTAGAAAAACGAGGACAAGAAACAAGGAAAAAAGAGAAGAAAAGAAAACAAAGCGAAAAAAAACAAAACGTAGAAATAAACCCCCCCCCCCCCCCCCCCCCCCCCCCTTCCGACGAAAGTAGAAAAAAGATAAAAAAAAGACGAGGGAGGAAGAAAAAGAAGTAAAACGAAAAGAGAGAGAAAAAAGAAAAACACACACGCAAGAAAAGGAAAAATAAGGAAAAACAAAGAAGAAAAATATAAGAAAGAAGTGAAAAAGAAAGAGAAAGAAAGAGACAAAAAGTGGAAGAAAGCGAAGAACAGAACAAGAGAGAAACAGAATGACAAAGTAAGAAAGGAAAGAAGAGAAATAGAATACAGGGGAAAAAACAGAAGAAGGAAAGAGAAGAAATAAACGAAAAAGGACAAGAAGAAGACAGAAAAGAGCAAGAATAAGAGAGAAGAGGGAAAGAGTAAAGAATAAAGAAAGAAAGGAAGTAAAGAGGATGAAAGAAGAGAAAAAGACGAGAAGAAAAGATGAAAAGAACAAGACAAGAAGAGAAAGCATGGAAGAAGGGAGAAAGGAGAGAACAAAAAGACAAAGAAGAAGAGAAGAAAAAAAAAAAAGAAAAAAGGAAGAAAGAAGGAAAGCGGAGAAGAGAAAACGAGACAAAAGAAAAACAGAAGGAACAAACGGAAAAAAAGAGAAACAGAAAGGTTAGAGAATAAAAGAAAGTAAAACAAACAAGAAAGGACGAAAAAAAAAGATGTATAGCGTGAGAAAAAAATGAGAAGCATGCAGGAACAGAAAAAGAACAGACGAAAACAGAAAAGCAAAAACAAGAGAAGCAAAAAGCGTCACGAGACACAGAAGAGAGAAAAGCCAAGAAAAAAGAAAGAAGGAAATAAGCAAGGACAAAAAAGAAAAAAAAAGAAGAAAAAAGAGAAAAAAAGACGATACAAGGAGAGAAAAGAAAAGAAAAGAAAAGAGGGAGAGAGGAGAGAAAACAGAACGGAAGCAAGGAAAAAGAAGAAAAAAAGAAAAAAAAAGTTTAAGAAAAAGAAGAGAAAAAGCAAACAAAAAGCAGAAGAATAAGAAAGAAACAGACTGAAAGACAAAAAAAAGACGAAAGAAGAGAAATAGGAGAAAAAATACAGAGTACAAAGAGAAAAACCAATCAGAGCACGAAAGAAGAAAAAGAGAAGAAGAAGAAGGGACAAAAGAAAAGCAAGAAAGGAAGCAAGACAAGAGAGAAGAAAGAAACGAAGAAAGAAAGAAAAGAACGGAACAAAGGAAGAAATAAGGAGAGAAGAACTGAGAGAAGAACAGCAAGAAAGAGAGAAAAAGAAACGAGAAGAGAAAGAGATGCAGAAAATCAAGAATGGAAGAAGGAAACAAGAGAAAAAAAGAGAGAAGGTATAGAGAAAAAGAAGAAAAGATGACAAAAGAAAAATGAAAGAGAAAGAATGCAGAGAAAGAAAAGAAAGAAGTATAAAAAACCAACAAAAGCAACACGAGAGAAAATGGAACGAAGAACACGGAGCAGAAGCAAAAAGAAGAAGAAACGAGCGAGAGACAAATCAGAAATAGCCAAAAGAAAGAAAGAAAAAAGAAAAAAAAAAGGAGAGAGAAGAGAGAAGAAATTAGACGAAGAAAGATGAAGAAAAAAGATAGAAAAAAGAGAAATAGAAAAAGAAAAAGCGGAAAAACAAATAAAAAGAAAAAAAGAAGGGAAAGAAAGAAGAAGAAAGAAGGAAAAAAAGAAGAAAAGAAACAAAAGGAAAGAATAAGACCAAAAAGACAATGGAGGGAAGAAGAAGCAAGGAGAAAGGAGAAAAATAGAAGATAGAAAAGAAAAAAGACAAAACAGAGTGAGACAAACAAGACGAAAAGGAAGAAAGAAGAAAAGCAGAGACAGAAGAAAAGAAGGACACCGCGAAGAGAAAGAACAAAAGGAAAAGAAACAGAAAAAGGGGAACGACCAGGGAAGCAGGAGTGAGCTGCGAGATGAAGAAGGCAAAGACAGAATGAGAAGAAAAAAAGCGAAGGTAGGAAGGAAAAAAAAGAGGGTGAATGGGGGAAAAAAAAGAAAAAAAGTAAAATAAGAACAGCGTGCGAAAACAAAGCAGGAAAAGAAAGGAAAGAAGAAGGGAAAGAAGAAAAGATAGAGAAGCGAATAAAACAGAAGAGCGACAAATGAAAGAGCGAAGAAGAAAAAAGAAAGAAAACAAAGATAGAAAGAAGAGAAAGAAGACGACAAAAACGAAAGAAAGAAAAATAAAAGAGAAACGGTGAGAAAACAACAAAGAAAAGAGTAATAAAAGAAAGCGAAAAAAGAGATGGAAAAAGAGAAAGGAGAACGAAGAAGAGAAAAGAGAAGGAGAAAAAAGGACTTCGAAAGAGACGCCACCAAAGAACAAAAGAATAAGGATAAAGACGTCGAGAGAAAAAAAAGAGAAAACAAGGAGAAAAAAAAGCAGAAAGAAGAAAAAGTTAAAAAGAAAAAGTTCAAGAAAGAAAGAGAAATAAAAAACAGCAACAAGAGAATGTGAAGCGACGAAATAGAAAAAGGAAAGGAAGAAACCGCACAAGAGAATAAAAAAAAAAGGGGGTGGGGAAAAAGTAAAAGAAAAAGACAAAGAAGGAAAAAATAATAAGCAAAAAGAAGAAAGAAGACAACGAGAAAAAAAATAGACACAAAAGGACCCAATGAGAGCCAAAGAAGAGAACATGAATCAAAAAAACGAAGAGAAGAGGGAGACAGCCAAAAAAAGAAAAAAAAGAAGAACAAAGCGCGAAAAAAGGGAAAACGCAATCAAAGAAAAAGAGAGAAAGTGAAATACACAGAGCAGAGCGAAGGAGAAGAGAGAAAGAACAAAGGGAAAACAAAATGAGAAAAGTTGAAAAAGAAACAAAAGCAAGAGTAAGGAGAGAGAGAGAAACAGAAACCACAAACATGGAGAAGAGACACGCAAAGGAAAAAAAGAAAGAGAGAGATAAGAAGTGAGAAGAAGAGGATAAAAAGGAAGAAAAGAGCGAGAAAAAAAAATCTAAATGAGATATAGAAGTAAAACAGAAAGAGAAGCACAAAGAAAGAAGAAAGAAACGAAAACAAGAAAGAAGAAAAGAGAAGACACAAAGGAGAACAAGGAAGAAAAAGAGAAAAAAAAAGAAAAAAAAAAAATAGAGACAGTAGGAACGAACTAAAAGTACAAGAAAAGAAGGATCGGAACCAACAAAAAGGACTAAAAAAGACGAAAACAAGAAGAAAAGGAAAGAAAGAGAGAAAAGAGGGAGGAAATACCAAAAATCAGAAAGAAAAAAGAGACGAAGAAACAAACGGCAACAGACACTAAAAAGCATAGAACGAAGAGAAGAAGAAAGAAGAAAAGAAGAATTAGAAAAACAAGAAAAAGAAGGAAGAGAAGAACTAAGAGAAGAGAGGCGAAAAGGAAGAAGGCAAGAGCAAGAGAGAAAAAGACTAAGAAAAGAAAGCACAAGAAGAAAAATAGGAAAAAAAAAGTGAAAACAAACTCGAAAGAGACAGTTCGGATGCACAAGGTAAGAAAGAAAAGAAGAGAGAAAAAAAGTACAAGAAAAAGGACGACGTAAAGAGAGAAATAAGCTAGAGAGAAAAGAAGATAGACAACAACACTAAGCACATAATGTCGAAGAGAAAGAGAAACAGAGAAAGAGAAAAACAACAAAGAAACAGAAGCACAAACAACAAAGAAAAACGATGAAGGAAGAGGAGAAAGAGACGAAGGAACCACCATAAGAAAAGCGAGAGAGAAGAAGTAGCAGAGGAAAGTTAGAAGAGAGAAAAGAGAAGAAAACAAAAGAAAACGAAAAAAAAGAACAACAAGTTAGAGTAGAAGAGGACGAGAGAAGAGGAAGAGCAATAAAGATGGAACAGTAAATCAGAAAGAAAAGAAAACAGAGAGAAAAGAAGAACCAGAGAGAAAGAGAAAAAGAAGAAGAAAAAAGAAGAAAAGCAAAAGAAAAAGAAAGGAGAGAAGAGACGGCGAAGAGTTGAATAAGTCAAACAAGGGAGAGTCTAAGGCAACAAAGTAGAAAGGTCGGAAAGGAGGGGAACAAAAAAGAAAGGAACAAGCACAGAAAAACAAAGAAGGAGAAAAAGAGAAGAGAGAACGAAAGACAGAGAAAACGTAGAGAAGAAGAGAAGAAAAGAAGAAGTAGTTGAAAAGCAAAGAGAGAAAACAGAAGCAAAGAGGAAGAGCAGCACAGAAGAGAAGGAACAGAAACGATAAGAAAAAAGAGCGAAGGGAAAGCACAAAAAAAGAGAAGTAAATTGCAAGAACAAGAGAAGAAGGAGAGCAGAGAATAGAGGAAAGAAGAACAGAACAAGAAGAAAGAAAGAGACAAAGCAAGAGGGAAGAACAAAAAAAAGAACGAAACAAGCAAAGGAACAAGAAGAAACAAAAGAACGTAGAGAAAACGAGAGAAGAGCAAGACGGAGGAAAACGAAAAGAGAAAAGAAGCAGAACACGGAGACAGTAAAACAGAACAGAAAAGAGAGAGAGAAAGAAGAAAAAAAGAAAAAAAAAAAAGAGAAGAGACGGAAAAATAGCAGACAGATTAAGAAAGAACGAATAACCAAGAGAAGGACAGAGCAAAAAAATAGAAGAAAGAGAATAACAAAAAAAAACAGACCGCAGAAAAGATAAGAAAAGAAGAGAAGAATAGAGAAAAAGAAAAAGAGAAAGAAGGAGAAGAGAGACAAGGAAGAGCGAAAAGCGAGACAGAAGAAGGGACTAACGCCGAGGACCAGAAAAAGAGAAACGGTAACTGAGTAAAAAAATAAAAAGAGAGAAAAAAGAGACCACAGGAAAGAGCAAGAAGAGGAAAGAAGGAGCAATAAAAGACAACAAACAACAAAAAAGAGAAAAGACAAAAAAGAGAGAAAGAAGAGACGCTAGAACAGGAGAAAAGAAAAAAAAAAGGAAAAAAACAAAGAGAAAGCAACAGCACCAAAAAAGCAAAACAAAGAAAGAGTAGGGAAGAAAGAAAAGAGGCGAAAAGGAAGGAGAAGAGAGCAAGCAAAGAAAAAAGAGAAAGAGAGAGAGAAGAAGTAGAAAGCGAGATGAGAGAAACAAGAAGAAAATCCAAAGATACATGAAAGAAAAAAACAAGAAGGGGACGCAAACGAGGAAAAAAACAAAAAGAAAAAAAGACGAAAAGAGGGAAGAGGAGATGAAGAGGAAAGCAACAAAAGTAGAATAGAGTGAAAGAGCAGAAACGAGAACCAAAGTAAAGACGAAAAAAGAAGAGAAGGAAGCAGGAAATCGAAACAGAAAGGAAAAGAAAAAAAGAAGCGAAAAAGAATGAGAAAAGACGAAAAAGAAAAAAAAGAGAGAGTGGAGAAAGCAAAAAGAGACAGAGATGAAAAAGAAGAAAAGAGAGAGATCACCAAAGACAAACGAAAGACAAAAAAAAGAAAAAAGGAAGGACGAGAGTAAAAAAAGAGAAAAAAGAATAACAGAGGGAGAACATGGAGAGACCAGAGAGAGACGTAGAAAAGCGAAGGGAGGACAATGAGAGGAGCAGCAACAGAGCGAGAAAAGTGAAATAGGACAGAAGAAGAGAAATAGAGAAAAAAGAAAAAAACAAGAAAGAGAGAGGGAGAGAAAGAAAAAAAAAAAAAAAAAAACAACAACGAAGACGAAGAAGGGAAGGAAGAGAAACTAACAAACAGAAAGAGAAGAAATAAGAAAATAGACAAAAAACAGAACGTGAAAGACGGATCAAAAAATAGAGAGAGCAAGAGAGTGAGAAAAAAAGAAATGAGACAAATAGTTAAAGAAAAAAAAGGTTAAAAGAGAAGCAAGGCAAATAGAAAAAAGAACAACAAATTGAGCCCAGAAAAAGCAGAGAAAATAAAAGAAACAAAGGAAGAAAGAAAAAAAGATATATAAAGACGAAGAAACGGAAAACAGAGAGAACGAAAAAGACGCGAAAGAACGAGGAAACAAAAAAGAAACAGAGGAAGAACAAAAAAAGAGGAGAGAGAAAAAAAGATAAGGAAGAAAAAAATAAGAAAAACGAAAGAAAACGAAAGAAAAGAAAGAGAAACGAAGTAGAAGAAATAAGGAGAAAGAAAAAACGAAAGAAAAAAAGAAGCAAAAACAAAAGAAGTGAGCACGTTCAACAAGATGAGACAAAAAGAATGTAAGAAGACGGAAGAAAAGAGCAAAAAACGGACAGGGACAAGAAGAACAAAAAAACCGCAGAAAGAAAAGAAAAGAGCAGAGAGAGAAAGAGAGAAAAAGATGAAAAAAAATCATACGAGGAGAAAAACAAAGCAGAAAGCGACCAAAAAGAGAAACGAAACAGTAAGACAAGACAAAAGAAGAGAAAACAGACAAAGCAGAGAGAAAAGAACGGAGATGCAGAGAATAGACGAGAAATAGATACAGAGCTGGAGGAGAAGAAGAAAGAAAAAGGATAAAAGGAGAAAAGAAAAAAGGGAAGGGAAGAGAAATTTCAAGGAAACACCAGAAGAACGAGAACAAAGAAACACAAGAAGTTTTTTGCAAGAGAAAAAGAAAGAAAGAATCCGACAGAACGCGCAGGCACGGAGAGTAAAAAAAAAAAGAAGGAAAAAAAAAAACCAAGTTAGGAAGAAAGAAATACAGAAATGACAAGGAAAAAAAAAAAAATAAGAACGAAAAGAAAATGTAAATAAAGGAGGACCAGAAGAGAAGAAGAAAAAAGACAAAAGAGCCAAAAAGAGAAAAAGGGGACGAGAAAAAAGAGAAAGTAGACAGAGGAAAGGAAAAACGAGCAAACCGACGAAAAAGAAGAAAACGAAGGATGAGACAGTGAGAAAAGAGATGAGAAAAAGAAAACAGGAAGAAAAGAGAAAAGAGAAGCAAAGGGTAAAAGATAAGAAAAACAAGAAGGATAGAAGAGAAAAACACAAAAAGACGAAGAAGAGCAAAGAAGAAAAGAAAAGGCCAGAAAGAGCTGAAAGACCGACGAGAAAAGAGAACAAAGAGAAAGGACAAAAAGTAGAAGAAGAGCAAGGAAAATAAGAAAACAGGAAAAGAGAAAAAAACAAGAGGGAAAGAGACTGGAAAAAGGAATAGGACGATGACGAAGACAGAAAGACAAGAAGGCAGAAAAGAAATCGAAAAGTAGAAAGAAAAAAAGAAAAAAGAAAACGAGGAAGAAAAGGAGAAACAAAGAAAAAAGGGAAGACAAAAAAAGACAAAGAGATACATTTTGGAATTTCTTCAATTTGGAAGATTGACGAGGACTTTTCTGCCGCCTACTGACTATTTATTTTCCTCACAATTAATTGAGCTTCAGCATACGTAACTCTTTCAAGTACAACGCATGGGCAGGTTCGGAAGATTTTTAAATTTCAAAGGTCCTGTAAGGTCATTTTCTGTATTTGCATTTCAGACACTAAAATAAATGAAAATTGTCCCCTCTTCACTGTTTTATATATACAAATACTAAATTCAAAGGAGGTTGCAAACGTCGATCCGTCTCTAGATCCGTCAATGGTATGTTTAGCCGTGTACGAGATATCTAACTCGCATACATACATTTGCTGAGTTCCTCTGATAATATCAGGATCATAATCATTACCAAATGATAAAGATCGCATAGCAATGACCAAGATCGTATAGCAAATGACCAAGATTGAAAAGCATATAACCCCAATCGCAAAATGACCAAGATCGCATAGCAATGATCAAGATCGAACAGCAAATGACCAAAATTGCATAGCAAATAACCCCAATCGCAAAACAACATGGCTGATAGGATTGTATTTGAATGGAGGCGAAGAATATGAACATGTAATAATGCTATGCTAAAATATTGTCAGTGATCAAACAGTTTTGGATTCAATATTACGTGTAAGAAACAAAAGTAGTGACAAAGAGGTAAAAGAGGGTGTGTATTTTCTTTTTCAAAATGTCAAATCGAAAAATACCTTTGAAGAAAGGTCTGTCTGGTTTAGGCAGTCTACTCAGTCCTATCCATGTATTCGGTGGCACTTTATAACTGGATTGCTTTAAGGCATATTCAAGGATGTGTTCCATTTCAAATGCCGAATGTATACTAGCTAGTTCCATCTGAACGCTTCTACAAAACCTGTTGGCATCGGCCCAAGAACGTTTACTATGCTCCCAGTAATAACACGCAGAGTTGAATGATAGTGCGTGTTTTGGACATGGTGATGCAGGTTCATCAGGGATTTCAACTAGAAAAATAAAAAAAGTGTATGTATGACTGGCTGGCTCACTGGATGGACGGGTGTGTGGATGGGTGGTGAATGGATGGATAGGTGGGTGAATGACTGAATGGACGGTTGGGTGAAAGGGTGGTGAATGGAAAATTTGATTGCTGTTAGGCTGGCTAAATGGGTGGCTGGCTGGCTGACTGGATGGACGGATGGGTGGATGGGTGGGTGTCTGTCTGTCTGTCTGTCTGTCTGCCTGTATGTATGTATGTATGTATGTATGTATGTATGTATGTATGTATGTATGTATGTAATTTCTGTGCGTACTCTGGTGTATGTTTGCGTTTGTCGACGTAGCTATGTGGTAATGACAATTAAGATAATTTAAAATAAAACATATTTAAGACGAAAAGTAAAAAAGATAACCCGAAATGTATCTGTTATAAAATATTACAAATAGTAATTTGTAGTGATATGCATTTTGTTAACATACCTAAACTTATTTCGCAGATCGACGACAATTCTAGGTTGCAATCGATATCTCTCCAAGTTGTATTTTGAAACAATACACATTTCTTCCTCTGTGTCCTGAGTGAAAGTGATGTGCTCCATTTTTCATATATATAAGGGGTCCCATCATCCCACTTGTACATTGTTGTCTCCTGTTAAAAACAAGAGATATAAAATGCTCCGACTGGATAATTACTGATATAAAATCACCAATTTCCCCATGTGTAATCCGTTGTATCCTTTTAAATAGTGACAAAGATAAAAATATGCCCCATTCTCCTAGTTAGCGTTCAATTCAAATTCACTGATGCCATACAAACTGCATTTCGTTAATTAGTTTTTTTTAGAATACAATTCTTCTGTAAATCTCTTATCGTTCTTCAATACACCGAGATATGACAAGAATTTTGCCCCTGCAAGATTGCATATTTGGGTTTAAGTGGTTGTATTTACTGACATTCGTAAAAATCATTCTTCATGTTTTTTTCATACACACCAAGCATTAATATTTACAATCAGAGACTAAAATGACTGACTGACTCACATGTCCGTGATACATTAGATCAATAATTTTAATGCTGACAGCTGTGCGCCAACCAAAGTAATGATATTCATTTGTAAAATTTGCAAGTTAGATGATCGACATGTATGCCAGAAAATGTCACACCTACTTTAGTTAGACATCACGTAATCTACATTTTACTATTCGTTACATCTTGTAAATCTGAAATCAGCCCATCAACTTCTTTTTTAAGTTGTTTTTCGCCAAACTACAGAAATAACGTTTTTATCATTTTGGTATCTGAAATTTTTATATTCTATCAACACGCACACACAAACACACACACACACACACACAAACACACGCACTACACATACACACAAACACACACACTTACACACACACACACACACTAATAATAATAATAATAATAATAATAATAATACCAGTCTTTGTATGTTTATAGAAGTAACATCTGAAGCTAAAACCCTCTTGTTGTAATAGAGTTATACTATCTTAGTTGCCCATGGATGTCTTATAAAGTTCAAGCAAACATGTCGAAGTACCAATTGATTAGTGAAACTCAAGTTCATACAACAAATTAGATGTGTAAATGCTCTCAACATGAAGAACGATTTGGCACTGCATATCCCTATGGATGTAACGATAATATCCAAAGTGTAGGCAATTTATTAAGCCCACTGTGTAATGGTGTTAATGTGATGAAACTGTTTAATTCTAACGTAAGACGTAAACGAAGTCACGGACATCGTTCATACAACCGACCCTACATACATGATGTCACTTTTTCATCTCTTACCTTACGTTAAAAAAAATTGGGTCTTCATCACATTCGCAGCAAACTTTATTCTGTTACTTTTACAAATCTTAATAAACGTTTTCAAGAAGCAAGAATGAACCCCTACACGGATTCTTCAACCCCAGAATACATACTGAACTCCGTTATAATGGACATAGCTTATCACAAACTGTTTAAGCCTGCACGCGTTACAAAAGATGACTGTTCTGAACAGAAACGTCTTTTCCTTAAACTTAAATTTACAAATAAAGGCATAGACGCTTTAAACATTGGCAATGTTCTAAATCACAAAAAGTTCAGTCCTGTTTTCCACCATATTTTAAACTGAAGACCACGCCTTGCATTTCATATAGCTATACACCTAGCATCGCATTCAAGCTATTCAATTACAAACAGGTTTTGCAGTGCCTTGACATCAAACATCTTCTACACAACACTATCACATGTTCATGTGCTTCATCTCATATCATCACCAGCGACGTTTCTATTGTTGAGAATGAATGCCTCAAAAATCTTATTTTAAGGGGCCCTAAATACCGGGAAGCCCCTTCCTTTTATTTGCGTCAGAATTTCAGTTTAGTTATGAATTTTGTCGAAGATTATGTCAGACGATGGACCAAACATGAAGACGTAGAACTAGACACTTTGTCTGAATGGCTGAAAGCCATACGATGGTTGATAAAATCTCGTATTCGAAAACTTAAAGGGACTATGAAAACACGTTATCTCTCTGTATTTAATGATCCTGAAGTATTAACTGAACTGGATAGATTACATGACCAATATGTACTGGTACCAGCAGACAAAGCCTCAAATAATATAGTTATTTGTAAGGCACAATACTAAAATTTTTTATTAGTAGAACTTGGGTTTAATACGAATTCTGGAAATCCTACATACACACGTAGCTCACTTTCAAAGGACGAGATCCTTCAAAATCACGTGTCCGTATTACACTCTTCTGATATACCTACAAAGGTTACCGATTTCGAGCTACCACATTTATATTGGATACCTAAACTTCACAAAACCCCATATAAGCAAAGGCACATAGCAGGATCCAGCAAATGTTCTACCAAACCTTTATATTGACAGCCGTTAAGGAGAAACTTCAACAAAACTGTACAGTTGCTTATTCCAGAAGCGGTGTAAATCAGATGTGGATACTTAAAAATTCTAAACAGCTTTTAGAAAATTTGAAGGCACACAATTTTTCTCAAATTCACAGTATTAAAACGTATGACTTTTCTACTCTTTACACAACTATTCCACATAAAAAAATTAAAAGAAAGACTTTTTAGCATCATAGACAACTGTTTTTTTTTCACCAAAGATTGTACCCGAAAATTTAAATTTCTAGTAATTGGCTATCAGGATACTTATTTCGTCAAACGCCACTCTGATTCTACAATAAATACACTGAATTTGATATAAAAAACATGCTGGAATTTCTGATAGACAATATATTTGTAATGTTCAGAGACGTTGTCTTTCAACAAACTGTCGGCATTCCTATGGGAATGCCCCTTTATAGGCCGACCTGTTCCTTTATTCATACGAAACAGACCTCATTCAGAAACTGCTGAATCAAAAGAAGAAAAAGTTAGCGCCCTTAATTTGACATTTAGATATATCGACGACGTTTTGTCAATTAATAATGACAATTTTCATACATATGTCAATGCGATATATCCCAGCGACCTAGAAATTAAAGATACAGCGGAATCAAGCACACGCACTTCATACTTAGACATTTTACTTAATATAAACACAGACGGGAAATTAGCAACTAAGCTATATGACAAATGCGACGATTTCGGCTTTCCCATCGTAAATTTTCCACATTTAAGTAGTAATATCCCTGTCACCCGCATATGGAGTTTATATTTCACAAATGATCCGATATGCCAGGGCGTGAACAACATATGAAGATTTCATATACACAGCTAAACTACTGACTGACATATTATTGACACAGGGATATCGAAAACCGCGTTTAATGTCAACGTTCCGCAAAATTTACGGTCGGTATAATACGCTTGTTTTCGACTTCTCTGTTTCACTAAGTGAAATGTTGAGTTGCCTTTTCATTGGCGGTTGTTGAGACGTCTGTACCAATTGTGACGAGGATACACTCCTCATGAGGTAATTCTGAAATTCTTAATTATTTATAGAAAGGACGTCGTCGATATACCTGAATGTTAAATTGAACAGAGCTGCTAACTGTTTTATTCTTTGGAGAGCAGAGACTGTATAAATTCCTCTTCATATGAATACAAAAAAATGTCACCCAAGAGAGGCGCACAATTGGTACCCATTGGAATACCGACAATTTGTTGGAAAGCAAGATGTTGTCTACTCGAAATATAATATTATCATAGTTTGCTTTTGTCCATGATTGTGTTCATCTCATTATATCTCCAACTACTCTTGTTGAGATACAATCATTAGATACTTTCCTTGAATATTTTCGTTTCTGTTATTTTTTTTTTGCAATATCAAACTCTTGATATCAATTTGAAATATGAAAAATAAAGTAACAGATATAATCATACAATGTAATATTTTTTACACATTTAAACAAGGTTTATTACAAGTGACTAGATTTCTTTTAGTTTGAGTTTAATATTGGTACATTTATATAGCTTTATAATGTTTTTTTGCTGTTATTGTTTTGGGTTTTTTTCTTTTCCTTGAATACGTCTCTCTCTCTGTCTCTCTCTCTCTCTCTCTCTCTCTCTGTCTCTCTCTCTGTCTCTCTCTCTCTCTCTCTCTCTCTCTCTCTCTCTCTCTCTCTCTCTCTCTCTCTCTCTCTCTCTCTCTCTCATAGCAGGAAATCTCTGAAATCCTCGTACTCCTTAGGCAGGTGGAGTTGTAGGGGTTGATGTCAAAACCCTGCCCATATACCATAATAAAATATTTTTAAAGAAATCCGGAAAAAACATCAATGGACTATATAAGATTGCTTACCTCTGTTTGTGACAAACCAATCCAGAATGGTACGTGGTCTTTTGATGAAGACATTGATTCGACATATGCATTTTCAAATCGATTTGAGATTGAAGTTAACGTAGCCCCTTGGTTTTCACAATTTTGTTTTGCTGATTTATGATTCAATTTCAAACTAATAAATTTGTAACAGCTAACAGCATGTTTTGTGTACCCCGATGGACATTCCTTAGCAGACTGTTCCGGATACTTTGGATCTAAAAAAATGATGATTATTTTAGCAATTTTCAAGTGTGTGTGTGTGTGTGTGTGTGTGTGTGTGTGTGTGTGTGTGTGTGTGTGTGTGTGTGTGTGTGTGTGTGTGTGTGTGTGTGTGTGTGTGTGCGTGTGTGAGGTGTGCGAATTAGTGTTGTGTGTGTATTTTGTGTACATGCGTCACGTAGCAGAAGAATCATATGAGTAACCAAGTACTTGAGAAATTCACAATTCATATTTATCACACTGATTTCAAAATCGAAATGTTATCATCTATCCGTAAAGAAAAGGAATTACATAACATACTTGACCATTTTCAAGTGTCGGGTTAAATCTGGTGCAAAATTGTATTAAGTATAAAAGTTAATCATTGAAGAATTAGTAAACACTATTAAAGTGATGAATATTGCTCAACCTAGCGTAGGAATAAACAATCAAACCTTTGTACGTTTGACATATGTATCCATACTTGTTCATACAGTTACTAGCTGACCATTGCCCACTTCTGAAGACCGTCCACATCGTGACACATCTACTCTAAATGGTGTAATATTGTGTTAATTTCATTCAAATGAAATTATCATTAGACTTGTATCAAATATCAAACTACATCTTATACTGGAGCATGCAATATAAAGATATTCTATGATAATTCTAAATGAAATCTGCTTCACGACCGTAACCAAATATGGGATGTCATGTGACAGATGTCATCGTAATCATATACTTCTGAAATGTTCTAACTAAGTGAAATCAAGATAAGTTGGTTGGTCAAAAACTTTCAATGTATTCTTGTTAAAGAGTTTGGTGTAGAAATTACATTTGTCTGCAAAATATTCCAAAGTTGAATAATTATAAATAAAAATATAATACGTAAATAGGCTTTAGGTCACATATGGCGTGAATAAGCCCCGACTCCATATCAAGAATCTACAATCTACATAGCTCACTTCGAAAATTGGAATATTAACGAATACTTAAGATTGCTTTGCTTCTTAAGGCCGACTCGAATTGATGCATAACTTTGACCGATAATATGATATTGGAGATGTTGTGAAAATCCGACAAATTCTATGGAGATAGGTGATGGCAGTTTACACAAATGTCGTCCGATAGGCCAGATTTTGTCTCCTGATTACTATGATATGATCAGACCACGATTTCAAATATTCAATCAAAGTACTGAAAGTACTGAAATGGGTTGTTATTTTGACAAAATAACCCTCGGGCTTGAATTCAAAATAAACTACTTCCAATTAAAAAAAAACTATTTCTGAACGAAAGGCAGTGTAAAATGAAAATAAAGATATATTTCTTTATATATGCATAAGACAGCTAAGCCTAACACTTCTTTAAACATTTCAATTTCTCATCACAATTTACATGTATATGCATTTATAAACTTAACAACAATCAGCAGTAAAATGTATCAGAAGTTTTAATGTCTTTACTTGTTATAATGAACCACACATAACTTTTAAGTACAAAAACAAATACAATTTATTTTTTTTTTATAAATTTAAACTCTCCTTTTATTGAATAAATATATTTTTCTTCATAATGTCACATTTAGGAAGGAAACCAAAATCTTAAAGTACTGGATAAGTTTAACTGGCGGTTTCCTAGTTGCAGAAAGACGAATTTTATTTACGAAACGTCGAAAGTGAAACTGGTAATGTGGAGTATGTATGTATTGGAATATATCCACGTTGTTTAACATGCAAAATGTCACCCCACTGGCATTTGTTTCATATTGAGAGATAAAAAATTGACCTTTTATAATCATATCAACTCCGTGTTTGTTTAATTTTGCCGGATTTGTATCTGCGTCCTGGACATACTATAGATTTATGCTAGGGTATTTGAAATTTTTTTATATTCATATCCAAACTTTTCCACTTCCAACGCCTTCGCCATGTTTTTGTTTATTACTTTTGTTGTATTACAATGTACATCACGTTGGACAGTTTTGACATCCATAACAGTATAGCTTGAAGTTAAATTGCTTGCGATTGGATGAATTTATATCAGAAACCAATGAAATTGTGTCTTACAGTTTGCATATTTTTGTACGTTACAAAAATAAGAATGCTTTAAACGAAATGAAAATGCATACTTTTTATATTTTAAATGGCTTTTACGAATGAAAAAAGTAGATTTCTGCAATACTTGTGACAGATAATGTCTAAAAACAATACTGACAACAGTTTTCAAATACTGTTTAATGACAAAACTGTGTATTTAAGATATAAAATGATGCCCATTTTATCCTTTTCTTCTAAGTAGCTCGTATGCAATATTGTTTATACTCATAAAGCGAAAGGATACACCGTTGATCATTTTCTATTTATTGATGCCAGAATCTAAATTTAGCTCTGCCGATAATCCGTATCTATCAATAGATATTAATTACGTAGTGTTGAAAGAAATACAGACACACAATAAATGTATTTCAAAAGGCAGGAATAAGTTGAATTATTTTCACCAAAATATTTTGTTCTTCTGTAAAAATTCAATTCAAACATCGGACTATACTTGCTTGCGTAGATCAACGAGGAACACTTCACTGCTAACAGGATAGCCCTCGATGAAAACTCGAAGTAAGCCCATAAAATGTATACTAAGCCTATCAGACATTGACGTGAACGTTTTTAATGTGAGGCAGGAGCATTTTTTGTTTGCATATAACTGCTGTAACCTCTCTCACAATGACCAATGGTCCAGAATTCATGATTTCTAAAAATGAACGATTGTGATGTAACATTGGAAAGCCTAAATGTAAAATTCACTGATACCAAAATATTAATCTTCATGATGTTCAGAACCCAGTTGCACAACAGTGAATTAATTTAACGTGAAGTTAACGTGAATAGAAACACTAGTATAACTGTGGCAATAATAATCATGTTGTTTCGGCGCAGTTAAACATAGTGTTTCTCACTTAAAACCACCTTTTCCCCAATTAATTAAATTGATTAAACCAAAACAATACATTAATGTTAAACTTAATTTATATCAAAACTCGTATTAACTGAAGAAAAACTAGGTTTAATTGAAATAAAAACACTAGGTTTACCCGAGAAAAACGCCACAATTGTGACCTCAAATGTTATTGAACCCATAACTTGTTGATTGGAATTGGATTTTGTGATATTATTCTAATTTGAATGTAGTGATATACATAACTAAACAAAAAACATATTAAAATTATCATACCAAAGCAAAAAAGACACTTTGGGACTTTAGTGTTGCAAATTTCCATTTTGAGCTAAATGAATTCCATATAAAACATATATATTAATGAAATTAACTAACTCCATAGTATCCTGGCTGGCCAGACATCCAGTTTGTAAAGGTTACCTCTGTGTTGTCGATCCAGGCAAACTTATCAGTAATTAGTTTGTACATACCGTTCCATATACCAAATGTTAGTCCGCGCATCAAACTTGTAACAAACACTTAAAAAGAAGAACAGCTTATTTACCAAACGTATCCATCTGTCCCCTCTCTGTATCTCCACATGCATCGACATACCCCCTTCCTCTCTATCTCTACATTTATCTAACTATCTGTTTATTTGTCTGTCTATCTGCCTGTCTGTCTGTCTGTCTGTCTATCTGTCTGTCTGTCTGTCTGTCTGTCTGTCTATCTATCTATCTATCTGTCTGTCTGTCTGTCTGTCTGTCTGTCTGTCTGTCTGTCTATCTATCTATCTATCTATCTATCTATCCATCCAAAGGGAGGACAGCACTACAGGACGGCGAGTTCTCAAGGGAAAGAGTTATAACAGATTTAGTACATTGTTATCTGACAAACACAAATCATAATCAAAACCCGTCACCTGAACACACCCACCCACACACACACACACACACACACACACACACACACACACACACACACACACACACACACACACACACACAGAGACAGACAGATATATATATATATATATATATATATATATATATATATATATATATATATATATATATATATATATATATATATATATATATATATATATATATATATATATATATATATATGAGACTACCAACAGGGATAAAATGATTGCTGAATTTCCGGGACGACCTGTCCCTTCATCAGGACAAAACGTTTAAAATAACGAGGAAAAAAAAAACGTACACATACACACTCTCACGCAAATACTCACTCACACATATGCACAACAGCATGCGTAAGGTTAATATAATTGACAGACACACTATATATATATATATATATATATATATATATATATATATATACATATATACATATATATATATATATATATATATATATATATATATACATATATACATATATATATATATATATATATATATATATATATATATATATATATATATATATATATATGTATATTTACCTTGCTCTTCCGAATTCTTTATCGACAACAAAGAGAATTCTCTTCCATACTGTTTACATTTACTCTTAGCTTCATACCAGGTAAGTTTAATGTCCCCGTGTCCCATAGAACCAACAAGGTAACACTTATCACCTGATGTAAATTATAAGAAAATGTTGTACAACAATCGATAGAAATGAATTATTACTTAAAGGTGCATTAAATCCATTTTTACAAGTAAGACTGATGTAATACAATAAAGATATGAACATGGGCAAATAAATTCTAAAATCCCTAGTTATTTTGTGGAAATAGCTGGCTAAATCCACATTGACCGATTATTTGTTTGCATATGATTCATTCGACCTTACTATTTGTAAATGCGTAAGGCGCTGGACCTGACCTTATTGTCACAAAATATATAAGAATATTAGAATTTGTATGCCTGTGTATATCTCGTACTTATTATCATACATCAATTTAAATAGTAAAAATGGAAATAGAATTTTAAGCAAAAATTAAATAATTCGCCTTTAAATGATTTGCGTAATGATGTTTATGTAATAGGCACCATTCCACATTTGATATAAAATTGTATTTACACTAAAAACTGCTTTTGTTACTTTACTGATAAGTTGAACATGATAACATAGGCTAAACGAATGTAAATATCTGCGGTACAGTGCTTTGAGGGTTGCGGAGGAGGCGACTGCCTTTTCCTTTCCTTCGGATGAGACGGTAAAATCGAGGTCACGTGACACAGTAGGTGCCAGCACGTTTAGGAACCCTCATTGCTCGATGGCCATAAGTACCGAGGATAAGCCAAAATTTTAAGCTTTTCACCGGCATTTGGTGACGTCTCCATATTAGTGAAATATTCCTGAGTTGGACGTTAAACACCAACAACAATAACAACAACAAAAACAACGAATGTAAATATTCTCTCAAAAGTGTGTCGTAATTGTGGTCTGGATATCATATTGTCAATAGATAATAAATATCATGGTCAGTGGACACAAGTAAAACCTAGAGGATCAAAGGTAATAACGGTCATCTGAGCACAGATGAGCACAACAGAATCCCTTGGGTCCAGGGGTCAATTGCACAAGAAAACATATGGTTGGGAATGAGGAACTTACTTATAGTCTGAAAACTTATTTTGGGCTGTATGACAATAAATTGTCTGAATACAAGGTTGTATGGGGATTCAATAGTTTTAAAGATATCTAACAACTCAGAGCTTTTTGATTTTTCTTCAACTTGAGACTCTTATATCGGTCCCATCATATATATCATGATACACATATCCACAATATTCCGAGTTTGATATTGTTGTTTTCACAGTGATCTTGATCCGACTTTCCAGATCATTAATTATGTTTTATGTCTCTAAAATTGATGACGTAGTACACAACACACAATTTTTTGTTTGTTTGTATGTTTTTTGTACAGACTATTTTACCCATAAAACATGTAAAAGTTCCTTTAAAATGTTTTTGTCCTTTAAATGAACGGTTCCAAATAGTTCTTGTTAGTTTAGGTAGTAATAAACATATCATTATAACAGTAACTTGATCCGAAGGTTTAGATCATGTCGGGATGATAAGCACAGACTGTCAGATCAAACGCTTCGCCTCTCGTATGATCCGACAATTCGTACCTGTTCGTGATCCGGCTCTCCGGATCCAGTTTCTGTTATAATAAATGTATTTGTGATTTCATAGTTTGGCTGGGCTTGAAAAACTGATCTTCAAAATTCGATTTTCTGTGGATTTTTGTCATTTCTGTAACATAGTAAGGCTCCTGACTGTTGATATGCTTTTTATGCTATTGTATTACAATCTAAGTAGTAAAAAAGGAAAGATTATTTGGAGAAAAAACACAGCTAATTCCCCTTTAAGAAAGAGTACTTTCTACTTACTTGTTGGTGATGACACGAAGCCTGGAGGGCAGCCACCTTTCCTGGGCACAGGTGTAGTTGTTGTAATAACCGAGGTACTAGTGTCATTTTTTCTTTTACAAATACAAGTTTTAACTGGATAGCTGCAAGTATGGTCCATCCATGTGCCTGGTAAAATCAGTAAATTAAATAATCCTTAAAATGCCCGATGCTTAAAATATATTTCAATTCTGTTATTGTTCCAACGGAGACACAAATCATATTCATAAAGATATCTTAGCAATCAAAGTGTCTTATATTTCAGTAGACATCAGAATTACTATGATGAAAAAGAGGCCCATTTGGGCTACATCTCTCACCTGAATTGACTTGGTATCTTACAAATACAGTGGAATATTGCATAAAGAAATCTCATATTTTTTACGAAAGCTGTTCAGGTTCTTCAAGTTTTCCTAGACGCTAACTTTAGACAGAAAAATATGTTGATTATGTAAAATTTTATTACAAGCAAAAGAACCCAGTTTGACAGTTTGTATGCCTGTAAAATTTTGTATATTTTGAATAAAAATAACTAGATCTCTGTCCTTATTAAATATTTCTGACAAATCTTAATTTTTGCCTCTTATTTCAATATGTTATATTATTGTATATTTCAATATCATAAGTGAGAATGACAGTAAAAAAAGAACAAGATTACTGTTAACATTTTGAAGACATCTATATCAAATTAAGTTACCTAGATATATGTTTTTATAACATTTAACAGTGTTTATACAAGATTCCAGGAATGCAAACAAACTTTTTCCACACTTCTTGTCGGTACATCAAAAGATGTTGGCATAGCTGATATGAACCCTTCAAGGAACACACAGCGGTGGCCGGAAAACCCCGATTGAGACGTCCTGTAAATCTTCTCACGAATAACGTTATCAGTTTATGTGAAAATTTACACGATACTTGACTATCGGCATCTACTTTAAGCTAAATGAATGTTAAGTCACATAGAAAATAGAGGTAGCCTATGACTCCAAAGATATATTTTAGGCTTTATATATCGCTGATAGCTCTAAAATAAAAATAATAACTGGGTAGGAAATAAAAATTGTTCAGCTACTAAGAATGATATTCTAGAAAGAAAGAAGAAAAATATAGTAAATATAGGTATTTAATCTTACAACCTCAAGCCTTGCACCAGAGCCATATATACAGTTTTATCGCAATACTGCTGACCACCACATGTACGTCACCTCCTGTTTAGCAGACCACGCTGAGTATTTGGTAAAGGGAAACTACTCTTTCTAACCTAACATTTTGTTACCTTTTCCCACCTGGTATGTGTAAACAGAGGGGTAAAACATATTTTTGTACATAATACTTAGGCTTTATGTATATCTAACCAAAAATGTAATAAAATCAATATCGCATTTTCCTGTTCGTGACTGTGACACAGTTTTTACTCTCTCACCCGAAGAACAAAAATCCGACCAGCTGCCGGATGGACTCGAACTCACGACCGACCTCACGATCAAGAGTCGAGCGTGCTACAGACTGACTGATCAGCCCTTTGAAGAACAAGCTGACAGTGGGGAAAACTTTTAAAAAGTTCATAAAAAAATATTTAAAATGATTTCAGCAAATCTCTTTCAACAAAGCAATCCTCTAACTGATTACAGGCAAAACACATAAAATGAATGCATCATAATAAATAAAAGATGACAAAATCAAAGAAATCCCACAAAAATTAATGAAAATGACAAAGCCTAAAAGAAGGTATCAAACTTGAATAATACATCCATGTATATCATTCAGAGTTTTTCAATCCATGCAGCAGTTCTCAAGGAGAAGATTTTCAAGGAAGGGTATCGCCTGAAGCCTATTTTGTTCCATCCTATATCCACACCTAGGCAGAAGATCACAAACGTTTGGTAGTGGACCTAAAGTGCTTGCTCCTTGTAAAGTTTTATTAAAATCCCTTCACCCGTTTTAAAAAAGTCGAAAATGTGAAAAGTTAATGGGCATACGACGGACAAAATGTCAAAACAGCTCACTTGACCCTGGTTCAGGTGAGCTAACAATGACGATTCCTAAATTTCTATTCAAAACATAGCACCTGATCTCACCTCTTGGTTTCCAGATTTTGTCCAGTTTTGCCGGATTTGTATCTGTGTCTTGGACATCTTAAAGATTTATACTTTGGTATCTGATATGTTTTATATAATATAGAAAAATATCAGATACCAATGTATATATCTTTAGGATATCCATGATATAGATACAAATCGGGTAAAAATGGACGAACCAAGAGGTGGGCTCTGGTGCCATGGAGGAGTAAACATCCCCTGTTGACCGGTCACATCCGCCGTGAGACCACAGTCAAATTCAAATGAAATACCTGAGGAACGAATCCTTGTCACAATTGGTTCAGACATCACAACAATCTCCAACGAAAAGGCAACTCAAAATTTCACTTAGTGAAACAGAGTAATCACAATCAAGTCTATTATACTGACCGTAAACCTTGCGGAACCTTGACATCAAGACGTTTTCGATATCCCTGTGTCAAGAATTTGTCAGTGACTAGTTTACAGTTGTACATGAAATATTTTATATATATTATATGTTATACGGTACAGAGCTTTAAAATTTTAAACGCACTGGTAGTATATATATATATATATATATATATATATATATATATATATATATATATATATATATATATATATATATATATATATATATATATATATATATATATTGATATTTATGTTAAATTTTACTGGACTTTTAAACACACAGATATAATATTGATTTTCGAACAAAGCATATGGCATATCAACTACGAAGTTATTCAATTATTTTATGTACGATTTAGACATTTATTTGTTTTTTTTTATATACTTTGGCATTTTACTGACTATAGACACAGACAGGAAATAAAAAACTAAGCTATAAGACAAGCGCGACGATTCTGGTTTTCCTACTGTATATTTTCCATATTAGCAATATCCCACAGTCGCCTGTATGTAGAGGTTATATTTCACAAATGACCCGATATACCAGGGCGTGTGCTACATATAAACATTTCATCGAGATGTCTGTACCAATTGTGACGAGGATTCGGTCCTCAAATATTTCATTTAGATTTGACTGTGGACTCAAGGCGGGTGTGACTGGTCACAGGGGATGCTTACACTCCATGGCACCTGGTGCCACCAACAGAGGTCCGTGTTTGTCCACTTATACCAGATTCGTATCTATATCTTGGACATCCTAAAGATTTCTACTTTGGAATCTGAATTTTTTACATTTATATATCACAATGTTTTTTGTAATCAAATGAAATTTCGTATCGCTTTTGGTAACGTAGAAATAAATTGATAAAATAAAGACTGATGTGTTCACTCACAATGTCATGGTCTGAATTGAGAGTTTTACCGACAATAAAATTGTTCTTAACTTAGGTATTACTAGTAACAAATTGATTGTCAATCGGTAATTTTTATACTAAATTAATATTGAGTATTTTATAGTTACATTTTTTTTCATAGCCGTTGTTGAGTCGTCTGTACCTCCTGTGACGAGGATTTATTCCTCACCTATTTCATTTGAATTTGCCTGTGGACTCGCAGCGGGTGTGAGGGGATGCTTCCTTCTTCATGGCACCTGATGCCACCTCTAGATTTCCAGAGGTCCGTGTTTGTCCAGTGTTTACAACAGATTTGTATATTGTATCCTGGTTATCTTGAAGATCATTACTTTGGTATCTGTGATTCTATACTGTGTTCATTTTAATACTTTACCAATTAACAATGGATTGTTTCAGTAGTAGAAGCAGCTAGATTAGTTAAACATAAGTGCAACAAGTTAAAATAATGCTTTTAAAGTCTTGGATTCGACCTTTTTTCTCTTTGGGTTTATACACTTCATTTTATTGTTTGGCAATTCGCCCGGCTCAGTAGGATAAAAAACTTAAAAACTTAAAACAGAAATGTTATAGTATATCTTTCTATAAAAGAGCATATTTGATAAGAAAACAATGCAAGATACAATATCGATAACATTGTTTAACATGCAAGGGTATCTGAAGATAACAACAAACCGCTTCTCTCGTGCATTTGAACACATTTCTCGTCACCACGACCATTTGGCTCATTCTTTGCCCAAGCGACAAAATCCAAGCTGGATCCATCTGTCCACCTTCAAGTAATAAAGTAAATATAAACAATAGCTGGATTTTTCGGAGGTTCATGTTTGGTCAATGTTCAAATCGTCATTATTTTGTTTTCATTACGGGTAATATTTTGCTATCTGTGCGTTTTATAGACTAATTATATAAAAAAAATTCTGGTATACACGTACATAAACTGGTCGTCGCGTATGTAATATATATTTCGGTAAAACGTCCATAATCTACATTAATTTAGCATTGGCTCTGGCAAATATAGAGATAAAGAGTTATATTTGCTAGAGCCTGAAAATATCATCTAGAAAATCTTGTACTTCAAAAATGCTGAAAATGTATGTTTGAATGTGAACATATCAAAACCTGTGGTTAAAACTTGTCCGCATTATTTCCATGGAACATTCTACAAGGTTTGCCACGAATTGTTCATGTAAATCATATCATGAAGCATCTCAGAAGGATAGATACCAAAGTACTTACAATAATGAAATCAGAGGCAAATATATAAGAGAACAAAACGCGCCAAATTGTTCGTGTAAATCATATAACATTGGACAAAACGCACCATTAAAACAAGTGAAATGGAATAAGGTTCTACGAATATGAAACTTAACATACAGAAATATTCTGAAAGCAAAGTGAATTTTACTGTATTTTTGTATGCAATAATAATTTCATCTTGGTAATATTGTTGCATGTAAACTTAGTCAAATTTTGAATACGTTTATATGTTAATAAAACAATCATATATAGTATGAAAAATAAAGGTTGAAAATATCCAGTAACTTAAGTCGTGATCTAGAAAGATCTCAATGAACACGATATCTATTGTCATCATTCCAATGGGAAACAATTGTGCCCCTTTATTACCCAACCTGTTCCTTTGTTCATATGAAGCAGACTTCATTCAGAAGCCTTGGAATAAAAAAGAAAAGGCTAGCTGCAGCCTTGAATTTAATATATATATATATATATATATATATATATATATATATATATATATATATATATATATATATATATATATATATATATATATATATAATAGTAATAATAATAATATTTTTTCAATCAATAAAGACAATTTTCATACATATGAGAATGCGATTTATCCCAACGAGCTAGCATTAAACGGCAGATACTACTAATGAGCTTCTTACTTGGATACTTTACTTACTATAGACACAGACGGGGACAAGTAAGCTATACGTAAGGACAAACGTAATGATTTTGGCTTTCCTAAGGTCAAATTTCCACATGTAAGTAATAATACCACTACTTCATCTGTACATGTTATTTATATCTCGCAAAAATCGCGTTTGATGTAAAACATTTAGGTTGATATAATGACCATGTTCACATGTACAGTGTTTCACGGAATGAAATGTTGAATTGCCTATTATATATAATGGATGTTGAATTGCCTGTTGTATAATGGATGTTAAATTACCTGTTGTATAAAAGATGTTGAATTACCTGTTGTATAATAGATGTTGAATTATCTGTTGTATAGTGGATGTTGAATTGCCTGTTGTATTGTGGATGTTGAATTGCCTGTTGTAAAATGGATGTTGAATTGCCTGTTGTATAATGGATGTTGAATTGCCTGTTGTATAATGGATGTTGTATTATCTGTTGTATAATAGATGTTGAATTTCGTATGGATTTAACTGCACTAACAGCAGATGAAACCGGTCGACAGGGGATGCTTCCAGGACACATAATCCCACTTCTCATTTTGAGAGGTCCGTGTGGTAAATTTTCACCGAATTTGTATATTGTCTCATGAACCTTTCATGGATTAATATGGATTTTTATATTTATTATTATAAAAAGGGAAAAGAGAATAAACATCTAATTGGCTAATTTCATCTTGTAATCATATACTGCGTTATAAAATGGGTTCAACCCTACCTACCTACCTACCTACCTACCTACCTACCTACCTACTTACCTTCCTACATACATACATACATACATACATACATACATACATACATACATACATACATACATCCATTTATCCATACATACATACACACACATAAATACATACATACATGTATATACCATACATACATGCACACATACATGCGTACATATATACATACATCCATTCGTCCATTCATTCATTCATTCATCCATCCATCGATCCATCCTTCAACACACACACACACACACACACACACACACACACACACACACACACACACACACACACACACACACACACACACATGCATACATACATACATACATACGTGTATGGAGAAGCAAAAACGCGGTAATTTTACCTGTACTGCAATTCAGTATTACTTTCCGACAGTCCGATCCATGCGTTACTAGAAAAACTGCTCATCTGCGATAAGACCAAGTTTTATACAATGTAATATGGAACATAATGTAAAAGGTACAAAATTGTTGTATGGGACACTGAATCTATTTCAGATGTATAGTGCGTCAAATATAGGGAACTTTATAGAGAAAATTAAGAGAGAGAGAGAGAGAGAGAGAGAGAGAGAGAGAGAGAGAGAGAGAGAGAGACTTCATATATTCATATAGTATAACAATAAAATTTTATATGTTCCATTTTGTCTTCGTAATGTAAGTAAGTTCGTTAAATGTGTATTCGTACAGTTTTAAGCATATACTGCAGTATATATTTTCTATTCCAGATACTTCAATAACTATATTATGATTTTTAACTTACCAAACTTAAAATGAAATTGAGCTCATTCCAGTTATGAACACTCGCCAGATGCGATCCTCGACCATGGCAGTACCTCTCAGCTTCAAAAAATGTGAACTTAGAGGTGTCGTTCTGTACAAAATAACACCATCCATCGAAGTAGTAAAAGTCACTTCCAGAGCACTTGACTGATAAAATATAATAAAAACGTATCAATTTCAGATAACAATAAAAATTATGATATTTCTACTTTAATGAAAATGTTACATTTACATGAGAGAGAGAGAGAGAGAGAGAGAGAGAGAGAGAGAGAGAGAGAGAGAGAGAGAGAGAGAGAGAGAGAGAGAGAGAGAGAGAGAGAGAGAGAGAGAGAGAGAGAGAGCATTTAACTTTACGATTTTTATTGAGTGCGGTATAGAATATCATTTAGAATGATTAGAGAAACAAACATGAAACGTATATGTATTATAGTTTTCCTACTTCTTTCCTTCAGACTAATGTTTTGCTTTACTGGTGATCCTGAAAACAAAATACCAAAAAGTAGATCAAGTATAGAAAAAATAAATAAAATGCATCAAATTTAACTTTGATTTCGGAGTTTTGTATTGTGCTTAGACTGATGTGACATGGGACATGAGTCTAAGTGTGATTCAAAAGATAGTTGACTTTCAAATTTTTGCTGGACGCTTAGCAAAATAACCGTCAATACCTTATGTGAATGACATACGCATGGTCTTGGTCTAAACCAAGATGACTGAAATAAACGTTTATTATGTAAGAACCATTCTACAAAGTGATTTCGTTTAAGTAGTATATCACCGCAAATTTGAAAGTCTAAACATAAGTCATAGAAACTGGAAGACACCATTTTTATTGCCTTTTACACCGGATATTATGATTTGTCAGTAATTACAAGACTGAATCATCACTGACAACCCCTCGGTTGTTGACAAATGAAAGGCACTACACTTAAATTCAAATAAAACTAAGAACATCTACAACAAGGTTTTGTCAATAAAATGTCAATCTCATTTTTAAATGATTTGAAAAATAACTCCTACAAGGAAGGAAATGTAAGAGAATTTCAATCCTAACATTAAGATACTTAAAGGGGAATTAGCTTTGTTTTCCTAAAATAAACTATTTCAATATTTACTATATAAATTGATGCAAAGTAACACATAAGTGATATAGATAGGCATAACACATCTATTATTCCTATATTTGTAATTTTATGCCTGTGTATATATTCTGTTTGCTATTGTACATCAACCTAGGTATTTAAAAAAAAAGAAAACTATTTAGTGGAAACACAGCTTCTGAAAAAGTAAAAATTTCTTTTGATGCCTTAACAGTGATTAGTTTTTCTATGACTACGAAAATTTGACTTTCAGAACGATTACTCGAATGATTCTTTTTCATTCACTGTTCTCATTTATCTCATTAAAATTCCCACAGACTCCAAAAATATCAGCATATGTATACAATAACAATGTGTTACTCTTATGAATTAAAGATGTAAATGTTATAATATAACACATGTCTTAACAATATCGAACTCTGGTGAAGACTCACCTTTCCTCGTCTGGCATATAAAAGGACGTGCAATAGAACAGGGTTGGTCCACCCACTTAAAGTCATGATAGGTCTTGACAACACAATCTTCATTTGAATAGTAATCATCAGGCTGACCATTCCTCCAATTTTCAAAGGAAAGAGATGTTCCGTCTGACCATTTCCAGACTGAATAATAATAATAATAATAATAATAATAATAATAATAATAATAACAAAAACAATAATACTATTAGTGCTACTACTACTTATTCTACTACTACAACAACTACAACTACATCTCATGTTTGTTAAATTAATCACGATTGGATTAAAAGCAGTCATATGACAAAAAATAATTAGGATATGTCACCGAAACTCCATCTACGACGGAAATCAACCCAAGGTAATCACGTGACCGTGGTATAATTCCTTCACTGCCACTGGCAACCAGGGATGATACCAGGGAAATAACCCATTGCCGACAAATCTCACGTGCATGTAAATCGAACGCATTGTACACAGAACCCGATCACGGAGCTTATCCATTTTTCAGGTAATGCTGAGATAGAGTAAAATATATAGCATAAAACCATTATTTTAATTCATGACTAATAAATAACACATGAATTCTATTAAGTTTTAACACCACAGGAAACAGTCAGCCACTTAATATTTTATTTAAAACAATGAGTAAATAACCAGAGAATTTACGTATTAAAACAGTGACCATGTAAAACTGCTGATATATGCTTTCGCCCTCATCATTGGTTTTACATATGCCTTATTAAGTTGATAAAATGTTGTACTCAAATGTATTAAATAATTTCGTTCAATTTTGTTTTTGTATTGTTTATTTCGTTATATTATATACAGCGTTTATCCCCTACAAGATTTGATTTGATTTAATTTTTTGTTTTACGCCATACTCAACAATCTTTCAGTCATATGATGGCGTCCAGTTTTTATTGGTGGGGTGAAACCCCGGTTACCCGGGTAAAGACCACCGACCTTCCGCAAGTGAACTGACAAACTTTCCCACATAATTCGAAACGACCTTAGCAGGATTCGAACCAGAGGTGAGAGGCCTTGTGATTTAAAGCGCAATGCTCTAACCACTCGGCCACGGAAGCCCCCCTCCCCCACAAGAAGGGTTATTTCAGTAAACAATTCTATGAAAAGATACAAATGCTATGGTACACGTATTGTGCCCCCGGAAATGTTTTAATATTACAAGACCTAGATTTTGCGATTTAAAGTATTAGATTAAGGTCTTTTTCCTTTAAATGGGAATTAGCTGTGAGGTTTTTCATAAATATAGTCTGCACTTTTTAATACTTAGATTTCCATTCTAAAAAAATTATATTTTGGTATCTGAGATTTTTTATATTGATATCCAATAACAACAACAAAAAAGATATACACAGTCATAAAACTTCATAAATTCTTATATATTTTGTGAATATTGCTTTAAATATACAATTTGGCGATTATTCACTTGCAATTTATTAATTCAACCTAGTTGCTATTTGTATGTGCATACCACACTGGTCCTGGCCTTATTTTCACAAATGTATAGGAATATAAGAGTGTTTAAGGCCTATATATAGCTCTTATTTGTTATTGTACATCAAGTACAAGTAGTAAAAGGAGAAAAAAATCAAAATAATTTTTAGAAATACAGCTCATGCCCCTTTGAAATATCACATTTATTGTCACTGAAATTGATTATTTATTTGTTTAAATACTATTTTTATCAAATCATAATTTTTCAGTAATATGCAGGTTGTCAATTTTCAAAACTGGAGGTAATAACCCAGTTATTATGCACTTGGGAGAAAATCGTTGGCTTTCCGCAAGTAAACTGGCAAACATTCTTACAACATCAGCTTCGGTTTCAGTAAGGGTTGAATCCGTGTTGACTAGAGACTACAATTTTCATAATTTAACATTTAGACCATTCGATTACATATCCCTTTCAAAAATGAAGAAAATTTAAACGGACATAAGACGACAAAGATTCATTTGCTAGGTATAAAGGGTTGGACTAGGGGTAAAGGGTTGGGCTAGGGTTTAAAGGGTTAAGCTAGGGGTAAAGGGTTAAGCTAGGGGTAAAGGGTTAAGCTAGGGGTAAAGGGTTAAGCTAGGGGTAAAGGGTTAAGCTAGGGGTAAAGGGTTAAGCTAGGGGTAAAGGGTTGGTAAAGGGTTAGGGGTAAAGGGTTGGACTAAGCTAGGGGTAAAGGGTTAAGCTAGGGGTAAAGGGTTAAGCTAGGGGGTTAAAGGGGTTAAGCTTGGGGTTTAAAGGGTTAAGCTAGGGGTAAAGGGTTGGACTAGGGGTAAAGGGTTGGACTAGGGGTAAAGGGTTGGACTAAGCTAGGGGGTAGGGGGTTAAGCTAGGGGTAAAGGGTTAAGCTAGGGGTAAAGGGTTGGACTAGGGGTAAAGGGTTAAGCTAGGGGTAAAGGGTTAAGCATTCCCTGTATATTTTAGAATTTTACAATTCAGGGAACTCCAAGCTTGCCGGTATTATATAAGGTATGTTATTATTTCCCCTCAAAAGTACCATATTGTCATATTTCTCATTCCCCTCCATAAACTGGGAGTTTCAACAATGACTGAAGAGGGTTTGTGATTGATTTCAAGTGTAAAAGCTCTAGAAGGACTGTTCCATGTTATGTAAATTTTAGACAGCATTTCTTTCGACGTTACCAAATTCAAATGGTTGTTAAACAACCTCTTTGCACTTTCTTAATCGGCTGATGCAACGTATAAACTGCAATTATTTTGCAAAATAAGTCAATGAAATAATACTATAAGACAACAAACAACATCAAATAAGAATTGTTTTAATCACCTGACTCTGTGGATCTGTCACTAAGACCTATCCAAATGCTGTACTGGTTTCTAAAATGAAAAATTAAAATCAGATATATAACTCCACCATTGCAGATGTCGAAAGTAGTAACGTTTAGGTAATAAAGTTAGAACATGGTTTAATTGTTGTTGTATTGTTGTTTAACGTCTCACTCAAGAATCTTTCATTCATATGGAGACTTCACTAAATGCCGGTGAAGGGCTTCAATTTTTGGCCTATGCTCGGCACTTGTGTTGACACCTACAGTGACACGGGACCCCTATTTTTACTCTCATCCGAAGGACAGGAAAAGTCAGTCGAGGTTCGAACTCGCGACCTTCTGCTGGCAAATCAAGCACTTGAACCTTCGGTTCAGGTAAGCTAATAAATCAATGAACTAATACTGAAATACGATTTGACATGCCCGAAGTTTGAGAATAAACATTTAAATTTAGGCCTACTTAAATTCGGAACAGATATGACAAAAAATTTTACATACAAACATGTAGACCGATCCTATATCAATAAATCACCACGATGTCATCATACATGTGAACATTGTCAGTCCCCGATTCATAGAAATTGGAAACACTTTTTCAGTTGTACAAAAAGAAAGTTTGGTACATGTTATTTCAGACCCAGATTTAGTAACAAAATTCGGATTAGAACATGCCTGGTCCCAGATGAATATATTTCACGATTCATTGAGCTAGGCCCAAGGTTCGATGCCAAAACATTAACGATTTTTTCAATTCCTAAAATCTAAGAAGTGAGTAAAATTCTCATATGCAGAATTACTTTCAAGTTGTATGTATGTCGCTGGGACCATAGGTAATTTATTGTGCCTTTTGTTTTTGCTTTTTTTACAATGACAGTGTAGAGTAATGAAATCTCTGACTGAAGATATATTCCTGGTAAGTACATATTTACTATAGCAAGATAAAAAAATTCAACAATTTCAATTTCTTCCTGTCACCAAATTCTATTTGCAAATTTTTTTTTTGAAACATTAAAAGTTTGTATTTAAAAAAAACTCACCAGAACTAGTCTGTAAAACGACGCGATGAAAATTTATATGAAATCAAAACCAGAATCCAACAAAACATTAAGTCTTCAATTAGAAAACCGTATTGGAATCGAATTAGAAATTACTTGTAAATGTAATGGCTTTTTCAATAAAATGTGGTTTTTATCCGAAATTTATTAAAAAAAGATAAAACTTCGCATCAATTATGGCATGTCACTGTAGATCTATACTGAAAAAAAAGTCTGAATAATTATCTCAGTGACGCAAGCAGGCTAGATTTGCCCCGATTTCAAACATCACTGGACATACTGAAGTATGCTGATATGACTCTAAAATGTACCTGAAACTGATGAAATAACTACAACAAATTTTAAACAAAATACAGATTTTCGCTCCTTTGAATGACATTCTCGTAGATTTTATCGGGAGCATAATTATGATGACGTCAACAGTGGTCTTCACGTCATTATTTGAAACTGGCCGGTATAAGAGGGTTAAACAGTTCCTTTCAAGTATTCATAGCACAATGATGAGTAATCAGATAACCATAGTTGTATACTGCTTATGAACTTGTCTTCACTCTGACTATTTATTTTCATCAAGCCTGCTCCAATACTTCGACATGTGAACATTTCGATCAACCAAAATGAGATATCATCACTATATACTAACAGTGCAAGGTCGAGCCCTTCTGAAGCTGATAACTAAAGTTTTGAACTAAGTAACCTTTTAACTTACTACTTGATACTCAGTTCTTTTCAAGTACTCATAGCACAAATTTTAGATGAGTAATCAAATAACCTTAGTTGTATACTGCCTATGAAGTTGTCTTCACTCTGACTAGTTATTTTCACCAAGTCTGCTCCAATACTTCGACATGCCCACCTTGCATTTTCCCACGACTGTTTTTCATTGAAAAACTGAAAATAATGACACATGTTTCAATTAAATGTGAAATCTATGACAACTATGAAAAAAACTAAGTTAGTAACAATGCCTTACATGGAAATATTGTAGATTCTGTACCTGATCAATGTTTTCTATGTTATACTTGATAAATATTTTCTTTAAAGTAAAGTGAACATTTCGATCAGCAGAAATGAGATATCAACAGACACTACTCCCCTGGACCAGAAACAGGAAAGTAAACCACTTTATATAAGATTTCATTTGCTAACTGTATGATTGCTGAGTGGTTAAAGTTTTGAGCTTTAAACCATAAAGTCTCTCATCTTTTGTCAGTGCAAGTCCGAGCCCTTCTGGAATCTAAGCCCTTCTGGAATCTAAGCCAGTTTACTTGCGGAAGGCCGGGGGTCTCTCCCCGGGTACAACCTTTTTCCACCATTATTTGTGCTCGCCATCACATTATTGAAAAATTGTTGAGTGTGGCGTAAACAATATCCAAATCAACACGGATACTAATTATACGATCTAAATTACATTAGAGCAGTAGGCCCTACTTCTCATGTCAGCGGATCTTACCTACGGTTTTGTTCAATGTTCACTATATTGTATATGTCTTGCAGGCATTTCTTAATGTTGATATATAAACACCTTCTGAAATGTGTTTTGGTAAACTTATTACGGAGCACAATATTGGCCAAAATTCTTGGCAATGTATTGCCATTATGTTATTATATTGCAATGAAATTTGTCAACCTCTACCTTATAACAGTTGTCACCGTTTGTCATCCAGCCAGACGGACAAGCTGGCTTTGGTGTAGTTACCATAGTTGTTGTAACAGAACTAGTGGTATACCCTGACCTACTGTACTGACAAAGATATCGTAATCGTATTCTGCAATCGTGTTGTAACCACATGCCATAACGTGCGGTATGCATTGCACCACATGTCGTTGATTCATTTGATTGTTTTTCTACAAAGATAAAACAGTATGTAATGTTTACGGGCCATATGACAACCTTATAGTACCCTATTTCACTAAATGAAATGTTGAGTAAATTGTTCGATGTCGGTTGTTGAGTTGTCTGTACCAGTTGTGACGAGGATGTCATTCTTACCTATTTCATTTGAATTTGAATATGACCGGTCAACAGGGAATAATAACGTATCCACTGCACCTGATCCCACTTCAGTCTTGGTCCAATATTACATCCACATATGATATACACCACTTCTGAATTAATCAACTGTTAAGTATTGCTGAAGTTTCTCCTTAACGGCTGTCAGTATCTTGGTAATGAATAAAGATAAAGGTTTGGTTTATGTAACTCTGCTTATTTGAGGTTTTGTGAAGGTTAGGTATGCAATATAAAAATGGTGGCTCAAATCAGTATCGGTTGTAGATACATCAAAAGAACGTAATACGGACACGTGATTTTGAAGGATATCGTCCTTTGACGAATATATGGAATGTGAATATTTGTACTTTGAGGTAGTATAAAGTTCCACCTCTTGACCGAAGACCAAACCATTTTTATCAGTAAAGGTGCTTCATGGCCATTCCATCTTGAATAATTAGAGTCAATGGAGGGCTGCTGCAGGACACGTACATATATCATTCTAACCAACAAATGAATAATAATATCCGTGATACAAAACTATATAGCTACCTTGAGGTCCAGAGAAAACAAACTGGACAGTTTCCTGGTTTATCCAGTATGTGTTGGTTTTGTTCCGATAAAATCCGATCCAAAAGGCATCGTTTTCCTGTGCAAGTTCACTTGATAGGAAAGCTTGTAGAAATCTGCAACATACATAATTCAAACATCAGAATAATGGTGTATGGTTGATAATTTTACACTATGTGTTGTCTAAAGGGATCGAATAACTCTGTAGTAGGGAGCGCTATGAAGTATGTATTAATGTAATGCTTTATTATTTACATTTGGTTGTTATTTGTAATTGCAATGTCGTTCTTTGCTTAACAACTGTTGCTCTTCGATTAAACAATCATTATACGTCCCTTTATAACAACAAAGTCATCTCAACTTATCCTGAGGAATTATTAATTATTACCTTATTCTATATTAGAGCTCGACTCTTGATTGTGAGGTCGTGAGTTCGAGTCCAGCCAACGGCAGGCTGGTTTCCTGTCCTTCAAATGAAGCAGTAAAAATCGAGGTACCGTATCGCAGTAGGTGTCGGCACGTTAAAAAAGTCTCACTGCTCAATGGCCGTAAGTGCCGAGCATAGGCCAAAATTTGAAGCCATTCACCGGCATTTGGTGACGTCTCCATATGAGTGAACGATTTTTGAGTGAGACGTTAAGCAATAATAAACAAACAAACATATTCTGTATTAGAATTTGACTTTAAAAACTAGCAGGTGTGACAGGCCAACAAGGATGCTTACCCTTCAATGACACCTGATCTTTTTTTTTAAATTCTAATAAATGTTTATTATATCTGTATACTGTTTCTTGGACCTGCTTTGGTAACATTTGGGTTAATACTTTGGTATTGTTGATTTTATATTACTATACAATTTACTGTCATTACTGGCAATATCACTATGGCAGTACAATAAATTGTCTACAATAGATAACATAATATCACGGCTGTTTGTATCACCATATCAGTACAATAAATGGTCTACAATAGATAACATAATATTATGACTTGCAATATCACTATAGCAGTACAATTAATTGTCTACAATAGATAACAAAATATCATGACTGGCAATATCACTATAGCAGTACAATAAATTGTCTACTGCAATTAACAAAATATCATGACTGGCTATATCACTTTATCAGTACAATAAATTGTCTACTATAGATATTAAAATATATATTGACTGGCTATATCACTAAATCAGTTCAATAAATTGTCAAGTGGATATAAAAATATATTGACTACTATACTGTCCACTATAGATATAGAAAAATCACGACTGGTTGTATCACCATATCAGTACAATAAATTGTCTACAATAGATAACAAATTACCATGACAGGCTATATCACAATATCAGTAAAATAAATTGCCTACTATAAATAATATCATTCAAATGCCTTTTTAAGTGGATTACCTGTTGTTTATGGTAGCAAGAGTGCCATTAGCGCTGCTACACGCAGTTTGTGCCGAGCTCCAGGATTTTTTGTCATCTGAGGTTCCATAGCAGTAGGCATCATATGCTATAGTTTTCTACAACAAAACTGATTATAAGAACACTAGGTAAATGTAAACAAGGGAATTTTAAATGTATTTATTTGTTATCTAGTAGCCGTGGAAATTGTAAAAGGTGCAATATAATGATAATGATTTATTTCAGATTAATATCATAATAGCAATTCTTTCATGTGTGTTTGTGTGTGTGTGTGTGTGTGTGTGTGTGTGTGTGTGTGTGTGTGTGTGTGTGTGTGTGTGTGTGTGTGTGTGTTCATTGTCATATTTCAATTGAAAATAAGTGAGTAACAACTAATTTTCATAATCGGTATATATTATTCAATAACCACTATTGAAACGGTTCCTCAATATTTCATTTAGTGAAACATAGTAATTGCAAGCAAGGTCATTATACTGAACGCAAAATGTGCGAATTTTGAATTATATCTGATTCCTGGTATCATTGTGAAAACAACTTAGGTAAAGGACACCACTATATATAAAATGTTTATTGTTGAACACACGCCCGGCGAAAAGGGGATATTACTACTTAGAAAATGTTAGATGTGGAAAGTGGAGAGCAGAAATCATCATGTTTATTGAATAGCTTGGTTGTTGATTTCCCGTCTATATCTATAGTACGAAAAATGTCCAAAAAGGAAGCATTTGTGTTTTATTCTGTACTGTCTTTAATTTCTAGGTCGTCGGTAGGAATTACATTCACATGAAACTTAAAATTGTCATTAAAACTTTATTTAAGCCAGGGACCACACCATGAAACAGTACCTTAGGACATCCCGCTGTAATTGCCGATATCGTTGTTGTTCTTAAGCTACTTTTTTCATTTTTGCACACAAATCCAGCCATTACATCGTCACAATTTGTGTCAAACCATCTACCATCCTACAAAATGAAAACGTGCTGAAAAGTGATTTTATTAATTTCATACAATCTTTGCTCATGAAGATCTAGGCTTAAAGCGCTATACTCTCATCACACGACTACGACTATGGGGGTCCCTATTTTGAATATGTTTAAGTCTTAAAAGATCATTCTGATCATTTGTTTTGGACCTTTAGTGAAAACTATAATACAAATTTCATTGAAATTTTATATACCTCAAAACATACTATTTAGATATCAGATACCATAATTTAAAGTCTAAACTTCTCAAAAGCTAAGGTATTCATTTTACAGTGGATCCTCTTGGCAACACATTTAGTTTTATTATTTTGCCTTGTATGATATCACTTTTTTCTTTTAGAAATATGAAATATACCTTGATATTAAATTTGAGCTAATCTGATGAAGTGTTATTGAAAGAAACGATCGTCTTGAGTGTTTGTTTGTGTCTCGTATGTAAAACTATAACAATATAAACTATAACATTTTGTTAATAATATATCAAGTAAATAATTTATATCTTACCATTAGAGACATGACAACACAAAGTCCTTTACTACCCTGGTAATTCACAGAAATAGCTCCATCAGGTTCATTTTGTGTCCATAGTGTAAACGTGACCTTTTTGCCGTCACCCCATGTAAACGTTCCTCTTCTTTTGATATCATTCAGACCAATCCAGAATCCTCCTTTCATGGCTATAAAACAAATTTTATTCGTAAAAGACACATATGTCAAAACATATTTTCCTTCAATGTTTTTTTTATCGCAGTTACATGAAATATTGACCAATCCTATTGTTAACAGTTGTACCAAGGAAAATAAAAACACCTCAAAATAGCGCTAACTGGGTGTTAGAGGACTACAGAAACGTGATACGCCAAGACACGCGTAGAGAATAAAATTTGAAAAATACAGCTGGGATGGGTATCATGGAAAAGGATTGAAACACTTGCCAAGAAGAGACTGATACAGAAATTTCCCTGGTATTCTCATGCAGCATCCTGTGCGCGAATGAGATTAGTTCTTTTGTAAAAAGATTAACTTTGGTATTGTTAATAATATTTATAACCACTTGAGAGTTGCGGTGTAGTCCTCGAGAGTATATACATTAACCCATTATTACGTATTATGGTACTAGCCGATTACTTTACACTAATGTAATATTTCTCTCGGATATTATAACTTCTAAACTTCTAAAAAGCTAGACGGTTTTGGCAACACATTTAGATTTATTATTTGGCCTTGTATGATACTACTTTTTTCTTTCGGAAATATACATTTATATTTGTCAAAGTACAGCTCAAAGACAGAGACGATCATCTTTGGCATATAGTAGAAAAATGTCATTAAAAGTTCATATAGTAAATAGCTAAACATCACCCTTCGGAAGAAACGTTTCTCTTATCTACCTACTCCATCAAATTCAATATGTACTTAGCATATATAACTTATGTAACGACTAATATTGCACAAATTACTAAATAACTTACCATAGTCACACACGCCACAGGACATGGCGCAATTTTTTACCATCCACTCCGCATTAACTTTGCACATTTGTTCTTTAGCCCACATCTGACAACTACTTGTATCATAAAAATCTCTACAATTTCTGATACAAAGTTTGCATGCTGACTGACACTTTCTTGCCATGTATATTGGATCACTGGAACATTTTCCTGCAGCAGCTAGTTCATTGCAAATCGTATCGTTAGGATGCAAGTTGAAACAGTATTCTACAAAATAATGTAAGTAATATATATATGTAATATATATGATCTGTATATGATCTATCACGAGTTTCCATTCATATCATTTATGATACGAGTTTTTAAGTTTTCCGTTTTTCGAGCCTTTGGCAAAAATGGAAAATTCATAACGAGTATCATAAATGTGATATGAATGGAAACTCGTGACAGATTCTTTTTATCATATGATCAAACATATGTAATATAAACGGCATTTTCTGATGACTTGGGATGAGAAGCGATATTCTCCTTTCAATCGAGTTGACCGAATGGGACTAATTCATGAACCAAGTGATACCTGATAACGTTTGTGCGGGACAATTGTTTCTATTAGTGATGGGATGACGCTAGCAGACGATATCCCGCGGTAACGTCATTTCAGCAGGAAGATTACCTAAAATTACGTTCCATCACCATTGGAGATACAAAAGTTATCGGTTATCACCTGGTACATAAATTAGTCCCATTGTTCCAAATAGGTAAATACTCGCGCAGAAATAAGTGCACAAAACATATCGTAAATATTGTTTATATTTGAATACATATATTAAGGCTACATTTCAAATTATCATTTGTATTTAAGAATACTTCTTCAGATGTTGAAATTAGCAAAATTGCCGACTTGAAACAACAAAGATTAAAAATCATCAACAACAAGTTTTATTCTATTGTCTCCATTCAAGTTTAAGTGACATCACAAGTGACGTCATCGCCAACCTTCAGATGAATATAGTGACGTCATTGCCAACCTTCAGATGAATAAAGTCTGAGTAAATAGTGAATAAAAGAATTAACTACAGTTTTCTGCACGTTAGCCAATCAAATCACCGGTATGCTTTATTATATGTGTAACGTTACATATAAAATATTTATTATATTTATTATTAATCTGTTTATGAAGCTGCATAACACACAGATCATATGATATGCACACACACACACACACACACACACACACACACACACACACACACACACACACACACACACACACATATATATATATATATATATATATATATATATATATGTGTGTGTGTGTGTGTGTGTGTGTGTGTGTGTGTGTGTGTGTGTGTGTGTGTGTGTTTGTTTGTCGGTTAAACAAGTTTTCACTGAAAGGTCCGATTGTCGAGTACTAAAAGCAGTACTCAGTTACTAAAAAGAAGATAACTTAGAAACCTCACGTATTTCAAAAATCAAAACGTATAAACAAACTCGTATACTTTATATATCGTTAGTTATAATACCAAACCGTTAGATGGAAATGTATACATTGATTTGCGTCCGTTGTAACAATATATAAATTATATATATTATGAACTAAATGTTTCTTTATACATGTATTTTGATACTGGGAGTCATGTTAGCCAGTATGCTATTTGGTAATTTAGTATGAACCCTGTGACAAGTATCATCTTACATATGTATAAACATACCGCTTGGTAACTGGCTATAAATAAAATTGTGGAAGTTTGTATCAGAAATTGTTATCAATTTTCCGCCAATAGATGAACAGTATTCTTTTGCCTCAAACCATGTCTTTTTCTGTCGGACAACTAGAAAACACTGATTATTATATTCCACCCAACCTGAAGAACAGCTGTAGTTGAGGACTGCAGAGATAAAATTTAAAAGTATTATGAAAAATCATAATCATATTCTTAAAGGAGAATTAACAGTGTTTTTTTTAATTGATATACTAAATCAAAGCAGAGATATACACAGGCATAAAAGGTCTTGAATTCCTACATACTTTGTGAAAGTTGCTTGAGAAACACAGTTTGGCAATAATACACTTATGCCTGTGCATACTCGTATGTGTTATTGTACATCAAGTACAAGTAGTAAAAGTAAAAAAATTGGAAATAATGTTTTAGTAAGCACAGCTAATGCCTCTTTAAGGTAAAGGTAGCTAGTGATAGCTTATATAGATAAAATCAACACTATTTTGGTGTCATTTATAAATGTTACGAGGAAATGTGTTCACAACAATCTGATAGAATATGAATATGGTATTGAGGGTTTGTAATTGAAACCCTGTTCTGTGTTCTTATTTCATAGTTTGAACCATGTGGATGTTTATAGAAATAAGTGATCTTTCGATGGACTTGACTGTGGACTCACGGCGGGTGTGACCGGTCGACAGGGGATGCTTACTCCTCCATGGCACCTGATCCCACCTCTTGGTTTCCAGAGGTCCGTGTTTGTCCATTTTTAACGGATTTGTATCTATGTCCTGGACATTCTATTGATTTATACTTTGGTATCTGAAATTTTTATATTGATTTAAATTTATTGAACATTGTAACATACAAATCATATATACCATATATAAGTATCGATTGTCAGTGGATTAGTGGATTCAGAAGACAATATAGAAAAATCTGGTGAACATTGGACAAACACGGATCTCTGAAAATTCAGAGGTAAGATCAGATGCCATGGAGTAATCATCCCTGTTGACTGGTAAGGCATCGATAAACGAATTCAAATGAAACAAATTACGATTAAACGTTCGTCAAAATCGGTACAAACTGACCAACAATCAGTATGGAACAAGCAAATAAACTTTCTACATGTAAAATACTGTAAAATATCCCTGTGACAACTACTTATCAGTAAATAGTTTGCCCCTGTATATAAAATGTTCATATGTAGAACACGCCCCGGCACATCTGATCATCTGAGAGAAATAAGTAACATATGCATGCGAAAAAGTGATATCACTACATGTACTTAAATGATAAAATATGTTTTATAGTTTTGTTATGAATTACATAATTATACCCGGAAGTGAATTTGTTTCAGGAAATGCTGGCGTTGTCAAGGAGTAACTTTTTTCAGGAACTGTAATGAAAAAAGAGTTCATCTTATACCATAGTTGTACAAATATTGGTCTCATTACATGACGACGGAACTTCATCGTATTGATCTCGAATATATACCAACGACTTGCCAAGTTACTCTATCTGTCTGCCTCCGTCTCTCTCTCTCTCTCTCTCTCTCTCTCTTTCTCTCTCTACCTGTCTGTCTCTCTGCCTCTCTCTCTCTCTCTCTCTCTCTCTCTCTCTCTCTCTCTCTCTCTCTCTCTCTCTCTCTCTCTCTCTCTCTCTCCCCTCTCTCTCTCCCTCTCGTTGTTGTTGTGGGTTAGAAACATAGTGCAATTTTTCATGAAGAAAATATAACAAAAAATTAGAGTTAATTAGATAGACATTAAAATACATTGTTATACGTAAACGACTTTTGCTTTGTACTCGTATATTTGCGATGCTGAACAAAACTTATTTGATAGACTGAATGTCAATTTACATTGCTGGAAAGTCCTGCCGGTTAACTGCTGTCCTGCATCATCGAGGACATTGTTTAAAGATTTTCGGGAATTATCAGTTTTCTAAGATTTTTTGCGAAAATTATGTAGTTTTATAAAATGTTAACAGGAAATGATTCTGGGTGCATAAATATAATTTTGGTTGAATATTGATAGATGTGTATTCGAAAAGTTTTTAAATTGTAGCGTGTACTTCGGGTGCACTGCCATTATCGAAATTTCTGTTTATTTAAAATAGCCAGTCTTAAGGTTACTGACGCCTTAAAACGCAAAACAATTGTGAGACGTTTGTCTCTTGTCTGTTTTCTGAAGAACCTTAAACTGACCACAACTTTTGACATGTGCAAATTCCTTTGAATTGTTAACTGTGTTATTGAATTCTAATGTACAATGAGAATTACCTACTTTTCTTTTCACACATATATGGATGAAGTTGTGAACACGAGCTATCCGACCACTGAGTATATTTTCCCAACATACTGACACATTCTTGTAGGTCAGTAACATCGTTATCTGGTTCACCTGGAAATAAACAGGATTATATCTATACAACAGTGAAATGAGGCACCTATAAACAGGATTATATCTATACAAAAGAGAAATGAGGCACCTATAAACAGGGTTATATCTATATAACAGGGAAATGAGGCACCTAGAAACAGGATTATATCTATATAACAGGGAAATGAGGCACCTATCTATACAAAAGGGAAATGAGGCGCCTATAAACAGGATTATATCTATATCAAAGGGAAATGAGGCGCCTAGAAACAGGATTATATCTATACAACAGTGAAATGAGGCACCTATAAACAGGTGAAAAGAGAAATGAGGCACCTATAAACAGGATTATATCTATATAAAAGAGAAATGAGGCACCTAGAAACAGGATTATATCTATATAACAGGGAAATGAGGCACCTATAAACAGGATTATATCTATACAAAAGGGAAATGAGGCGCCTATAAACAGGATTATATCTATATCAAAAAATGAGGCGCCTAGAAACAGGATTATATCTATATCAAAGGGAAATGAGGCACCCATTAACAGGATTATATCTATATAACATGGAAATCGGGCGCCTATAAACAGGATTATATCTATATAACATGGAAATCGGGCGCCTATAAACAGGATTATATCTATACAACAGGGAAATGAGGCGCCTATAAACAGGATTATATCTATATAACAGGGAAATGAGGCGCCTATAAACAGGATAATATCTATATAACAGGGAAATGAGGCGCCTATAAACAGGATTATATCTATACAACAGGGAAATGAGGCGCCTGTAAACAGGATTATATCTATATAACAGGGAATGAGGCGCCTATAAATTCTATTAGCATGATCTCATGAGCTACATCCAAACAGTCATCAACGTATTCACATAAATGAATGTTCTGATAGCGATGTTTAGGGTTCCGTTTCTGTGTTATAGTTCTGCGCGGTTGGTGCCATTCGAAAGTTCGAACCACAACCATGGTCGTATGAGGTCTTATGTGCCTTGTTATTTGTGATTATTTTTATATATCTATTTCCACCGACTTTATCCTTTCGGGGATCAACAGTTACTGTTCAATGTTGTACTGATATTAGTACTTCGTTTTAGCTATAATTGAATGCTAGTATAATGACGCGTCATACATCTGGAAGTAAGCGCCACAGCAAAGCAGGTTACATCAGATAATAAATCATCATCAATATCATCATCATCATCATCATCGTCATCATCATCATCATCATCACCACCACCACCACCACCACCATCATCATCATCATCATCATCAATGTCTTTCGGTATCATAATTTATCTTTTTTAACTTTGTTAAATCGGTGTGTTCTTATTATGGACGCATGTGAAGAGTACGCCATACGCTTGGCTAAGAAAGAAGATGTCGAACCTGGTACTCTTTTGCAGTGGATTAAGTCGATCAGTAATGTTCTTAAACGAAGAATTCGACGACTTAAACATTGTGTCAACACAAAACACAATTCAATTTTTTCGTGACCCTGATGTCAGAGAACTTTCCCGTCTCCATGAAAATTCTATCATCGTTCCTAATGACAAGGCATCTAACAACTTCACATTTGTCTGCAGGCGATACTACTTCAGCATTCTACAAGAGGAACTTGGACTAAACACACTTCCTGGAAATCCTACATACTCTCTAATCGATTACTTTACCTCTGAAATATTAGATAATCATAAATCCGTTCTCGCTTCGTTTGGAATACCCAGAAGTGACACGGAGCTTGAATTGCTATATATTTATTGGATTCCGAAAATGCACAAAAATCCCTATAAACACCGCTTTATTGCGCGGTCATCTAAGTGTTCCACCAAGCCTTTATCTATTTTGCTTACCAAACTTCTAACACATATTAAACAAGGTCTTCAGAAGAACTGTATAACGGCCTACGCAAGAATTGGAGTCAATCAGATGTGGATCCTAAGTAATTCAAAGGAATCTCCAAATCTCAAACATTACAAGCATAAAAACTTTTGATTTTTCTACCTTTTACACAACAATCCCTCTTTAAAAACTCAAAAACAGATTAACATCTGTTATACAAAACTATTTTGTACACAAAAATGGAAATCTCAAATATAAAAATTTGGTGTTAGGTCATGAACAACCTTATTTTGTTAAGGAACACTTTGATTCCAATAACAAGTACACTGAATACGATATTATCAAGATGCTGGGGTTTCTAGTAGACAACATCTTCGTGGTTTTTGCGGGAAAAGTTTTCCAACAGATTATCGGCATTCCAATGGGTACCAATTGTGCAACTCTCTTGGCTGACATATTTTTGTATTCATATGAAGCGGAATTTATTCAGACTCTGCTCTCCAAAGGAAACAACCAGTTAGCATCTCGGTTCAATTTTACTTACAGATATATCGACAATGTTATGTCCATAAATAGTTCAGAAATTCAGAATTACCTCGGCCAGATGTATCCCGTTGAGCTAGAGACCAATGAGACGACAGAGAGCAACACATCTGCTTCTTACCTAAACTTACTCCTGTCGATTGGAATAGACGGTCAACTTCACACATCCCTCTATGACAAACGAAGCGATTTCAATTTCCATATCACAAACTTCCCGTTTCTAAGTAATAATATTCCATCTTCTCCTGCCTATGACGTTTTCATTTCACAACTTATACGTTATGCCAGGACATGCTCTTCTTATGGATGTTTTATTCGGAGAGCTAAACGACTAGCCAATAAACTACTTACACAAGGTTACGTTGTTGACCGCTTGGAGTCGTCGTTTAAGAAGTTTTATGGTCGATAAGGGATCTTGTTAAAATTATGAAGTCCCCCTCTCAGAGATATTAAATAGTATTCTGGATCACGGCCACAGACAGTGACTCCGTTTCACCAATCATACTTTTCACCAAATTTGACCTTTTTACCGAATTTGATCCGTTCATCGAACTAGAAAGGTTTCCATGGAACATTTGCGACGGGTGTGGCATCCCAGCAGAAGACACCTGGTCTTATCCCATTTGGGATTCGTAATTGTCCTTCGTGTTGAGACCACTTGCACATCTAATTCGTCGTGTTATAATGGACTTGAGGTTTGATTATTGATTGGTACTCAATTTTACTTGTAGATTAAACGACATTGTTCTACTTTTCAATGTCGCGTTTAAATGTTCTAGTTAAATGAATAATAAGAATTATTCCAATAATTTTCTTTAACTATAATTATAAATCAAATGAGATTTCTGATGACTGAAAAATAGACAAATACAATATCTCCTTGTGTGTAGAAATTACTCTTAAAATCTAGGATTCTCAAACGCTTTAATGATAGATAGATATATAGATAGATAGATAGATAGATAGATTGACAGATAGATAGATAGATAAATAGATAGACAGGCAGACAGACAAATAGACAGACAAAATAACAAATACAATAAACATACAGTTGATTAAAGATGAACTTATTATCACTTAAATGTCAATCAAACATCAATTCAGGTAAACCAATGTGTTCCGATATCAGTTTTTATCAAATTTATTCCAAAAACAAAGATTTGATGATCATAGTGATTAATAATCAATGACAATCATACCTGGAAACCAATTGTAAAAAGCAAAAGGTGTTCCATCTGTCCAACTCCACCCTTCGCCACTGGCAAGACTATTTGCTCCGATCCAGATTGAGGAAAAATCGTAATACCCAGTTAGAAATCCTACAAATTAGTAAAGTTGATAAATACACATGGAAGCAATTACCACCAAAAGGGCATACACTTGAGTGATTTTTATTTCGTTTCTTTTTCAACTTTTGTTTAAATGGACTCTCTAATTCATTGAAATTCAGTTGATTGTGTTCATGTTTGCTTTTTATGAAATAAAATACTTTTTGTGATTACCCAGTTATAGTAGTAGTATTAACAGAACTAAGAATTTTACTTTATTGATCAAATGTGTATATTAAATGCACGATACCCCGTTTTCATTGGTAAATCAACAAAACATATATAATGATACCACTTTCTCTTTGGAAAATACACATACATATTAAATTGGAGCTCAACTGATGAAGTCTAATTGACAGAAACGATATCGTCTTGAGCATTATAACTGTGGTATTATGTTTATAATATATATATATATATATATATATATATATATATATATATATATATATATATATATATATATATATATATATATATATTTATAACCGTTGTTCTTGATCAGACATATATTTCCCGTATCCACCACCTGATGCGCGTAAGCAACGGGAAACAACTCTTAGTGTGATTCATTAAATGTCTAGAACTAAGCATGAGGCATGCTTCTATAATTTTCTGCTTAATTTTCAGAACGGTTTGGAATGTGATATGAAAAAGTATCACCTGTATCACAATTTAGATAACAAATATTATCTTTACTCCTCCTGAGTTACTCACACAGAACGAGAAAATATGTTCTTATTCTTTTTTTTTTTTATATTCAGTTTATTTTCCGATTTAAAAAGTGAATGAATAATCTATCATATATAAAAATCTAAACCGATATAGCATCTATGTTGATGAAATTAAATCTCCACATTATCATATCTAAAATATCATGGTGATGTAGATAATTTCAAGATCTGCATATCACAAATAATTTTACGTTTATGATTTTAGAATAATAATAAGAGAATAACCTGAAATAAATGACTGTTCTTTTTGACTTCCGATGCTCACTAGATGGGCGCCGTCTTTTTTACACGCTTCTTGTGCCTCTGTCCATGTCTTCAAATCACCGTCGGCTTTGTAGCAGTAGCCGGTGCTTATATCAATGTGCCAGTCCACTCCACAGGAAGAGTTATCAACAACTACAAATCGATGACAGAAAGTTAATTTTGAAATGTGAGTAAAATAAAAAAAACCAACAAAAGATCACACGCTACTTCAGAGGCTTTTTATTTTGTATATATACAAATATGGCCTGGTAAATCATGAAATACTTCTTTAAGATTTAGAGGTATGTCAAGCCTCGTGGAATTGTAAAAGCCATCTGTCGACAGGTATCAACGACACTAGTCCGTACACAAATTTCAGCAGGTGTAAATCATGATTTAATTGGTTTCGACAATTTCAAAACAAACTACCGAACTCGTAATGCAATAGCTGGTAGATAAATATGATTTTAGCCTGTGTGACTACAATACTCAAACTTTGTTTTGACTGTAAATGACATCATACTGAGTTTACAATGTAATGTTATTTTGGGTAACGATCTTGGTTAAATTAAAATTTCTCTTTGTCGCTTAAATTACCATTTAGTTCAGACACACTTGGATACTAGTAAATCGACTTAAGTAAGTTCACATAAGTTATATAAAAAGAAAAGAACTTCAACACAAACGTAAAATGATTGTCGTTGGATAATTTGCTTATTGGAGTATTTACCCTAACAAAATCAGAAGAGAATAAAAAGGTAATATTGCTTACCCTTGCTATCTGGCCATTGGACGTTGTTTACATCCACTACACATAATACAGATAATGGGGTTGTACACGGTAGCGAGTTGTACCATTTTCCTCCGGTCTCTGTTAGAATGATACACAAAATATAACAATATACAAATATTTATCCAGCTTCTTTGTAATTGGTTGAATCGCCATTGAAATGAAACAGACATACACTGGAATCTCGCTATGAAGACCACCGAACCGACTGACTTAAATTGGTCTGAAATGTCAAGTGGTCTCCTCTAGAAATATGGTCTTAAGACATGATTTCGTAAATTTATAGTAGAACAAATTCCAGGAAAATCATTTCATATACTGGCCGACATTCCGGTACGTCTACGGCATCTGAGTCGATGAAACCTACCTAACTATTGACGGAAATACAAGAAAAACCTAGTTGTCTGTCTCATCTTTGCTGAGGTGAAATAGCACGAGTACAGATAACTGGACATGGCGGTGACCAAAGCGTTGGTCTAGTATATAGATTTGGTTAGTCACAAAAATAAGCTTTGTTAAATCAAATTTCCACTTTAATCTGAAGTAAATGAATTTTAGATACAACAATGTTGTCCACAAAAACATTTTACAACCATAGTTTAAAACGAACAAAAAATAAAAAACTTGAATTTGGCGTGCATCTGGAATAAATATAATTGTAGAGTCAATTCAAACTAAGGCAGGAGATATAACTTCTGATTATATTAAATATAGACTGATTAGTCATCATAACTCAACAAGTAATTGATCATTAAATATATTCTTATTGACAGGAACCACCATGTTTGGTAATTATTTTGGCTTTTGTTTTACAAACCATAACTTTGGTATCATGGTGATAAAATTGATTATTACATATTCTCTTCACTTGTTTGATTGTAACGTAATATTTACCTATATCGAAGTATGCGCATTCATACGTCGAAGATGATGAATTACTGAACCAATTAGAAAATGTCGCTTCGTCGTCATCGTTGTTCCATCTCCATCCATTTCCACTAGATGCTAAAAAAGGTAAATTGAGTATAAAAAGTAATCGTTCCAACCGATCAAAAACATTTTGAATAAATTTAGGTATATGCGCTACTTTCATGTGAACCCTCTTTGGAGCTCCAGACGTTTTGCCATGAAGAGTTATGACTGTACCTATGATACATATAGAGGCGTTCCGATTACCGCCAATACAAAAAACTGCAACACTCATTGTTAAGGTGTACAACACACACGCACAAATACAACACCAATGTTAAGCTGTACAACACACAAAAATACACGATCCATTGTTAAGCTATACAACACACACACAAATACAACACCCATTGTTAAGCTGTACAACACACACATACAAAACCCATTGCTAAGTTGTACAACACACACACAAAATACAACACCCATTGTTAAGCTGTACAACACACACACACTCAAATACAACACCCATTGATAATCTGTACAACACACACGCACAAATACAACACCAATGTTAAGCTGTACAACACACAAAAATACACGATCCATTGTTAAGCTATACAACACACACACAAATACAACACCCATTGTTAAGCTGTACAACACACACATACAAAACCCATTGCTAAGTTGTACAACACACACACGCAAATACAACACCCATTGATAAGCTGTACAACACACACGCACAAATACAACACACATCTTAAAGTTGTACAACACACGTACAAATACAACACCCAATGTTAAGCTGTACAACACACAAAAATACACCATCCATTGTTACGCTATACAACACACACACAAATACAACACCCATTTTGGAGCTGTACAACACACACATAAAATATAACACCGATTGTTAAGCTGTACATGTCAAGCTGTTACTTTATGTAAATCTGTTAATTTATGCTTATATAAATTGTTTATTTAGTTTAAATAATGTTTATTTTATTAGAAAAATAGTGAGTTATTATGCATGATCCGTACCCACCACCACGACAAAATGAAGAATCGTTGACTTCTATGTAATAAACAATTTATTGTCCTGCTATTGTTTGACATGAATATGACTATCCATCCTCGAGAAAATGTTATGCCCTGCCGCTAGGCAAAAGGGGCATTAACTGTTATCCTTGACTCTTACTTTAGTTTGCTTCATCTAAATTTTATGAAGCTCCATAATGGTAAGCAACACAAGATGCAGTTCAAATTTCGGCACTGAGTCATATACAGTTGTAGTTATGCCCCTTTACAACTTGGAAAATTGAAATTGTTTTCGTTTCTACACTCTTACTGAAGTTTGCCTCATCCACATCTAATTACACCCATACACATTGCTAAGAATCATGACATACGGTAGGAGTTCGGATTTGAGCAGCGAGTCATTCACCGTTGTATGTTAATGTCTAATCCAAATTTCATGAAATATAAGAAAGATAAGAAGCACAACACACATTCAAAATTCGAATTTGGACAGTGAGTCATTTTGCTGTTCTATAGTTATGACTAAACTAATATCAAGGTAATAATTTTTAGTTTACTAAATAAACACGTACAAGGACCAAAACATTACTCCAGAACTGAGAAATTCACTGGACACAACAGAAGCAGAAAATTGATCAAATAAGAAGTAAAAACAAAATAGTTAAAATATAGAAATAAATAGCGCAATTATACTGTCCACACGGCATGGCAACCTTACTCTATTTAAATCATTTTCGTTTACTCTTTTGCATTGATAATAATGAGAGGTAACATGTTACTTATTAAACAACTTATTTCAGCCATCCAAGCCTTCATTATACCCTATAATTCCGTTGCATTTGAAATTTTCCAATATCCGAAGTCAGCCGAGGGAACAGTAAACCAGAACATTAAAATTCTTAAAAAACTAGCAGTGATATAATCGCTCTAAAATATTTTTAAGTATTATCAGCCAGTTTTAGCGGAGGGCAATCCTGTCCTCAGACACATTCATCTTTTTGTTTTAGTTATGTATGGTGTTTACGCAACACCACTCATAACATGTTTTTAATAGTGGAGTAGAGAACCCGTTTACAATGTACCCTGGCGGAGACCACCGGCCTTCCGCAGCCCTCGGGAAGTAATATCAATCTAAGGTGACATTACCACCCTTGGATGGACAAATAACCATGTCAACCAATAATCAGAGCAATATTTGTATATCATATAATCGGAAACTTGTTAGACTGTGCGATGTGGAATTGCTATGAAGAAAGTATGAATGTATTTTAAAGTGTCTTTAGTTTCACTATAAAAAATATCCTTTAAAAGCATACAAACTGTCAAAATGGATTTCATATATGTTTTGGAAAAAAATTCCGGTTTTATAAAAATGCTTTTATTGTTGTATTTGTGAAATGAATCGAATATGTATGATGGACGGGCAGACATTTGTATTCTCATATGGATGGAAGAGATATTAATCATCGGCGTATTTCATTTAGTTTAGGCAGTGCAGTGGTACCTCGCTATTAACCCTTTATACCCTACAGGCCATAATAAACTTGTCTACACAATAGAAAATATCATAGCATCCGGATACTTACGGTTGAAGGGGTTTAGACTAACTAAATGTTGTTTGATAATAATCATATTTCCTTTAAGTTTTTTAATCAAAGTTTTGTTCAAATCGACGGATATTTTTTTATCGAAACGACAGCCTGTATAAATTGTCAATACCTTGAAGACCGAGCCAAACCCTTTTCTCATCCAGTACACTCATCTGCTGACAAAGAGTTGCCGCGAATAGTTGTTCGTCAAGACTATAGGAAAAACAGAGAAATTAAAAAATCAACGTCAGACAATTGTATTAATAATAGAATTATACAATGATTTTAGAATTCGATCGATAAAATAATGTATAAAATTTCACGAGACAAAGAATACACATTAAAATTGTTTTTTTTTTTTAAGTTTGAAAAGACACAACAGATAATTGAAAAATTGTTAGCAATCGCATAAAAGATGTTTAGTGCGCTATGCAGTCCTAATATCTCTTTTTATATGGACAGTAATACATTTTAATGTCATTCGCGAAATGGTTAGATAGATAACTGAACTCTCTCTCTCTCTCTCTATCTCTCTCTCTCTCTCTCTCTCTCTCTCTCTCTCTCTCTCTCTCTCTCTCTCTCTATATATATATATATATATATATATATAATATTGATCTGAAAGTAAAATTCATGATATTGCTGATATTACTGTCATTTTAAGTATTCAAGTTAACTTATTATCTATTTATCACTTATATCAGCAGGTTATTATGATATAGACAAATGTTTGATATCTCAACATATATCAAATATAATTTATAGTATACACAGCTCCTTACTCATATATATCTATCAGTTGAGTGTCGGACCCTTCACAAAACTGCTTTGCATTATACCACGATCCTAACATCAAAGGTTTATATAAGTAGCATCTGTGTTTGTAAAAATAATAACCAGCTGGGCAGGAACCTATATATATATAGATAGATTTAAATTCACCAAAATAAATAAAATCAATTTACTATGTGTATATGTGTGTGTGTGTGTGTGTGTGTGTGTGTGTGTGTGTGTGTGTGTCTATAGAAGCATGCTATTTTTGTTACAGTAAAGATCACACTGGCGTTCATAAATGGTTTACACCAAACTGTAGATTAAAGTTAACATATTGGACTGATAAAGCATTTAGTATACACACAATAATCACCCTATAATTCTAACCTGTGGTAATGATGTTCAAAATGAGGTCTTTATCAAGATCTAACAAATCTGTTTGTTTTCAGGTGCTGTGCGCCTCTTAACATGAAGTATCCATACACTGACGCTTTGGTATATAGATGAAATAGCCCATACAATATATCTGGATGACTGGCATTTTTCCAACTGATTAATTAATCATGAAAAGCGATTCCAACTATAGCTGATGCAAATAGATCTTATGACATTTCATCCTAGTAGATTTACAAAAAATTGTTTTTAACATCTAATGGTGTTTACGCCAAACAAAACAATTTTTAATGGTGGAGGAGAGAACCGACCTTCCGCTAGTATATTGGCAAACCTTCTAACAAATCCTAACAAAATGATTCAACTAATCATCCACTGAGGCCCTGCATTGACCATGTCAACGTAGTAGTATCGTCTTTTCCGTGACTCAGTATATGAATTTTCAAATGACAATTTGTTGACAAGCGTCGTTCATAAATATTTATAGGTTAACCTGTAACTGATGCCTGTAACTGATTTGCACAACAATCACAGGGTTACCGTATTCTAAATGCAAACAGCTAAAGGAAAACACCAAAAGAAAACTAAATATATTCTCAGACGGCAATGTTTATATATTATATATTATATATATATACTCCGATATAATCTAGAAAAAACAACACGAACGCATATTTACATCGATATTGACGTAATCACAATAAACAAATAAAGTAATACTCTCTGGATCCAAGATTAAACATCTTTTATATGCTTGGATCCCGACTGATGTTATTTTCTACCAATCATTACAACTAAAGTAACTGAAAAAGAATATTTCTGAATTTGTTAGAATTCGGGTCAACCTTGTGTAATAATCCTTTTAGCTTTTAGCTTAGTCTGGATAATATTTTCGACCATAATCGACCGTATATAATTTAATTTGAACCAATTCTGTTTCATATAAATCAAATTGTTGTTAAACCTTCCTTGTTATTAGCTTAAGAATGTAATTCTGATAAACAATATCACGAAGATATATAATGAAACTGAAAGTACACGTAGTAATCTAGATGTGGTAAAATAAGTATAAAGTTTGTCTACAGAACACATTGGTTTAGGTATAAGAACATGTAAGTTTTATAACATATTGTTACTGATTGCTGTTGCTTAGTACTAAAGATTCCACTTTGAAAGTATATACTTTAAAGCATAAATTCTAAACGACCCGGATCTAAATAAAAAAAAACGGTGAATGAAAGTCAGCACCATCAGAGGGCATTACAATGACGTATCAAACTGAGATACCGTGACACATTATAAGAATATAATGCCCAAATCATAATGTATATCTCTTATATACCGGAATACTGTATGCAGGTTTATTTTCGCCCTAATGCACTTGAAAACATTTTCGCCCCGTTTTAACTTTTATTTTTAAAAATAGATGAATTTACCATTTTGAATTCGCCCAAATTTGATTTCGCCCAGTGACGATGAGGGCAAAAGAGCGAAAATAAACGGAGGCGAAAATTTCCCTAGATATAAAATATCAGACACCAAAATAAAAATGTTCAGTATATCCAGGCCGCATATACAAATCTGGTGAATATTGGACAGACACAAACCTCTGGAAATCCAGAGGTGTGATCAGCTGGCATGAAGTAGTAAGTGCCCCTTGTTTACCGGTCACACGCACCGAGAGTACACAGTCAAAATCAAATAAAATAGGTGAAGAACAAATCCTCGTCACTAAGTATTATTTGACATACCTTCAGGTTTACTGCATACAAAGTATTTGTCAGTGTCACATATGTCAACGTACCAATCAGCTTTGTCTGGTGCTGTGCGATCTACGGCGACGCATGATTCACCACTACAGTATAATGAAAACAAAACCACACCCCAATAACTGAGCGAATGTAAAAATGAAATGAAACAGTACACAATGTTGTTGAATATGTTAATTGGACTCTACAATCATTGATCGTCATCTTTAAAAAGATTGGAGATAAAATAGGGATGTTTATCTGTCTGTCCGAGATGCTAAATATATATATATATAGATAATGTCGAATCTAGAAACAACACTAACAGTCCACAGTCTCATTGAAGGACAGAATTAATTGTTTAATTACACAAGTATTTGAAGAAAATATAGAAAAAAACAGATAATAAAACTCTGATACTGCTAAGCGAAAGTCTCCGAATTGATGGTATAGCTATGATACTACAAACAAAAGTCCCCGAATAGATGGTATAGCTATGATACTACAAACAAAAGTCTCCGATAGATGAAATAGCTATGATACTACGAAACAAGTCTCCGAATAGATGAAATAGCTATGATACTACTAAACAAAGGTCTCCGAATAGATGAAATAGCTGTGATACAACTAAACAAAAGTCTCCGAATAGATGATATAGCTATGATACTACTAAACAAGTCTCCGAATAGATGAAATAGCTATGATACTACTAAACAAGTCTCCGAATAGATGGTATAGCTATGATTCTACTAAACAAAAGTCCCCGAATAGATGGTATAGGTATGATACTACTAAACAAGTCTCCGAATAAATGATAAAGCTATGATGCAACTAAACAAAGGTATCCGAATAGATGAAATAGCTATGATACAACTAAACAAAAGTCTCCGATAGATGGTATAGCTATGATACTACTAAACAAGTCTCCGAATAGATGATATAGCTATGATACTACTAAACAAGTCTCCGAATAGATGAAATAGCTATGATACTACTAAACAAGTCTCCGAATAGATGGTATAGCTATGATACTACTAAACAAAAGTATGCAAACAGATAATATAGCTATGATACTACTAAACAATGTATGCAAACATATAATATAGCTGTGATAATACTAAACAAAAGTATACAAACAGATGATATAGCTTTGGTAATACTAAACAATGTATGCAGACAGATTATAGCTGTGATAATATTAAACAAAACTATCCCAATAGCTATAGATAAGACAGATGACAGATAAGGTGACGTTACAAAGGATACGTTGAGACCTGTTCAACAGAATGATCTAAATGAAAGAATGATGCCATCTATATGACAGAATGATGTCATCTATATGACAGAATGATGTCATCTATGTGACAGAATGATGTCATCTATATGACAGATTGATGTCATCTATTTGAAACAAATGTTATGGTTTCGATACTGTTGGCCTCATAGCGCCTAAAGTTAAACCGTTGAAAATCAAACAATATACACATTATGAGCTATTCATTGTATATAGATGTTTACGTGAGTATTGTGCCCCTATAGTTTTGCTTTGAGAAAGCTAGAACACAATAATAATACCGGTGTGTGTGTATGTGTGTGTGTTTGCGCGCGCGCGCGCGTGTGTGTGTGCATGTGTGTGTGTGTGTGTGTGTGTGTGTGTGTGTGTGTGTGTGTGTGTGTGTGTGTATTTGTGCAGTTTGCAAAATAAAAACTTACCTGCTCGGAATATTGGTTCCGTTTTTCCAGTACTTTTTGTACCCGAACTTCTGGTATTTAGAATCAACCCATTCCTTTAGATGATGAAATTTAAATATATTTTTACAAACGAAATCTCATTGCATTTCAGATAATAATGAAGTTATATACAAATCATATGAAGAATGGACAAACACAGACATCTTTAAATCGAGAAGTGGGATCAAGTCCCATGGACGAGTAAGCATCCCCCGTCTATGATAACCCGAACTATTGTAAACCGACATTTTTATTTATATGTGAAGCGCCTTATTTTATTACCAATGCTATAGTCAAATGTAAAAGCAGCGGAGGTGCTACAACATGCCACACCAGCCATAGCATGGAACCTCTGTTTTAAGTCCTTCCACAGAGCTCTCGGCAAAAGAACGGTACTCCTTCTTTTGATTTTGATTTGGTTTTTTCTTTTACGCCATACTCAACAATCTTTCAGTCATATGATGGCGTCCAGTTTTTTTGGTGGAGGAGAAACCCCGGTTACCCAGGTAAAGACCACCGACCTTCCGCAAGAAAACTGGCAAACTTTCCCACTTAATTCGAAATGAACCTAGCGGGATTCGAACCAGAGGTGAGACTCCTTCTTTTAGTCATGAATATGACCTGGAGCAGTAAAATACATATATCCGGGTGGGTGATGTTTCATAAATCCTTTCTTGACCTGGATGATATATAAATACACCGATAAGAGTAGTCGTTTCTGCCTATTATCATACGTATTGTTCTGCACTTGGTAACAAAACGCAGTTCCCATGAAACCTGTCATAATCGAATAGTCGACGACTTTATGATAATCAGAAGGTTACTCCACTCTCCCATCTTATGTCAAGCGGACAATAATGAACATGAATAGGGCCGGTGATAATACATAACACAATACACAAGATATGATATTCACAAAGGTATTGCAATTTGAATCCGTCTGTGACGTTACCACTTAAGTTATTGACCAATAATAAGTTGACGTACCCCTTGATTCAACTTTACCCCAGTCCAGAGATCAGCTTGTACTTGGCGTGACATATTGTGTACAATGGTTTGAACTAATTCATCAGATATCGATACAAGATCAGCGTAGTCAAAATGGCAGAGGTTCCTGTAGAATATATCAAGATGTAAGATATTAAGTAATAACCTTTAACACAATACGCGTCAACGTTAAAACGTTATACGTCAATTATACCTCCAAAAGACATTGCTTGTGGTTATTGGTTCAGTGACCAGGCGTCTTAATTATCGAAACTTTATATCTCACTGACTTGCAGTCCATTATTCAAAAAAAGATTTTAGACATGCACAGATCCAGCAATAAATTCATTACATGTTTCATTATACAAATGTATGTATAATTGGTGTTTACCATTTCATTTATTTAAAAGTCTCTTTATCTCAAGTAAGTTTTTTGGCGATTTACTCGGTATTTAATAATTGATATATTTATTTTGCCCTGTCCATTTCTCCAAATTGTTCTTTTTTCCCTTTTGCTTTGCAACATTTTCCGTAAAACTTACAAGATTTGCATGACTTGAAATGTTAATTTTGAGTTTGTGAAATAATGAAATGAACCTTTCCGTCGTCATACTATAGTTAAAATAATAATGTTGAGTGTACAGCACATTTAGGTCTTACAAAGCGTTCTCCCATGAAGCTGCAGTATCATACACTTTGTAGCAACTGGTTCCATACTGTGTCCAACCATTTTCACTGTCACATCGGTATGTTGTCCCTTGGGAAAAAATAATTAGAAAATATTTGTGTTTTTTTTATTTACTGCTTACTGTTGCTTAGGAAATTCACATTCTGGAAGAGTTAGAGACAGGTAGTCAAGAATTTTGGATGAGGAACCCGATACCTATGCATCATGTTAAAATGTATGACAAAGTAAAAGCGTCATCATATACTGATATACCCATGTATCATGTTAAAATGTGTGACAAGATAAACACGTCATCATATACTGATATACCCATGTATCATGTTAAAATGTATGACAAGATAAACACGTCATCATATACTGATATACCCATGTATCATGTTAAAATGTATGACAAGATAAACACGTCATCATATACTGATATACCCATGTATCATGTTAAAATGTATGACAATATAAACACGTCATCATATACTGATATACTCATGTATATTGTTAAAATGTATGACAAGATAAACACGTCATCATATACTGATATACCCATGTATCATGTTAAAATGTATGACAAGATAAACACGTCATCATATACTGATATACCCATGTATCATGTTAAAATGTATGACAAGATAAACACGTCATCATATACTGATATACCCATGTATCATGTTAAAATGTATGACAATATAAACACGTCATCATATACTGATATACTCATGTATATTGTTAAAATGTATGGTATCTTATCTTTGGCTGTCAAATTTCTATCAACGGATAAAATACTGGTAAAATAGAAAACAAGAATTAATAATGCAAACAAAATGAATGAAAAATGTTCACGTGATATTTGTAATATTATGTCGACATCGCATTGAATTTTCAAACATTGCACTTATTCCTTCGATATTGCTTCTTTGCACATCCCGTGTGTTTTGAATTTGCTCACATTTATTAATTACAGAATATATTTGAAATATCCCGTGCTTTTTATTTTTCAGGACAACAAATATACATACCAGGAACATTACACAGGTTTCCCATCCATGATGATGGACATACACACGAGAATGAGTACTCGGTTTCCAAACAAGTTCCGCCATTTTGACAAGGTTTTGAATCACATGACTTCCAAGGTGCTTTTAAGTGAAATCAAATTACAGATGTACATGTACATGATAAATCTAATAATGCTGTAAATACCTATGTTATCAGTTGGATAGGAATACAAATTCTGCTTCTTTACTTTTCTTTACTCATGAGTGATAATGTATCTCTTTAATATAAAGTTTGTTTAGTCATAATGTTTTAAAAAGATTTCGATCATTTCACGGTTTCAGGTAAACTCCAAGTTTTTAGAATTGATATATTTTGCGCAGTTGCTCAGTGATGCAAATGTTCAATCTTAGATCATTTTCAACCTTTTATACCCTTTAGGCTATAACAGACTTGTCTAAACAATAGAATAGAGCATACCACTTAGGGTTGGAAGTCAATGATAGGTTCAGATCATTTTAATACATTCAGGAGTGTTTAAAACTGTCTTAGCGACTTGAGGAAATCGAAATGTTTATATAATTCAATAATTTGTTCACATTCAAAACTATTAGATTTTTGCTGAGGTTAAACTTTTATCTGATTATTTTGGCTGTATAGTTATATAACTGATTTGTGGCTGACTTTCCCAAACTTCAGCAACGTTATTTAGAAATAATTTTGGCTAAACGATGTGATACCAAATAAAAGTTCGCTGCTAAGACTACTAAATTATCCAATCAAATTATTCTGAGAAAACTATCATTACATGTAGAATCTATTAGTTTTACCACTAAAATACTTTTGATATTCGAAAAAATAACATGTTAATTGCCCTTTTGATAAAATGAGTATTTTTTCTTTAAGTGAAATATGAAATTGATTTACATATTTGAACAGGTATTCTTCTTTACATGTTAGTTGATTATTTAGAATTGTTGCTCACCTTTACTTTCACATTGTTTTCCGGTCCAATCACTAGTACAAGTACATATATACTTTCGATTTCTACTAGAACAAGTTCCACCATTTTGGCAAGGTCTCGAAAAACACGGATCGAATGGTTTTGCTAGATCAAAATAATATATATGTATGTATGTATATATATATATATATATATATATATATATATATATATATATATATATATATATATATATATATATATATATATATAAATATATAAATGAATTATTTTGAATATAATGAGACTTCAATAGCTGAAATTGATAATTTCAAAACTTAACACGGAAAGTGTTTCAGGAAAGTATATGTTTATATCCGTCATGTACAATGGCCGAAACATTTTGATATTTTATGTCTAGTTTAAATGTGTTCACTCTAATTAACATATCACACACTACAGAAAGAATGTCATAATCGTGCACCTGTAGCCTACAATACTCATCGACATGACACACGCTATAGGAGGAATATCGTAATCATGCGCCTGAAGTCTACAATACTTCTCAACATGTCACACGCAACAGGAGGAATACCGTATTTCTGCACAAGTAGCATACAGTACTTATCAATACGTCACGCACTATAGGAGGAATATCGTAATCGAGCATTTGAAGTGTACAATACTTATCAACATGTCACACACTACAAGAGAAATACTGTAATCGTGTATCTGCAGCCTACAATACTCATCAACATGTCACATACTACAGGAGGAATACCGTAATCATGCATCTGCAACCTACAATGCTAATCAATATGTCACATACTACAGGAGGAATACCGTAATCATGCATCTGCAACCTACAATGCTAATCAATATGTCACATACTACAGGAGGAATACCGTAATCATGCATCTGCAACCTACAATGCTAATCAATATGTCACATACTATAGAAGGAATATCGTAATCGTGCACCTGTAGTCTACAATACTTATCAACATGTCACGCGCTATAGGAGGAATACCGTAATCGTTCACCTGTAGTCCAAGATACTCAACAACATGTCATACAATATAAGAGGAATACCATAACAATATACACTACAGGGGGAATACCGTAATCGTGCATCTGCAACCTACATTGCTCATCAACATGTCACACGCTATAGGAGGAATATCATAATCATCAACATGTCACACGCAATAGGAGGAATATCGTAATCATGCACCTGTAATCTTCAATACTCATCAATATGTCACACGCTATAGGGGGAATATCGTAATTATCAACATGTCACACGCAATAGGAGGAATATCGTAAATGTGCACATTTAGTCTACAATACTTATCAACATGTCACATGCTACAAGAGGAATACCGTAATCTTTCACCTGTAGTCTCAGAAACTCAATAACATGTCACACGCTATAAGAGGAATACCGTAATCATGCACCTGTAATCTACAATACTCATCAATATGTCACACGCTACAAGGGGAATACCCTAACCGTGTACTGTAGCCTACGATACTCAACTACATGTCACACGCTATAAGGGGAATACCGTAATCGTGCACATGTAGTCTACAATACTTAACAACATATTACACGCTACAGGAGGAATACGGTAATCTTGCACCTGTAGCCTACAATACTTATCAACATGTCGCACGCTCTAGGAGGAATAATCATGCACCTGTAGCCTTCTGATCCAACTACATAACTTATATATCACCGTATCATATTAACAGCTACACGAGGTGTCGCGGTTCTAAGATATTAGATTTTCAGTGCGTATGCTGAGTTCTAGCGATAAGTCACTATCTACCTTAAATATTTCCTCGATAGTATCACCCGGCCCGGGATATCCCATTCAAAGCCACAGCATTAAATTAGTTAGAGTTAATACTATCATACATACCACATTTGAAGACGTTGCAATACTCCCATCGTGTTGAATTATCCTGCGTGTAACACCATGTCCCCTTTGGTTCATTATCTGGGTTTCTACAGTAGTTTCTCTGGTCATATAGATAACCAAAACTATGACTATGTGGAGTTTGTGATCCCCAATATTGGCAGGCTCTACCTGTTTTAGTCACGTTCATATGACCCCTGTAGTCTACCCCGGCTTTAAGTCTGTAGCATTCTTCTTGTGTCAAAACTAAAGAAAACGAACATATATATAGTGTTTAAAAAACATGTCCCCATTTCAAATGTCTATAACTTTGCAAAGACATAATTATGACGATTAAAAAAATGATTTCATTAGAAAGGTCATTAGATCTTTGTTTGTTGTTGTTTAACGGTCCACTAAAGAATCTTTCATTGATATGAAGACTTCACTGAATACCGGCGAAGGCCTTCGAATTTTGGCCTATGCTCGACACTTGCAGCCATTGAGCAGTGAGGGTTCTTTAACGTGTCGACACGTACTGTGACCTTGGTTTTACTGTCTCAGTCCGAAGGACAGAAACCAACCTGCCGCCGGTGTAAAGACGAATAATGACCCCCGTCGAATAATGACCGGGGGGTCATTATTCTACGTACAAAAATGACTCCCTAGCCGTAGAATAATGAGTCAAAACCGTAGAATAAATACCCGGGGGGTCATTTTTCTACATGTTAGATCTATAGGAAAATGACCCCCATAGAAAAAATGAACCCCATATTGTACATTACATACTACACTCCTGGTAATAATAATATTTGATATTTTCCACAACAAGATGTGTCTGTGAAACACTATGCCCCGATGGCAACAAAATCCGAAAAGCTAGTTAGCATGAAGTGCATAGGGTCATTGACCCTGGTGTCATTTGAAACGGTTTCATTAGTTGAGTATGCATTCTAAATATGAACTCTATCTCTGACGATAAAAAAATATGGCGAAAGTTAAAGTTTATAACAGGAAGGCAGACTCCCGCCTCGCCACTCCGATTGGGTATCTCCCACTTCCAAGTCGATTATCGAGGGATAATCGTTAAAGCTATACAACCACTATCTTTGTTAAAGATATACTGCACAGATTTCAGTTCGACGCCATATTTGATACATCTTACTTTATGTCCACTGCACCCTATGCTTCGGGTGAATGTCATGCTTGATTTCATATGTATGGGTTTTGTCGCGCCGCGAGGAACTCGGAGCAAGCGAAAATTACAAAATGAAAATCACACGCATACAGTGGGATTCGAACTCACAACCTTCCGATCTGCAGACCGGCGCGCTAACTCATTGATCTACACAGGTTCATGTTGAAGATCATTTAAATGTAAACGTTATTCATGTATATCACATACAAGTCCAACACTTGTCCACATCAAATAGAGTGCGTTTTGTCGTGTATCGCAACTATAAACAGTCAGATAATAGCGGCAAAATGAAATGCAGATTTTATCTGAATGTTTACAGTTGGAATACACGGTAAAAACGCCACTATGTTCACACAACTGACCCCCTATATTTTTGTGGTAGGTCCGTCAGAAACCCAATAACAAATTTATTGGATCGAGGACCATTCTATCATGCTCATTTACAGTCAAACCATCGTTTCAAAATGGCGGCCCCTCATCGATTTTCTATTTATTTATTTCTTTACTGATTCGAAAATAATTTATACCATTAGATAGGGCGTTAAATTTTATGGTTTATTCTAAAAGAATAAACCAAAAAACTAGACTGAATTGACAAGTACAAAGAGAAAGCTTCTGAAGCGAGATGATAATTGTCAATATTTGAACATTTTGCACGGGAAACAATGCATTTACGTGACGTCATAACAAAAAGACGTCACAGTGACGCCACGCCGACTTGCAATCGGAACACTGGGTTGTTATGCTTCACAGAGAAACCCCCCAAAGGATTCCGATTGGGATGCCCGTTGCATTGTAGTTGAGATCTTGGACAAAATAATAGGCAAATCGCTTAAACTAACGTTATAATTATCTGAACTTTAACAAAATTATCCAGATGATAATTATTCCTTGTAAGTAGATGATAATAACGACCACCAAGGTTTGTTTCTACTCTCCTAAGCTATGTCTCGGTGCGGCGGCCTTTGCCTCCTATAAGCTTGAGGGGGTATACTATGATCTGATAGGAGGCAATCACGTGACGCGGTTCAGACAATCCCATTGGAAGAAACTAGTCCGAGGTGCAATAAAAACAAAGATAGTGGTTGTTGAAAGGACTGCAGTATAGCTTGAACCCTATGAGTTCAACGCATCACAGTAAAGGAAGAGAAGAACAGATTTTATGTAGATCTAGTTTTTCAATCTATGCAGTGGATACCAGATTCACTCTTTGGGCGATCTGAAATGAAGAAACCTGGCATAAGTATAGGTTTATTGTTCAGTTTCAATGAAACCATTGCATCAGTTCCAGACAACTCCAAAATGTAACTGATGAGCACGATTTTAGACAATCACAAAAACTTCGAATATAATCATGAGCTTATGACTCATTGGCGGATCAGAGTGGGGTGGGTGGGTTGCGGGGGTTGCACGTACAAGGTGGAATTTGCCCAAGCTGAAAATTATCTACTTTATGACAGGCATTGCTTGATTTTGTTCAGTATTGGACTTATGGGGTCACGTATTTGCCAAAACTGATTTGGTTGAATTAAACAACATTCATATTTACGCTAACCTATTTTGTTTCTTAACATAAATATAAGACTTTGACCTTTGCAACACTTCACTCGCTGTGTTTAATTCCATGATTAAACTATGTTAAAAGTATAAATTTGTGGTGTCCTTCATTGGGAAGAAGATCGAATAAATGTTAAAACAAACACTCTGTTTGCAAATTTTCGGGCCACGCGGCCTTTATCAAGCATAAAAGGAAAACAATTTCTGTTATTTATCTTACATCCATGTTAACACGCTGATGGCTTCAGCGCTAAAGTCAGCATAGTAACGTAATGATAAAGGCCGCGTGGCCGGAAATTTGCAAAAAGAGTTTGTTTTATTATGTTTAAAGTTAAATCATGTGATGTTTTGATTTTTTTTTTAATTACTTTAGTATATAGTGTCCATAAATTTCACAGAGACATTATTTGGTGTTCCCTTAAACTAAGAACACTATATGTGCAAATGGGAATGCAAGGTTATATGTATTTTCAGAGTCACAACAACTGGTAAAATGGTCAGCCCTCACAACAAATAGAGAAGGAGAACTTACCAATAATGTGACATTGTCTTCTATACTCGAGTACAAAAAAGACGTTGCAAAACTTCTTGGTACACTTCACATTGAAATCTGTGGTGTTCTCAACATAGGCGTCAGTTTCATGCGAGCCCCCCTCCCCTGCGTGAAACTGAGGTCTATGGTCCTCAATAGGGAAGCAAGTTGAATAAATAAAACAAACACTCTCTTTGCAAATTTCGGTCACGCGGCCTTTATCAACAGAAAGAGGATAACACGATTTTGCAATTACATGTATGTTTAATATACATCAATGCTGCTACTATTGTAATAATGGCTTCAGTGCTATCTTCTTAATTTAATAATATCCTCTTTTGCTTAATATAGGCCGCGTAGCCAAAAATATACAAAGAGCGCGTTTGTTTCATTTGTCTAGACGTTTAATTTTACATTAGAATTATGCACAGTGCAAGGAATTTTTTATGACGAAAATCGACGCAACGCCAGGGAGCATGGCTGTCAAGTTTGAATTGACTTCGAAAACAGTTTTGAACGGCATATTGAATGGTTGATGTGACTGGACACACAATTCAAGTGTTACCATTATGATAGAAAATGCATGTCCAATGGTTCGAATCTTTTACCTATGGAACAAATTATGTTCCCTTGCACACGTCCTAAATAATGTAACTAAGCATATGGCAATAATTGCCTTATTTGAATAAATTCAGATTTAGAAGTAAAATATAAATACTGAAGTCAGAGTCCAGAAAGCTTTAATCCAGAAATTCATGACAAATTAAGGTAAATGCTCTCAACAAGTAGAACATATGCAAGTCCCAAATGGGACGGGACTAGGTGTCCGGAGGAATCAGCGCCCCCTGCTGGCTAGCCACACCCGTCGCACATATTCAGTTGAAACCTGTCAAATTCGGTGATGTCAAGTTCGGTGATATTGTCAAATTTGATGATGTCAAGTTCGGTGATTGTGGTTTCCACCTGAGGAACTGCTAATCCCAAAGATATAGGACCAGGTGTCCGGAAGGAGTGAGCGTCCCCTGTTGGCTAGGCACACCCGTCGCAAATGTTCTATGGAAACCTCTCTGAATTGGTAAAAATGTCATTTTCGGTAAGGTCATGATTAGGTGTAATGTCTGATTGATTCAGGGTTTTTACTGTTTTTATTGTCATGCCCCAGAATGTCATTTAACATTCGGGAGAGGGGGACTTCATATTGTGTTGTAAGATCCCCGTATCGACCGTAAAACTTCCTCAGTGACGATAATAATGACGTAAATTTACAGGGGAGCTTAATTAGTTATGCAAATTATCCCTTAATTAAGCATATTATCCTCTTGGAGTTCTAAAATGCCCTGGAGTGTGGAAAAAAGTTTTTTTTTTACTCCTGTCTTAATGGAAAGCCCATTTATTTCTTGACCGACGAAAGAGTTCTCTTTTTCCACACCACGCGTGCAAACTCAATTGTCATTTTATGAACATCTCCGGAGGATAATCTGCATACTTTAAGGAAAATTTGTTTGACTTAGCGCTCCTGTGCGTAAATCAGAATCCCGGTATGACCCAAGTGCTGACTCGGAACGGCTTGTCCATGGACGTGTATGGGTCTAAAATACACGATAGACTTATAAATGTTATAACATCCGATAAGTCACAAAAATGAAGTGGTATCCGGGTTTCGAAGGTCATTAGTTTTTTTAAAACTTATGAATCAGAATTAACAAATGAGTTGGTTGAAAATAATCGCAAAAAAAAAATGCATACTAGTATTATCTGAAGTATAAGCGTCAACATGCGCCATATCTACGAACTTTCAGAACACCATCGTACATATATAAAAAGAGTACATATTAATAACATTTATCGAGAAATCAAGTCGGTTTATAAGGGGGTCATTATTCTATGGGGGTCAATATTTTTCACGAGGGGTTTGCAATTTTTGGGGCTGGTGCCACTTATTCTACGGTCGAATAATGACCCCCTAAAACGTCGAATAATGACCGGGGGGTCATTTTTCTACGTAGAATAATGACCCCCGGTCATTATTCGACGGGGGTCATTATTCGTCTTTACACCGGCTGAACTCGAACTCATGACCTGACGATCAAGAGTCGAGCGCGCTACCGACAGGGACAGGCCGGCTCAAAAGTTCATTAGAAAGAGTATCTATCAAAATATTGGCTATTAAATAAATCCAAAACAATAGCGTATCTTATAACTACATTAAAGGCATATTCATGAATGGCATTATTTGGTTTCTTTGAAAGAGTGTATGGCAAGAAGACCCTTCATATCGATGTCGTTAGATTCAGCCCCAAATGATTCAAAACAGGCAAACAAAAAATATCAGAAGGATTTCATTAGGTACACATGAAAATGTGACCTGAAACTTCTGGACAAGTTGAAGAGCATATAAGCCTGTATATAAAACAAAAGTTAAATTGTGTGTAAAATATTATTTTAAACATGAAATGTAAATATTGTAAACATAATACCAAAGTTATAATGATATGTAAATGGATAAGAAATAAAACTAACTGACATCAACTCCCCTCTTAACCTGTTTATATGTACTGTTCTAAACATGACGTTGACAACACAAGGAGTGTTGATTTCCCTACCAAACCAATTGTCGGAAATATAGAAGACCTGGCCTCAAAAATCGAGAATTCAGTGTTCCATTTAGTTATTGATCAATTTTCTTCATTGGAATGTAGGTAATTGTCATCGATGATGTAAAAGAAGAACTGTGCAAAATAACATGGGCAGTACTCACATTGTACTTGTCATTACGATTAACAATGTGGTCTGTGATACAAGGGCTAATATTATTAAAAACATGAGCTGAAAGCGTTATATCTATTTTTCGCCAGACATTCTGAGGCGTAGTTTCACCTATATTGTAAATTAAAAGATCAAGAAAATGCATGACATACCAAATGTAAACTAAACACAGATCAGACCAGATTATACAGAGTTAAGTTGCGTTAGCCAATCAGAGAATTCCACACATGTATGGATTTTCATGTACGCTAAAATGGCTGTTCTTGCTGTAGATAAATCAGCTGTTATGGTAGGGATTGGATCATAGCAAGAGAATAGTTTAGGAAAAATTAGCCAAAACCATTACATCTAGATCTACAACTATCATTAGACAGTTAAAGTGCCGTCCTAGGAGTTGTTATTTGACAATGTTATGCTTTTGTAGCTGTTTTGGATATAAGGAAATGTCGTCTTATCCGAGTCATCTGGATTTATCACGATTTGGCTATTTTAACTATTATTTCAAAATATAGGGAAAGAATATGTAAGAAGCAAATGATTCAAGATGTCTAATTTTACTACATTTATGCTGATGATAATCCTGTTAACCGGATACAAAACGACCTTTCAATGTCCTGTTCTGGTGTACCTAATGCAATACTTTGTCAGACTATTATTTTTTAAAACACTTGACATATTTCGCAGACATGATGACGATAGACCTCTTAGCTTTATTAAGTTAATTATAGAGAAATTTAAGAGGATGAACATGACTATGTGATGGTTTATATAAGGAATAAAAACCACTACCTTGGACTTTACCTTGTATATTTAATTTCTAACACCATACACACTAAGTGTGATTCTAAGTAAATCAAATTGTGTTATATGCGCGTGATGCACTTGAGTTAAAAACAAAATCTCCAGAGTCTATAATGATGTCAAAATTCATGCTGACAGTGATAGATGATGATGATGATGATGATGATGATGGTAATGATGATAATGAAGTTGTCGTCGACGATGATGAAAAGTGAAATCTAAATAAGTTTTGTACTTATTGAAGTTTTTCCTAATCAAACCAGTCAAACCAATTAAAAAAAGTTATCTTTATTAAGCAATGTTTTCGCCAATTGGCAGTAGACGTAGAACGTGTCAAAGAGAATGTGCTTAAAGGAAACAAGTACGCTGGAATTGATATAAAAAAGATGCTGGGATTTCTAATACACAATATATTTGTAATGTTCGACGACGTGGTCTTTCAATAAGCTGTCGACATTTCTATGGGAACCAATTGTGCCCCTTTTTGGCTGACCTGTTCCTTTATTGATACGAAGCAGACTTCATTTAGAAACTGCTGAATCAAAAGAAGAAAACGTTAGCGGTGTCCTTTAAAATATCGACGACGTTTTGTCAATTAATTTTCATACATATGTCAATGTGATATATACCAGCGAACTAGAAATTAAAGATACAACATAATCAAGCACACACTTAGACATTTTGCTTACTATAGACAAAGATGGGAAATTAAGAACTAAGCTATACGACAAATGGAGTTTATATTTCACATATGATCCGATATGCCAGGCGATCTTCAACATATGAACATTTCCTATAGAAAGTTAAATTACTCACTGACAAATTATTGACACAAGGATATCGAAAATCGCGTTTAATGTCAACGCAAATCTTACGATCGATATAATAGCCTTGTCTACGATTACTAGAAAGGTTTCCATAGAACATTTACGACGGGTGTGTCATGCCAGCAGATGATGCTGAGTCCGTCCGGACACCTGGTCCTATGAGTTTGGGATTCGCAATTGTTCGTCATGTTGAGACCATTGCACATCTATATCGTCGTGTTCTAATGGACTTGAGCTTCGATTATTAACTGGTACTTCTTCATTTTTACTATTTCAGTAAGTGAAATGTTGAAATGTTACCAGATTTGTATCTATATCTTGGACAGCTAGATTTATATTTTGGTATCAATCTATCTATCTATCTATCTATCTATCTATCTATCTATCTATCTATCTATCTATCTATTAGGATATTAACATAATTTCGTGTATGTGACATTTGTATTTATGTTATGGCATCAATTAATTCTAGTTAAACACTTTACTAAAGTGCAGAGGCCACTTGAGTAAGTAATTCTGTTTTATAGTGAAGTATTTTAAACATTTATTCATTCCTGTATTAAAGCTAAGAATCTGGTGATCAGGCGTATGCATTAAGGATAATACATAATTTTGTGATTTAAAGTAGAAAAGTATGACAAAATATCAGCAAGTTTTGAGTTCTCTGTAACAATGACGATGTAGAATAAGTTTAGATATTGTTACTTTAATTTAAAGTATAAAAGAATCTATTGTAACTTGTCTAGTAAATAGATATAATTTTCTAGAATGACAAAACGGAATTATAAAATAAATAATACGTGTAACCATGTTTACAAACATTCTCAATAAATTATCTACAACAATATAAAAATCGCATATATCACAGTATAAATCTTCAGGTGTCATGAAGTATTTGTATACCAACAACAATTGATAGTATTTTTCTATTTTTACTTTTCAATTTTTGTATTTAATGGATTTATAATTTGGCTTTTGAAACGGCGATGCCAGAGTTATAGTTTACAACAAAAAGTGAAGAGCGACAAAACAAGACGATCGGTTCTGTTAAGGGCCACTAAAAGGAAGAGGGCAAAGGTGATCTTTATAAAGATGTTTATTCATTTACAAGGCGTTTATAGGCAGGTGCCCTTTATACACAGGTGGCCTTTAATGCAAGTATGACTGTCCACCTTATTTTGAGTTTCAAACTGTGTTACTCTAATTCCAGTGTACGTGCCCGTCGAGATACAGAATATATGCATTGTGCTTACCGTAAATAATAAGACCGGATGTTCACTTATATGACTAATAATAGCTCATTTTAGAATTATTACTTATATATTATAAACATAATTACGAAACTATAATTCTCAAGACAATCGTCTCTGTCAATTAGACTTCATCAGTTGAGCTCCAAATTAAAAAAAATGTTACTTTTCTCAAGAGAGGACGAACAATAAGTGTAAATGTATAGCGAAATCCGTCTAAGAGTAACCAATATTGAAAGATGACTACCTTAGCTTTTGAATAATTTAAATGGTGTCAAATAGGTCAAACTATTTGAAAATATCTTCTCTTTTTGATTTTTCACTTTCTCGTTTGCGTTTTGCCATTCTTTACATATAGTCTACTTCTCTTTAACCACCCTCACAAGAAAAAATCCTTTGGATAGTACATACATGTATGTAGAATATGTAGCTCGAGGTATTATGAATAAAAATGTGTTGAGAATAAGGAGAAAGGTGGCTGAAGGGGAGGAAGGAGATCATAAAAAATCGATAAATAAATAAATAAATAAATAAATAAATAAACAACTTCAAAAAGAGTATTAATACCATGTGATGGTCTACAAATGATTGTTGCACCTCCGTTAAGTCTGACAACCTCAGTGTGAAAATTGAAACTTGTAATCAATATGTTTAGAAAAATGTACTATTATAACTAATATAAATATATCTATCTATCTTTCTACCTATCTATCTATCATAGTATCAACAAATGTAAAAGAGAACTTACCGCTGCTCAGTGTAGTTAGCAGTGCGATTAACAGGCAGTACACATGTAACGAGGTCATACTAGTAATTCAACGATTACGATTGCTTCTAATGAAGATATTTACTTCTGGCCTGATATTTATAGGGAATTGACACTTCATGACTTAATAGTTATGGATTTAAGTACATCAACATACACTTAAGAAATATAAAACAATTGGTATTTATGACGTGTAGATTGGATTGCAAGAATAGGTCACGAATAATGGATGAATCAAACCATAATACTCAACTTTTGGATTTTTTATGCTTAACAAATATTTACTTGGTTTACATTTTGGACATTTATATTGTTTAAGCTTTAATATGTACGTATATGTCCATGCACCCATGAAAACCATGCTTCCATACATCTATCCATCTATCCATGCATCAATCTATGTATGCAATCAGGCATCCATCCATCAATCTATTTATCCATACAAACATATATACAAACGGATGCACGCATGAACACATAAATGAACTCACGCACGAAAAGTACACAATTCTAAATATTGTGTAGTTAAAACAGTTAGGTTAGCTTTTTGTTCTTCTGTTTCCCACGCATTTGAATGAGTAAAGGAAGTGGTTGGCTTTAACAAATCCTTGTGTCTTAATAACAAATATTGCTGAAGGTATGTTAAAACATTATTTCGTTCCTGTTCTATATCTCTTTTTCATATGGGGTTTTATAAAGTCTAGATATCCATTGTAAGTATAGAAGCTCGATACCAGTATAAAGCGTCATGCAAATACATATTTTATCTATCAATCTATCTATCAATCTGTCTATCAATCTGTCTGTCTGTCTGTCTGTCTGTCTATCTATCTATCTATCTATCTATCTATCTATCTATCTATCTATCTATCTATCTATCTATCTATCTATCTATCTATCTATCTATCTATCTATCTATCTATCTATCTATCTGTCTGTCTATCCATCTATCCATCCATCTATTTATATACCTATCTATCTATCTATCTATCTATCTATCTATCTATCTATCTATCTATTGATGTATCTATCTATTTATCTTTCTATCTATCTATCTATCTATCTATCTATCTATCTATCTATCTATCTATCTATCTATCTATCCCTCCATCCACATCTATCTATCCCTCCATCCATTTACTAACTATATATCTATCTATTTATCTATTTATCTATCTATCTATCTATCTATCTATCTATCTATCTATCTATCTATCTATCTATCATTATATTATACCCTATACATGAACCTGAAGCAGACGATTAAAGATCGGCATTCAAAACTTACTCTTGTGATATTTCGGAATATATCCCCATGTTGTACGCCTACGTTCGCGCATGTGTATTGCTTTTCTTGGAGAAAGACATAACATCGTTATTATTGTTGATATTCTTTTCTTCTTCATCCAAGATGGTAACTGCATGAAGTAACTGCAGCTGACATGATAAGACAGACATCTATGTGAATGATATAAGTTTTACATCTGATCAGAAGATATGATGCACAAGGAGAAATATGAGGTTACACCGCAGAGCCGGTAAATATATACGATTTAAAGCTGATTCCCCCCATCATCTGGTTTGCAATTTCTTCATATTTTTTTCAAACTTTTACTCTTTTGATGGATTTAATTATATTTTCGTAAATAATTCTAATTGTTCGAATTGCTTTCAATTTCAAGCACCTGTGGTTGTGGTAGAGGATGTTGTATCATTTTATTATATTTATTTTCTTGAACTTGCTGAATTTTGTATATTTTATCTTACATGTTTTGAGAAATTCCCCTTTTCTGTGCAATATGATACACATCATGCACGGCTGGCCTATTACTTAAAAAGTGAAATATTCGAGGATATATATATATATATATATATATATATATATATATATATATATATATATATATATATATATATATATATATATATATATATATATATTGTTCCGGGACAGAAATATCTTGGTTCAAATCATCACATTTGGTGTTTATAACGTCATCGGATCGGCTAACTAGTATACTTTTAATTTGTGGTTTAAAATGCAGTATACACAACGATAGATGCTCCATTATCCCACTTTTCTTAATATCACAATGATGTATAAGCCAAACTAAACACAATAGAAGAAGTGTTTTAGAAGCTATAAAACTCTTGTCTACGTAAATCAGTCAGTAAGTGGCATTTACACAAAGCAATAAATGAAGAACGTATTTGTTATACCCCTGATCGTAGTGTAGAAGTATTCGTGATAAAGGCTATGTCTGCAAATAGGAAGTTAAAAAATGCAGGAGTATTTGTATTTACAAATGTTTTATCTGCAACATGTAATTACAGAAGGAGTAGTAAAAATGAAAGCAGTAATGATTCTTCCAAAATATTATCAAACGATGGTGAAAATAATAAAAATGATGATGATGATGATGATGATGATGATGAAATGCCACATTTTGACATGACAAGAAGGGTTTTTAAACGTTCCACTCTATCGTGATCGTTGGTAGAAAATTTCATTCGAAGACCTTTACTTCTGTTAGATTTTTACTTATACTACACACAGCAGCACCTACATATGTTTAAACTCGGGTAGTTTTAGCTTCATGTGACAAAATATATCATACAAATTGTATCATATTATTTGTACATGCGATAATTGATTTGTTATGTTCTTTTTATAAAGTAATTCTAAATGTAAATCGTTAGAGATTCTTTGGAAAACATCTTTGTGGAGCGATAGTCCTTGGCCACTATTGTGACAATGACCAGGTACTTTTAGTTTATGAATTAGAAAATAATTAGTTAATACTCTATAAAGTACTCTTCGAACGATTTTAATTAATAAGATCTAGACCAATAATGGAACTTTGTTAAAAATTAGTTACGACTCGATATATGTCGATAATTTTCATTTTTTAACAAATTTGAGTGTTTGTTTAAATATTTTACAAAATACCAGATACCGAAGTATTCATATTCAGGATGTCCGGGATACACTTTACAAATCTCGTGAATATTGGACAAACACGGACCTCTGGAAATCTAGAGGTCGGAGCAGATGGCCTGGAGGAGTAATCATCCCCCGTGTATTGGTTACACCAGCCGTGATTCCACAGTGAAATTTAAATGAAATATGTGAGGAATAAACTCTCGTAACAATCAGTAAAGACGACCCAATAGTCGCTACTGATCAGGAAACTCACTATTTCATTTACTGAAACAGTAATTGCAAACCAAGTCATTATACAGTCTGTAGTTATTTTATAGTTATATTATCAATATAAAGGACAATAACATTATTTATTCCGTAACAAACTTGAATTAATATTAAAATGACAATATGATAGTTTCCTGTCAAAATCTAACAAAACGACAATAGTATAAGCAAATATCATAGTATCTAGCGTTATGCCAGGTGATTCACTGAAGCAGTTAATGTTTGTTTAAGTAAGTGTTATGATTACCAAAGCAACATTACGAGAACAAAGTGCATATCTAAACAAGTAAAGTCCCCGTCTAAACATGTAAAGAGCCCATCTAAAAAAGAAAAGTGCCTATCTTAACAGGTAAAGTACCCATCTTAATAGGTTAATTGCCCATTTTGATAGGCAAAGTACCCATCTTAAAAGGTAAAGTACCCATCTGAACAGGTAAAGTGCCCACCTTAACAGGCAAAGTGCCCATCTTAATAGGTAGAGTGCCCATCTTAACAGGCATTAGCAGGTAAATCATATCTTTTCTGTAATACTAAACGTTAAGTGTTTAAACTAATGACATATAAATTTTGACAACAGTTTCTTTTTTGCGCGGATTCTGAGGTCTCCATATCTTATACAAGGATGATTTAAATTTGAGGTTAAAGATCAAAACTAAAAATATATGTAATATCCATTACACATCATTACAGCTTTTACAATAAGACTTGTAATGATTTTTGAGCATGTTTTTATTTCAAACTAAAATCTATTAAGTTTCCGTTTGAAACACATGCCTATGAAGGAGAAGAACTTTTTCTAATAAACATAAACATCTTTCGGGAAAATGCATCAATACAACAAAGCTATATCAAGGACGTGAAGCCATGTGTATCGTTTAAGATACTGGCTAGAAAAACAAGCTGCCAAACTCAATCACTAAGATATTTAGAAAGAGAATAATCTGCTTGTAAATATAATCACAAATCCATCCACTACAAGATACAATAGAGAAAGAGATCAGAAGTCAGTCTCCTTTAGGTTCCTATCAGTCTAGTTAAAATTTTGATACGACCCCTTTCTTGTTCTCCTCCTTTACGAGCATCTGACAGAATAAACAGCAACTCTACATATAAATATATATCTAATATACTACTAAATGTTAAATAGATAAACATGAAAATACCAACAACACGATGGGTGATTATAAGGAAAATTTGGAAATAACAAAGTAAAACGTATTGCTGCTGTTGTTGTTGTTGTTGTTGTTGATGATGATGACGGTGATGATGATGATGATGATGATGATGATGATATTGATGTCGTCAATGATAATGATGATGATTATTGTTATTATTATTATTATTATTATTATAGTGATGATGACAATAATGATTATTATTAGTTGTTATTGATTATTATGATGATGATAATGACGACGACGATGATGATGATATGTATCAAGTATAATCGAGTTACTGTAGGGATATTGGCGATTCTTGGACACTGTTTATGCTTGATATACGCAATTGAAGTAAAAATAACTGTTTTGAGGTCCGTATTAAAAATAAATGTCCTGTCATTTAAACCCTATTTGAAACATTACATTAAGAATCGCCACACTCTTATTCTTCCTTTTCTCAAATACCATATTTTATACATTTGCGGAAGATTAGGAAAAATACACGACTTGTTATTTCAAATTTTGGACGTTTAGATGTTAAAATATTAAGTAAAACAAAATAAAATTGACGTTTGGGATTGTGAGTGAATTCTTGCATCTGCTTACTATCGTCATGGGATTATTTGCAGGTTTCCGTAATCCACATTTGACTTAAATGTGCTTGGAAATATGAACCTTGTTTTGATAGACTGAATTCCATCAAAATCTGCCAAAGTTCTTTGACGGACTTTGATCAAAGTTTTCTTTGACCGTTCTCATTATCAAAGTTTGCGTCGAATAAACTTTGATCGTGTGGACAGGGCTACCAGATTATGATATTCCTATCAGTGATGCGTCAAATATCACTGGTTACGTCGGCGTTTAATGGAGAGCGAACTTCTTTTACATATATTGCTTTCATGTACTTATATTGAAAAATATTGAACCAGTGGGGTTGGTAGGCGAAATTAAAATTGACGTTTGTCCTTGATACACGGGAGTCTCGGGGACCGTATTGAGACCCTGGCTGGGGTCCCAAGGTCGACCCCCTCTGAGGCTTCGGGTGTATAGTCAATCATTTCCGAGATCTTTTAGCTACCTCCTGAGGCAGGTTTCTGTTAATGAATGGCGTGATGTATTGAAATCCTGTGGAGCTATGTATAGAAATGCATAGTCTAGGCATGTAAACGATTGATAGCACAGAGATGTATAATACGAATTGACTGATGTACATGTACATGTGGCAGTAAAATCAGAAGATCACGTTGGTCATAAACTGTCCATAGAAACGGAAATGAGACAAGAAGCCATACTCGGCATGTATGTCCGAAACACGACAAAGATACAAGTATAAAGACTGCGAAATGTAACAGATGTGTACCGAAATGTAACGGTTGTGTACCGAAATGTATTGGATGTGTACCGATATGTAACGGATGTGTACCAAAATTTAACGGATGTGTACCGAAATATATTGGATGTGTGCCGAAATGTATTAGAATACCACTTTCTCTTTAGAAAATACACATAACTATAAATTAGAGCTCAACTGATGAAGTCTAATTGACAGAAACGATATCGTCTTGAGCACTATAACTTTGGTAATATGTTTATAATTGGTACTAAAATGTAACAGATGTGTACCGAAATGTATTGGATGCGTAGCGAAATGTAACGGATGTGTACCGAAATGTATTGGATATGTACCGAAATGTAACGCATGTGTACTGAAATGTAACGGATGTGTACTGAAATGTAACGGATGTGTACTGAAATACATGTTAAATGTAACGAATATGAATCGAAATGTTGTAAATGTGGACCCAAATATACTGGATCTGGACGGGAATCAAGCTGATTTTCACATAACTGTCATGGATATGGATCGACATTTTGCGTCTGTGGACACTATTTACAAGATTGACCTCTGTCACATTTATAAACGTGGTAATAAAACAATTATTGATATTCATTTTTTTTATTATTTTACTATGGATGCAAAACAGTTGAATTTCAATAAATTCATGTTACGATCAAGGACAGCGCTGTAACCATATTAATGTTATATGTCATATAAAATATATGTTATAATCTTTACTTTTCAGTTCCACAATAACGGAACGTATCTCTTCCTTCTATGGAAACATACGGAGTATGCTTCTGGGCGGAGTACTATCCGGCAGAAGGTCAACGTATGAGGTAGATGAAGAGTTCCCTGAGGATACACAGTTGACGTCATACAAACAGGAAGTTGAAGGGAAAGAAGGTATAGTGAAAGTCTTCAGAATTAAAGATAACAAAGGTAGTGTAGAAATTTACTTAACATGGCTGGCGTGGTGTTCAATTATCATCTGCTGAATTCAAAGTCGTCGTCTAGGTACCAAAGATATATAATAAATTAATATGACTTAAGGAATTGCCTTGAAGCGAGCGCAGCTTTGTCATTGTAACATCGTAATGTAACATTAAATACATCGAGTTAGGAATACTGCGTGGTTTATATTGATACAGACAGTGTTGCCCCCTTACCATAAATTGCTCGCATTGCTCACTTAAAATCATGCTGAAATTATTGCGAAATTATAGGTAATGCGTATTTGGCATTGTTTTATTGGAACAATAAGATGTTGGTAACCCGTCATATTATATATCTAGGCTGTTACTATCAGTTACTAATCCGACTATCACGGGATCGGGCTGTCGACAAACCCATTGCACTCGGTAGCCAAGTTTCTAGGAACCCGTATGCGGAGCCTCGTTTGCAATGTACCCGTTAAAACCTTTTTATTCCAATAGTACACACTGGAGGACTGTGACCGTAAGAGGGCTCTGTAATTATTGGATATGACTCAAGTTGCAACATTTCTACAATAAAGAGCTCGCTGCACTCGCATATTAATATATGGAAGTTAATTTAAAGCCTTATACCATCCATGAGCCGGCCTGGCTCAGTCGGTAGCGCGCTCGACTCTGGATCGTGAGGTCGTGAGTTCGAGTCCCGCTGGCGGCAGGTTGATTCTGTCTTTCGGATGAGACAGTAAAAAATGGAGGTCCCGTGTCACAGTAGGTGTCGGCACGTTTAAGAACCCTCACTGCTCAATGGCCGTAAGTGCTGAGCATAGGCCAAGCTTTGAAGCCCTTCACCGGCATTTGGTGACGTCTCCATATGAATGAAATATTCTTGAGTGGGCCGTTAAACAACAATAAACAAACAAACAATTATACCATCCGTTGTCAGCGCTGAGTTATTCCATAAGCAAACGCTAATTAATACGTAATGGACTATCATATATATATATATCTGTGTGTGTTTGTGTGTGTGTGACAAATTTCAAAGCACACAAACACACACACACACACACACACACACACACACACAGAAATATATATATATATATATGTAGCGGAAAAAAGAAACTGAAAGTAACAGGGGTGCACAAAAGTTTAATAGCGTGTAATAGCGTGTATGACCGCCATTTGTATTCTTCACACCCATGACGCATTGAACGAATCGGGTTATGCAAATGCCTAGGGAATATCCGTCATATACGTAAAAAAGAACGATGCAAAGCGTCCAACATAGCACGGGGTTTTGGCTCTTGACTTAGACGTCGTTCCATTTCATCTCAAACATGTTCTATGGCGATGACGATAAACTAGTTGTTGTGAATGGATCGACGTGCAGCCGTACATTCTCGTCACGGTAGCCGGTTAAATTGCCCTTCGCTATCACCAAAGGGTTCCTTCCATGTGTTGTAATTCCAACCCAGACCATAACGCCCCTCCGCCGAATTGGCGGCGCTGAATAACGCAGGCATCAATGTAACGTTCTCCAGAACGACGATAAGCGCAAACTTCAAATCTCGACTCGTTCGTAAACAGAACATCCGCCCAATCTCTTTTATTGAAACGATGATACCTCCTACACCACGCTAACCTAGCAACACGGTGACGCCAGAGAAAAACAGGACGGGTAGCAGGGCGTCGATGACGAATGTTGGCTTCTCTCAATAATTTGTTCCTTGCGGTATGAGGACTTATCCGTAGATTTCCAGGGATGCTTCTAGCGGTCAAAGAAATCGAATGGGATCGATTAAGCAAATGTGACGTCCGTATATATATATCTTGCCGACGTGACGTCACACGCCGGCGTTCTGATCGTGGACCCATTCGCTGGTATCGTCTCCATAAATCATTTACCGCGTAAATATGAACTCCAAACTGCTTTGCCACATTGCTTTGAGACATCCCAGTTTCCAGCATCTCAATAGCACGCAAGCGATAATTTTAAATCATGCCAAGCATCTGTCAATCAAAATTTTATTCCAGAAACCAATATTTATTTTGTTTCAATACATTGAATACAGTCAATGAATGCAAGAAATTCTTTATTGATGACTAACCACGTGTCCCTTGGGCTCGAAACTCCAGAAAAGCATGTTGTGGCCATCTAGGTGGATCGAACGCGATATTTAACAAATTGAGTACTCAAACACGCGTTTAGTATATTTAATTATGGCCTTAAGAATAAAGAGCGACCAAAGAATTTTTTTCATTTTTTTTTTACTTTTAAGAATACACAGTTTCTTTTTTTCCGCTTTGTGTGGCAATATAAAACGTAGTTGTATCCGTTCCGGGACGGACATTCTTGTCGGTGTGAGGTTTATTAAAACACCCTTAATAATTGTTATTGCAACTGCAACAATACTTCTTAGAAAACATTTGTACAGTTGCATTTTAAGAGGTAGTCACGTTCTATTTTAAAATTATACAAACCATTACAGTTTGTTACATCGTAATATGATATATTGTTAAACAAGAAATTTTAGCGCAAAAGTAATCTACTTATCTACAGACATCCATGTATTATATATTGTGCGATACAGTTTATATGGACATTTATTGATCCTTATGTTAAAAGCGCTAAATTAAACTTCGGGAAAATTTTTCTAGTTGTCTGAGGGCTGGCTGTTTGTTGTGTCAAATCATATTGCTATACGGTAACAAAAAAAAACGAAGACTGATTCTTTGAGAAATTACGCTAGCTATTGACTGCGGAAAATATACTAATGTTGTTTAACGGTAACAGAAATTACAGCACATTCTACTAAGAATAACGCTAGCCTAGCTATTAGCTATCTAAAATAATGTTTTATTGATAACAGATAAACGTAGACTGATTCTGTGAGGAATTACGCTAGTTATTAATTATGTCAAATTATGTTGTTTAACGTTAACAGAAAAACGTAAACTGTTCTTCGAGGAATTACGCTAGCTATTGACTACGCCAATCATGATTCTGCGAGGAACGACGCCAGCTATTGACTGCGCCAACCCTGTTTTTAACGATAACAAAAAAAAAAAAAAAAAAAGAAAAGAAAAGAAAAATAAAAACGTAGACTGACACTGCGAGAAAGTATCGTTCAGAAGTTTTTGTATTGTTTTAGAATGGTACCTAGATCGACGAGTGTGGTTTGAAAAGACAGGCTGGTGAAAATAATATCGGCGGACCCAGGTAACCTTCAGTGATAGAAACAAAATGGTACCTAGATATATGTGGTTTGAAATATATATATAATATATAGAAATATATATATATATATATATATATATATATATATATATATATATATATATATATATATATATATATATATATATATATATACATTGCATTTCGGAGAAATTGGCAACTTGTAAGCTACACTTGTTTGTTATCGTTAATGTACCACTTTCCGGTCTTCATAACCACGCTCTGGGTCCGCTTCTGCATGGCTTTACCTAGTGTTATATTTCTACTTGGCATGGACAATACTTTACTGCAAAATATCAATTTTCACCATTCTGCCTTATTTTGTTCCTCGCTGGCATTTATTAATCAGTCGAATACACTTCAAGTAATGAAGCTGACAAAAGGATAATTAAGAAGATATCAAATAACAGCGATCTGACAAACCATTACTTAGGTGGATAACACTACAACTTCCCAGGACAACAGTTTCACTCCAACCTACAATTATGTAATAATGACGTTTTGGGATTCCTATTGTATCTACATGTATCACCATATTCGTTTTCACGTGCTACGAAAAGAATTTATTTTCGTATGTTAATATATCCTATCAATATCATATGTTGTAATTTGTCACATCTCCATTGTTGCCAACTTCCAACATCAAAGTGCCTATAAATGTAAGAAAATGAAACTAATTCCATTTCGAATAAAACCAGGGGCTATCAGTAGTGGTTAAACATATGATAACTCGCATGCTCGAAAGACGTGCACGCCTGCCGATGAAATAAGAAATGTGCACTGCATGTGTAAAGAATATGGTAGTCGTATTTATGTTATTCAGATTGATTGTTTAAATTTGCAGAACGATCTCATATGAAATAATTGCAAATGGCATTCGTGAACCATTTGAGAACTTTTCAGTCGAACAAGTACAGAACAAGTTACTTAAATTGCGACATTTTAAAAATCGTACTTAAATTTACTTCAGGCTGTAATTAAATCATCTCTCATTACTAATGTTAGTCATAACTGCAAACATAACACATTTCATTCTTATGTACTAATTTCAATACCATGCTAAATGAATTAGTCAGTCCGGAGTACTTTCGGTGGTGATAAAACCCAGATGTTCATGTTAAATGAAGGCAGTGAATCCAGCTAAATGTTATTGACAATACTTAAGTTATAGTTTTACAAATAAGGCCAAAACAACAGCTCGAGACGACCGCCTCTGCCACTAAGACTCATCATTCGAGCTGGAACCCAACACAGATGCATATATCCGAAAAAATCGGCTGGCACCGAAATACCATGTACTGGGTATATGTATAACCACGGGGAATCCAATGGTCCACCAGCAGTGGTAATGACCCACTGGCTATAAATATCATTAGCAATATCAAAGTTATAGTTTTACAAACGAAGCTAGAACAATGCTTAAGACGACCACCTCCGCCAATAAGACCCCATCATCTGAGTCATACGTTGGGATTAAGGAGTTGTTGGACATAAAGTTAATGACTCCAAACCTTCAACCAGTTGTTCATTATACGAATAAACAGTTTCAATTAAATTCAAAACTAAAACAAACGAAACTATTAAAGTTATTTTTCGAATAAAGCAATAAAATCAAATTTTCGTTATCTTGATTATAATTGATAATGACGGGTATGGAGGAATTCATTTAATAACGAAATAGATAGTGAAGTAAATGGAAAAGTATAATCATATTTACAAGAATAACACATTTTAGTGAATGACTTTGTCTCTTGAACCATCATACATCCATCAATTTTAAAGCTGCTGACAGACAAAACATCACACAACTGCAGTTTCATTTATCTTCAGAATCTTAAACATGACGTATCTATGTTAAATGATATGTAACAATGTTGTCTTGTAATATCCACAGCGTGCACTGGCAGTTTTGGATTTAATTGGACACCTCAGAACTGCACTAATCCAACTTAAATCCATCCTATCGGTCTTTACGACTTTAGTTATACAGTGCTGTATTAGCTTTGATACCCAATGTATCACACGTGAAGCAATGTCTAGTCTACTCGTTATTCACTTTAGCTATACATAAAGAATAATACATGGCAAAATCTGTATCGCATGCTATGTCAACCCGAGACTCCAATAATATTATCAGCCTAAAGGCTGTAGGCACGTGTTGTATCAGTTTTGTTGCCCGCTGTGTCACCATGTAGTGTTCGGTTCAGTAGTCAATCACTTTTTGATACAATGCTGTATCAGTTTTGTTGCCTGCTGTATCACGAGGTAATGTTTAGTTTACTCGTTAATCACTTTTTGATACAATGCTGTATCAGTTTTGTTGCCCGCTGTATCACCACGTAATGTTTAGTTTACTCGTTAATCACTTTTTGATACAATGTTGTATCAGTTGTGTTGCCCGGTGTATCACCACGTAATGTTTAGTTTACTTGTTAATCACTTGTTGATACAATGCTGTATCAGTTTTGTTGCCCGCTGTATCACCACGTAATGTTTAGTTTACTCGTTAATCACTTTTTTATACAATGCTGTATAGTTTTGATGCCCGCTTTGTCACCACATAATGTTTAGTTTACTCGTTAAAGCGATATGAGCTGTCGTAGGTGGGAAACTTTACATTTTATGTAATATTTTATCTCATATATATTCCAAAGAGACCATCTGGTGCCTTGAATAACAAATGCATGTGTAAAATTGCAACAATCTTGCCAGACGTAACCCGTAATATCAGTTTTTTTTGGCCGCCATGCTTTGAGCATTGCAAATTAACTTTCGGTAATTTTTTTCGAAGATTACCGAGTGACTAATAAACAAGTGCTATTTGCAGTTAATATACAGTCTATTTTTATCATTCTTCGTGTTCATTTTCGTACATCATCATTTCATACCTAAATCAGGCAAAGTTTGTCTTTTTCGTCGTTTCAAAACATTCGTTTCTGAAATTGTCCACGTGCCGGGTATATTGGGTGATCTCGACCCATTTTTAACTCGTCCCATCGCTTTCTCGGCTTTATCATTCTTGACACATAGAATTATACCTACCAAGTGACTCAAGTGGCTCATCCGGGTTGAGGAAAAGTCCAAAACAATACCGTCTACTTTCAAAAAATGGGTTATACAGGTAAAACATATAGCCTTGCACAGACTCCATGCATTAACGAATCTCTACTTTTGTGACGACAAGTAGCTTGTCATCCCCTGTTATGCTTCGATTTAGACTCGTTGTGTTTGTAAACATGTGCCAATTTACCTTGGTATACCTATATGATCATGAACTGCCCAACTCCACCGGACATGATGGACATGGCGGCACGATTGTGAAACATGAGGTATGCATACTTTTATACAGTTATTTTGTTTTGATTTGTCAACCTCAGCATTCAGGGTGACATTAAAGATCGGAAAAATTTTCTTTTAGTGGCCTGATATATTTATTCATATATTCATCCGATTTTTTTTTCATGTATTTAGAAGAGCGTCGAAAAGCATATTCTTTACATAATACATGTACTTTCCAATAAAAATCACGTCTTGTATTTTAAAAATAAATACAAAAGACATAAAAATCGGCCGACTTAAACATAGTCCGAGCACGTAAAGGACCGAGATCTCCTGACCGAATTAAGAAGTACATGGCGAAATAGTTTCTCTGAAAGGTCATTGCATACGGAAATACAGCTGGATTTTTTAACGTATGGGAAAACTTAAATTCTAATAAAACAAATAACTTCCAAAAGAAGATCTTTTACACCGTATCACGTGTTTGATATTTTTTCATATTATCAACTATATATCAGGGGACAAAAATAATCATTGTGACAGCTTATATCACTTTAATCACATTATTCATACAATGCAATATCAGTTTGTTTACCCGATGTATCATCACGTAATGTTTGGTGTACTCGTTAATCACTTTATTCAATGCTGTATCAGTTTTGTTGTCCGCTGTATCAGTACGGATTGTTTGTTCTATTCGTTAATCACTTTAGTTATACAATGCTGTATCAGGTTTGTGGCCCGCTGTATCAGTACGGATTGTTTGTTCTACTCGTTAATGACTTTAGTTATTCAATGCTGTATCAGTTTTGTTGGCCGCTGTATCTGTACGGATTGTTTGTTCTATTCGTTAATCACTTTAGTTATACAATGCTGTATCAGTTTTGTTGCCCGCTGTATTACTACGGACGGTTTGTTCTACTTGTTAATCACTTTAGTTATTCAATGCTGTATCAGTTTTGTTGTCCGCTGTATCAGTACGGATTGTTTGCTCTATTCGTTAATCACTTTAGTTATACAATGCTGTATCAGGTTTGTGGCCCGCTGTATCAGTACGGATTGTTTGTTCTACCCGTTAATCACTTTAGTTATTCAATGCTGTATCAGTTTTGTGGCCCGCTGTATCAGTACGGATTGTTTGTTCTACTCGTTAATCACTTTAGTTATACAATGCTGTATCAGTTTTGTTGCCCGATGTATCACTACGGGCTATTCGTTCTGCTCGTTAATCACTTTAGTTATTCAATGCTGTATCAGTTTTGTTGCCAGCTGTATCAATATGGACTGTTTGTTCTACCCGTTAATCACTTTAGTCATACAATGCTGTATCAGTTTTGTTGCCCGTTGTATCAATACCGACTGTTTGTTCTACCCGTTAATCACTTTAGTTATACAATGCTGTATCAGTTTTGTTGCCCGCTGTATTACTACGGACTGTTTGTTCTATTCGTTAATCACTTTAGTTATACAATGCTGTATCAGTTTTGTGGCCCGCTGTATCAGTACGGATTTTTTGTTCTACCCGTTAATCACTTTAGTTATACAATGCTGTATCAGTTTTGTGGCCCGCTGTATCAGTACGGATTGTTTGTTCTACTCGTTAATCACTTTAGTTATACAATGCTGTATCAGTTTTGTTGCCCGATGTATCACTACGGACTATTCGTTCTACTCGTTAATCACTTTAGTTGTTCAATGCTGTATCAGTTTTGTTGCCAGCTGTATGAATATGGACTGTTTGTTCTACCCGTTAATCACTTTAGTTATACAATGCTGTATCAGTTGTGTTGCCCGTTGTATCAATACGGACTGTTTGTTCTACCCGTTAATCACTTTTGTTATACAATGCTGTATCAGTTTTGTTGCCCGCTGTATCAGTACGGACTGTTTGTTCTACCCGTTAGTCACTTTAGTTATACAATGCTGTATCAGTTTTGTTGCCCGCTGTATTACTACGGACTATTTGTTCTACCCGTTAATCACTTTAGTAATTCAATGCTGTATCAGTTTTGTTGCCCGCTGTATCAGTACGGACTGTTTGTTCTACCCGTTAATCACTTTAGTTATACCATGCTGTATCAGTTTTGTTGCCAGCTGTATTACTACGGACGGTTTGTTCTACTCGTTAATCACTTTAGTTATTCAATGCTGTATCAGTTTTGTTGCCCGCTGTATCAGTACGGACTGTTTGTTCTACTCGTTAATCACTTTAGTTATTCAATGCTGTATCAGTTTTGTTGCCCTCTGTATTACTACGGACTGTTTGTTCTACTCGTTAATGACTTTAGTTATTCAATGCTGTATCAGTTTTGTTGGCCGCTGTATCTGTACGGATTGTTTGTTCTATTCGTTAATCACTTTAGTTATACAATGCTGTATCAGTTTTGTTGCCCGCTGTATTACTACGGACGGTTTGTTCTACTTGTTAATCACTTTAGTTATTCAATGCTGTATCAGTTTTGTTGTCCGCTGTATCAGTACGGATTGTTTGTTCTATTCGTTAATCACTTTAGTTATACAATGCTGTATCAGGTTTGTGGCCCGCTGTATCAGTACGGATTGTTTGTTCTACTCGTTAATGACTTTAGTTATTCAATGCTGTATCAGTTTTGTTGGCCGCTGTATCTGTACGGATTGTTTGTTCTATTCGTTAATCACTTTAGTTATACAATGCTGTATCAGTTTTGTTGCCCGCTGTATTACTACGGACGGTTTGTTCTACTTGTTAATCACTTTAGTTATTCAATGCTGTATCAGTTTTTGTTGTCCGCTGTATCAGTACGGATTGTTTGTTCTATTCGTTAATCACTTTAGTTATACAATGCTGTATCAGGTTTGTGGCCCGCTGTATCAGTACGGATTGTTTGTTCTACCCGTTAATCACTTTAGTTATTCAATGCTGTATCAGTTTTGTGGCCCGCTGTATCAGTACAGATTGTTTGTTCTACTCGTTAATCACTTTAGTTTTACAATGCTGTATCAGTTTTGTTGCCCGATGTATCACTACGGGCTATTCGTTCTGCTCGTTAATCACTTTAGTTATTCAATGCTGTATCAGTTTTGTTGCCAGCTGTATCAATATGGACTGTTTGTTCTACCCGTTAATCACTTTAGTCATACAATGCTGTATCAGTTTTGTTGCCCGTTGTATCAATACCGACTGTTTGTTCTACCCGTTAATCACTTTAGTTATACAATGCTGTATCAGTTTTGTTGCCCGCTGTATCTGTACGGATTGTTAGTTCTATCCGTTAATCACTTTAGTTATACAATGCTGTATGAGTTTTGTGGCCCGCTGTATCAGTACGGATTGTTTGTTCTACCCGTTAATCACTTTAGTTATACAATGCTGTATCAGTTTTGTTGCCCGATGTATCACCACGTAATGGTTGGTCTAGTAGTCAATCACATTATTCATACAATGCTTTATGAGTCTTGTTGCCCGCTGTATTAGTACGGACTGTTTGTTCTACTCGCTAATCACTTTAGTTATACAATTCTTTATTAGTTTTATTGCCCGATATATCACCAAGTAATGTTTGGTTTACTCGTTAAACAATTTATAAATGCAATGTTTTGTTTCCCCATGTACCACCACCATGTAAAGCAATATCTTGTGTACTTCAGAATAACAACATGATGTTTAACGTGACACCTTTAGCACAATGAAAATCGAGTACAATCCACATACATTACTACGTGTATCGTTAACATAAGTTTTCTAATCAAAATGTATTTTTACCATTTTCTGTGTAGTAGAAATTGACAATCCTTTGTATTTCTCTTTGTTACCCAAATCAAAATTTTCAAACACAAGTAATAGATATTTGTCAACAAATATTGTGGTGTTATTAAATAAAATGTTGTATTTCAATGATTGCTGAAGAAGAATGAAACAAATGTTGGAGGCTATGACATAATAATGTTACATTGATGTGTGAGTGAGATAAAAGTAATCAGTGTGGGCTAAATAAATGACGTTTGTGGTTTTCTTTGTCATTTTGTCTTTACATTATTGCGATCATGTATCTGGTATTTTTACTCGTAATTATTAAATGCTATATCCATTTCCAATTCATTTATTTGCCATTATAATGTTACGATCCATCTTGCGTGTGTTGGGGTTGTCCAATATTTGCTTTTCTGTGTTTTTTCATTGAAGATTTGACAATTTGTACCAGTGTTATTTCTTGTTATTTAGTTGCTTGTCTGTTTCGTTAAAGGAGCATTAGCTGTATCCACCAAATTTTGTTTTGTTATTTTTCTTACTTGTAATAATTAACTTGATGTAGAAGATAAGTACACATGTATAAAAATCTTATACCGGTATTCCTATATATTTTGTGAACATAATGTCAGGTCCAGTGCAATATTCATATTCAGATAGTAAGGTTAAGTTAATCAATTGCAAGTGAAAAAGTGCCAAACTTGGGCTTCTCAGGCAATTTGCACAATATATATTTATGAGTTTAAAAATGTTATGCCTGTGTATATCTCTTTTATGTATTTGTATATCAATTAACATATAAGTTGTAAAAAGGGGAAACTAATTTTGCAAAACAAGCACAGCTAGTAACCCTTTAAGACACTGAAAATCATTTGTCAACCAATTCCTCATCCTTACCTTCATTGTTTGTCCCGTGACACTTCAATGTTTCAAACTGAACTTTTAAGAAATCGGATACTATTTACTAGAACTAACGCCATAAGCCCGTTAGTGCACCTTTTGGCAAACTTATGACGTCACAATTGAATGGCCCACCAAATACTTGTGTGATTATGACATCACAATCAAATGCCACCAAGCACATGGACAGCCACTTGGAGATAGGTAATATGTATTCTATGATGGGGTTCTGTAAGACATATCATTTTTATAAGAGTGAAGAAGAAAAACAATATAATGATTCGAGTCAGACTTGAGTTAATAATGGTTTTTTCTTGGTAAGTTTACATCCTACCGATAAATATTCAATAATATTTTTAAATTGGTGAAATACAACAAATTTTACCTGTGATTAGTACTGGAATTGGAAAAGGAAGAATCCAAAATCGCATAGCGAACATTTAGATCATATTGACAATATTACTTTTATAAAATAAGAGAAATCACAAAAGGAAAAATAAACAATAGTGATTTTCAATAGTTGTAATGACGAAGTATATCCTTCATTTTGTTCTTCTAAATTAATGTTGCAAGGTCAAAACTCTATTGTCCTTCAGATATTTGTGTTATTGTAATACACCAGTGGTATTTCAACTTTAGAGTTTACTCCGTCCACCAGAATCTTTGTAAAGCTGAGTTACCCCCGGAGATAGGGATAGTTGATTTATGTTTTCAACTGTGGGATATTTCAAGTACTTGTATACTGCAGACAAATTTAAGATATATCTAATGTTTGTTTTTGTTTGTAACTGATACCTTTATGCATTTTAAATCATTATCGCTAATGAATCGTGTCGTTATATATTCTGTTAAAATATCCTTTGTCTTAATGCATTAGACAACTTAAACATTGGATTAATGTTATACTTTTGAAGTAATTGCTAATGCTATGTACAGCGGAATCAAGTGACCGATGAACGAGTGAAACAGACAATTAGATATTTTCATGTCTGTCTTTTAAATAGACTGAGTGCAGTTAAAGATAGTAGTTCCTGTCCTATCGAAAATTATATTCATTGGGGACAAGTTTTACAATCATTTTTGATGACTTGATAATTGATTAAAACATAATTGCTGTGTCTTTATTTGGACAATGATGTGATATTATTTCTTTCCACTCAAATACCAAAATATTGCTTAAGAATATACAGTGAATATGATTACTAAAAAGATAAAGAGTAACTCTTATTTGCTATAATCATAGATATGTCAGGGTGCTGATTTAGTATTTTATATCCTTAGATATCTCATCACCTGTTTCAATTTATAATAAAAATATATTGTATTTCAAATCGATAATTTTGTAGCACATTAGATTTATAAAACTAAGTTGACACTACTAATGACGAGTTCTTTTACAGCAATAGAGTTTATCAACAAATTTCAGTTTCATTTCCTGTTGTAGTTAAAATGTGTATAAAATGAAACAATCACGATCTGCATTATATATGGGATCTTTGTTAATATCAGCCCTGTAAAAAGACTGAGTGTGCAATTAACGAGACTGGTCCTGGTTCAATCGGCGGGTTTGACAGTTCAACAGGGGATGTTTACTCCTCTAGGGCACCTGATCCCAGCTCTAGATTTCCGGAGGTCCGTGTTTGTCCAGTATCACCAAACTTTATATGTATCCTGGACATCCTGAACATTTATACTTTAGTATCTGATATCTTATATATTTAACAAAATAGAAGTGTTGTAAATATTGGTAAATATACACCTATTAAGTTATCCAGTGTATAAAAGACCAGAATTACCTGGTAAGGTATTGTATTGATTATATTTGATGGTAGATATGAATGTCTTGTGTACAAATATGAGTTTTTCAGGGACCAAATCTCAAAGTGGAATAACTTGCACATCAAATTTGTCAAAAGACCTATCTCCAAGTTTCACCTCGATCAATTATAACATAAAACATATTTGTTTTAATTGATCATTTCTATATAATTATCATTCATAATTTACTGTTTTATCAATATTAGATATGAGACTTTCATCTCAAGGAAACTCATTTTTAAAATATTTTGTCGAAATTGTTTTTTTTTTTCAGGAATTTACTGTGACCGCAACATACTCCGAATCTAACATACTCAATTGTAAAACGGAAACCTTAAAATCTAGACTAGGATAGTTTATTATTCTTGACAAATCCCTAAATTTCTGCATTCAATTTGATATCCATGGATGCATTACATTAACCTTTATGATAATCCATGAGTGTTTCAGTATACCAGTCTCCAGTGTTCACGTTGATTGGTTATATTGTTGTTTAACGTCCCACTCAAGAATTTTTCACATATATGGAGACTTCACCAAATGCCGGTGAAGAGATTCAAATTTTGGCCTATGATCGACGCTTACGACCATTGAGCAGTGAGGGTTCTTTAACGTGCCGACACCTACTGAGACACGGGACCTTGGTATTTTACTGTCTCATACGAAGGACAGGAATCCGAGCTGCCGCCGACTGGACTCGAACAAGAGTCGAACGTACTACCCAGAGCCAGGCCGACTCCTAAGTGTTCATAGCATTCCTTTGTAAGTGATTTTGTATTTCAATATACACTTAAGTTAATTGCTCCTTTGAATAGTTTCGGTTCACATTGTTTTATGAATATGGCGAATGAGTAGTGAAATAAAGCGCCGAAAGCATACTTACATCGATTAAATTTTCAGACAAAATCACAAATAATCTCAAATATTTTGCATTCTAACACATGCCAAAACAAGCTGATTTTTATCAATTAAGACCAGATTGAACAGACATTCATCTGTGCCTTTGCCATTTCTAATGAAAATGTAATTGTTCTTTAAAAATAGATTTTACTTAAATATGTACATTAGGAAACTTATCAGAAAGCAAGGGACAAAATGAACTTAAACACAATATGACACAGCAATGTTCATCTATATTTAACCATTTATTAGAGATTTCGTGAGTAAGTGTCCGTCTCACAAATGAAACACCCAAGGTTCAAATAAAAAATCAAAGATCCCCTTCCTCATTTATTCACATAAGGTGATGTTCATGTCATTTGATGTAAGAAGTCGTAGAATAGTAATTTGTATACATTTGTGAATAGATTAAATATTTACAGTAGGTGGCTCTTCAAATTACAATCATTTTTAGAACTGGCACCCTGGATTTATTACAATTTATATCCACGACCTATTGACGAGTTTAAAAAATTCAAAACAATTAACACATTCAATATAAAGAGTAAAAATGAATAATTACAATTTAAAATTTGACAAATTGTTGTGATCAATGAGAGACTAAACAACACAGTGTGTATGGCTTCCAAACTAATCTTGATTACTTCCATAGATTAATTTTCAGATATTTCAAATGTGTTCACAATCTAATAGATAGAAAAATGTACATCCGGCAATTTTGTCAGTATATGTAGTAAGCAAATGAATTGAAGAACTATACGTACTAATAAACATATGTAAGACATGTATGTAACATGGAACCAATCAATAACACACATCGCTGACCAATAATTGTCTAAGTGTCTGTTTGCATCTGATATAAACTTTTAAATCATATTGGAATGTTAATCGAGGTATACATACGTTCTGAACTACGACTCATCTCTCTCTCTTTCTCTCTCTCTAACTCTCTCTCTCTCTCTCTTCGTCTTTTGTTGTCTAGGCTGTAGGTAGATTAAGAATTAATTATCACACACACACCCAAAAAAGACGATTGTTTCCCTTAATCAGTGTCCATCAGTTGAGCTCTAGTTTAAAATGAACGTAGAGTTCCAAAACATAAGGTGACATCATACAAAGCCAAATAATTACTTAACTTAACTTGACTTAAAAATAGATGTAAATCTAGTTTTTACTCGAGAAAAATCAGGTTGAACCAATTTTGGGGGATTCTAGGGTAGTTAAAATTGTTTTGTTTTCTTTTTTTCATTTTCCGACTTTGTTTTTAATGTATAAAAATCACAGATACAAAAAGTTTTAATTGGAAGTAGTCGCCTAGGACCTGTAGACAGCTAGTACCAGTTGTCGCCTAGGACCTGTAGTCGGCTAGTACCAGTTGTCGCCTAGGACTTGTAGTCAGCTAGTACCAGTTGTCGCCTAGGACCTGTAGTCAGCTAGTTCAAGTAGTCGCCTAGTTCCAGTAGTCACTTAGTTCCAGTAGTCGCCTAGGATCTGTAGTCAGCTAGTTCAAGTAGTCGCCTAGTTCCAGTAGTCACTTAGTTCCAGTAGTCGCCTAGGACCTGTAGTCAGCTAGTACAAGTAGTCGCCTAGGACTTGTAGTCAGCTAGTACCAGTTGTCGCCTAGGACCTGTAGTCAGCTAGTTCAAGTAGTCGCCTAGTTCCAGTAGTCACTTAGTTCCAGTAGTCGCCTAGGATCTGTAGTCAGCTAGTTCCAGTAGTCGCCTAGGATCTGTAGTCAGCTAGTTCCAGTAGTCGGCTAGTACCAGTAGTCGCCTAGGATCTGTAGTCAGCTAGTTCCAGTAGTCGGCTAGTACCAGTAATCGCCTAGGATCTGTAGTCAGCTAGTTCCAGTAGTCGTCTGGGACCTGTAGTCAGCTTGTTCCAGTAGTCGGCTAGTACCAGTAGTCGTCTAGGACCTGTAGACAGCTAGTACCAGTTGTCGCCTAGGACCTGTAGACAGCTAGTTCTAGTAGTCGCCCAGGATCTGTATTCAGCTAGTTCCAGTAGTCGGCTAGGATCTGTAGTCAGCTAGTACCAGTAGCGGCTAGGATCTATAGTCAACTACGACCAGTAGTGGGCTATTACATTATTTCTTCATTATTATTTATAGAACATGCTTTTGTGAGCCTTGTTTAGATTAATCATCTACTTTTGGACATTCTTCTCTATCAGAAAAAAATATAGTCGTAGTACATACTAATGCGAAATCACACCATAGCTGACTACTGGTGGTAGCCGACTACTGGTATTAGCCAACTACAGGTCTTAGTCGACTACCGGTCTTAGCCTTCTACTGATGGTAGCCGACTACAGGTCTGGTACCAGTAGTGAAAAATTGAGGGTTGGTCTACAGTGCATCGGTGCAAAATCTCGAAATTTTCGACCTTGTAGGGATTTTCACTGTTATCCTGTACAAGAGTCCAACAATATTTTGCGGAACAACGAGAAATTCCGTTCGATTTAAAAATTGTTTTTAAATATTTTTATATAAAAAAATTAGTCATGACTTTGTAAGCACGAGAATATCGTTATAGTTTCGAATCATCAAAGATGTACTGTATATACAAGTATGCACCCTGCACCATGCAAGCCGTCAATACATTCCAAAAGATAAATATACTAATCATAGTTTCATTTCCATGAGTTTATTCTATGATACTCGTAAAATATTTCTGGATTTACAATAGTTCTGTTCACTTGGCTGATCCTTTTTGACAGATAAGGAATACCGCCGTCAGGTGTTGTCCTTATGTTTTATCTCTCGACCCACAGACTTGTTCATCCTATTATGAGGCTCTTGACGTTTACGTCAATGAGTAATGCTCACGGAAAGATTGATTTAATACCGGCCCGATCAAAGTATTTTGATTTTTATTATATTACCTAGTCAATATTTGCTCATCAATCTAAGAAATCTAAGAAAACAGATGTTTTTCTTATTTTTATCCGTCGAAATAAATTAGTTCAACTGTTTTAATAGCATTTTATTCATTTTGCCATAGTCTAGCTTACCGTTTAAGCGATTGAGAAAGTCAACATAAGCTCACTACCATGCAAAGTTGGAAAAGAGTTTCTTTTTAAAAAAATTCTAATCGGTCGGATCGAATTAGCTTAACTGCTTTCACTTTCTTTCTGAAAACTCTAGCAGTGAATATCTTTGTTAGACAAGATATTTCTGATAACTACATGCTGTAAAATACATTCACGATACCATTCAAGACTCTCGAAACTGTCAAGTAGTATTTTATCTGACAAGGAATATAGAAAATGTTATTTCATAAAAAGGAACAACAGAAAACTGTCTTCAAATCAAATTCATAAATGTCTGCCGACTTATATGCAGCGAATGACAATGCTAGGTGTACATACAAACCTTCATGTAAGCAAACAGATTCTGAAATATCTTTATTTTCATCTATTTTGACAAAAAGTCAAGTGAATACAATTCAAGTGTTGTTCATATTTATTGCCGATGTTCGTTTTAGTCTCAAAGAATAAAATGTAGTGGCTGTAGACAAACTACTTCCAAAGTGACATTTGATTTTCAAATCGGTATCGGTCTATTAGATAAAATGAAAATGATAAGAATTTACTAACTGTAATATAAGGATAATAATGAAAGTTGATTACCTTGAGAGAAATGTTGTAATTACCGTGGGACAGATATTGATTCAATAACCTAAGTAATGCATTGCATCGAAATTGTCACTAGATTTCAGAGTCAAAGTCTGTTTAATTTATAACCATTATATTTCCTTTTGGCTTGACAGAATCAAAGTAATCTGAAATATATATGTTAGAAAGCAATTGAAAAAATGTCTTGTTGGTACAATTGCATTGCTCTGATTTTCAAAATATATAGATTGAAACATAGATTGAAAGGAAGAAAAAATTGTTGGGATTGATAGGTGCCTTTTCTCTTATGAAATACAGTGCTTTAGAAAATTCTAGATAGCATCCGAAAGACTCTTCTGGATCAATACAACGTTTTGCAGGCTCACATTCTGCTTGCTTTAGTTGTGTTCAGCATGTTACATACTGCAGTACTACGAGAATGTTAAATTGTTTACATAGGATTAGCAGCTCCAAGAGATCAGGTAAGCCGATAACTCACTTAACTATATGCATAACATGATGGGATTCTTTTTATTAATAAAAAACATTGTAAATATTTTATATATAGTGTATATATGATATATATGATATTAAAAATAAGATGCACATGCTTGTATATCTATAACTTTGTTAATACAATTTTAATATATATATATATATATATATATATATATATATATATATATATATATATATATATATATATATATATATATATATATATATAACTTTTTGTTCTTAGCAATACTACTGCTACCGATTAATTAATATTTTATTATCAAAAAATGCATATACCCAGAGGAATTATCTTTTCCACAGTACAATCAAATGTAGAATTTGATTTTCGATTACAAGATCGCATTTAAAAACATTGTACATTTAGAACTATCTCAGTGAAAGATTATCAATCTGCTCCCACCGAATCCCGACATCAGTTAACCTTTATTATGCTACTGGTTTAAATTACACACTACATAAAATATTAACTGGTCTAGAAAAAAATACAAATTCGTCTTTTTGTTAAATACAAAACATTTACAGGAACAACGTCCATACTAGATTATACAAATTTAAGCATACTGGACACGTCTGGAAATTCGTGAGGTTATCTGTTGTCAACCGGTCACATCCATAATTAAAACACTAAAAATAAGATAGTCTAGCCTTTAAATCCGCAAGATATGACTGTCCCATCTTGGTGTTTGAGACTGATTTCGTGTCAAACACATATACATTCAAATTTGAGAGACAGACAAAAATATGTTTCAATGTCCCGTGTGCATCAAAGTACTGAAAGTACAAACAAGGGTTGTTATTTTGATGAAATAACATTGTGTTTCAAACTACATTACTTCCATTTAATTATTCTTATTTTCCTCCTATGTACAATAGATGATGCGAAAACAGAGTGAAATGTTTGCCTTAGTCAGTTAGGATAGGACTTTCAGACACTGAAGACAGTATTTCACTATTTTGATGTTGCTTTGTCCTTCCTATAAAGTGAAATACTTTCTTTATTGCCGCTATAACAAGGCCTACCAGCTCTTTAGAATTTCAGTTTCTAGTAACATATATTAATAACCTTATCAGCGTTACAGGTGTTCTCTTGTCTTTAGTTGATGTAAGAAATCCGCATAACAATTTCACAGTTTATTTTTTTAACAATTCTATTTCTTAAACTTACTTAATAGTCCTGTTATTTTAACTGTAAATGTTGTGCATATTTTGTTATGTCGCTAACTCTCCGTACAAAGAACGGTTGAAATGTTGATCATTAAAAATACTCAAATAATTGAATTAGTTGAGGCCTATCTTACTTTTAAAAGGTTGTTTTATTCAAATAGAATTAACGATACAGCGCCAAATATGCCGGACTGGCAGTTTCATTGTTGCTGACGAACTTTGAATAATTGTTTACGAAAGTGAAACTGGTACATGTGTGTCAGGCATCTACCGGCATTTGTTTCTTATAGAGATTGAAAAAAATCGTTTCCATAATTCAAATGCAACTTTCTCCATTTCCATGTTTTAAAATGTTTTTTAATTACTTTTTTGTGTCGCACTATCCATCACTTTGGACAATATTGACATCCATGACTGGATAGCTTGGAGCTAAAGTGTTTATGATTTGTTGAACGAATTTTCTGAACCAATTAAATGTGTCTTACGTATTAAAGAAAATAGTTTGAAACGAATAAAACAGGTTCATTGAACTGAAAAGGAAATATATTTTCGAAATAACATGTAGAAAATGTTCATATTAAACATATTGTATCCACGAAACTGCGGAATTTAGTGTTCAAGGTGAAAGAAAATTACGTTTAGGCTAAAATATTCACATGCCATATGCTGAAAGGTATGCGCTGTTAATACTGACTAAACTGTAATGCGGGTGCAATATGCGCAAAATGCCGATGCACAGACACGGACTATACCTATAGCCGGCTCTTCGCCTTTTGTAAAAGCTCATCTAAAAATCGTCATCTCAATCTCTCGGACACTCCTTATACAACACAGATATATTAATTTTTCTGTTCTGTGTTTCCTCAAAATGTGAACACTTGAAAATTATTAAATGGCTAATAACTTTGCAACATCGAGAAAGCTAGCATTACAAAGTATTATGAAATAAAGATGCGTAAATTGTTTCATTGTGTTTTACGCCATGCTAAAAACGATGGCGTAGCTCGAGTTGAATCCATCCGCTACAACGATCAAGTGTAGTCTGAAGATACGGATAGAACATTTGTGTGGTTTTGCATTCATTACATGTTCCTTATTTATCTATATGTGTACACAAGTTTAGAATTCATTCCGCTTCAAATATTTTGGATGGATTGAATCCAATTTAGAAAAGAATTTCCAGCGAAATTTCCGTATCCAACTTCAGTGCAATACGACGTTACGCATTAAATGGGCGTATTGAACTCTGTATTGTAACTGTATGATTACACATGCATGTAATAAAACATTAAAATTACACTGGCAAGAGTTATCGTTCCTACTCTCTGTCATACGCACGGTTATCCAGTAAGTAATTAAACGTTTTTCAAGTGAAGCCTGCCTCAACCAAAAAGTGACTAGTATAGAACGACTATGATAATCAAACGGTTGCTCCGCCTCCCCCCCCCCAATTATATGTATCGGACAAAATAACTAATGAATTTTACGACATTGATAAACTACAAACCCTAATCCTCTAACCTGGTTTTTCTTTGTTGCATCGCCAAACAACTATTGAGCTGATGATTTAATGTATATTCATCACATTGTTGTTATTATTAATAAAGACAAGCTTCCCGGATCTGACGTTGTGATCATCATTATTAATTCCTCGTAAATGACAGATATATATGTCTTATCACGCAGACGATCACCAAAACCTTACTAAAACAACGCATTGAGAAACACTCTCTTTAACCGAAATGTCTGTAAAGATTTGTTAATGACCTGCTTGTTATGACCATCTCGATGTTAAGACGGTCACATGACAGTAATATATAATATGAAAATGACTAATGCAAAATTATAATAAAAAGGATATTTTAAGAATATAAAGAAGTATGATTAACATAAGGATAAACGGACCTCTGGCAACTACATGTAAAGCGAAAGGATAAGGAAATATAAAGAATAAAGCATCCCCTGTTTGATTCTCCATTCATTTTCTAGCAACGCAGATAACGAATGAATACAGTCGGTACAGACATTACACCAACCACAGACCGCAATCGCTACAGACAATAAAGTAATGATTACAACAGATACAGGCAATACAGTAATTACTGATTACAATAGATACAGGCAATACAGTAACCACTGATTACAACACATACAGGCAATACAGTAACCACTGATTACAATAGATACAGACAATACAGAAATTACTGATTGCAACAGATACAGACAATACAGTAACTACTGATTACAACAGATACAGACAATACAGTAACTACTGATTACAACAGATACAGACAATACAGTAACTACTGATTACAACAGATAGAGACAATACAGTAACTACTGATTACAACAGATACAGATAATACAGTAACCACTGATTACAACAGATACAGGCAATACAGTAACTACTGATTACAATAGATACAGACAATACATTAACTACTGATTACAATAGATACAGACAATACATAAACTACTGATTACAATAGATACAGACAATACATAAACTACTGATTACAATAGATACAGACAATACATTAACTACTGATTACAACAGATACAGACAATACAGTAACCACTGATTTCAACAGATACAGACAATACAGTAACCACTGATTACAACAGATACAGACAATACAGTAACCACTGATTACAACAGATACAGACAATGCAGTAACTACTGATTACAATATATAGAGACAATACAGTAATTTCTGATTACGACAGATGCAGACAAGACAGTAACCACTGATTACGACAGATACAGACAATACAGTAATTACTGATTACAACAGATAGAGACAATACAGTAACTACTGATTACAACAGATACAGATAATACAGTAACCACTGATTACAACAGATACAGACAATACAGTAACTACTGATTACAATAGATACAGACAATACATTAACTACTGATTACAATAGATACAGACAATACATAAACTACTGATTACAATAGATACAGACAATACATAAACTACTGATTACAATAGATACAGGCAATACATTAACTACTGATTACAACAGATACAGACAATACAGTAACCACTGATTTCAACAAATACAGACAATACAGTAACCACTGATTGCAATAGATACAGACAATACAGTAACCACTGATTACAACAGATACAGACAATGCAGTAACTACTGATTACAATATATAGAGACAATACAGTAATTTCTGATTACGACAGATGCAGACAAGACAGTAACCACTGATTACGACAGATACAGACAATACAGTAATTACTGATTACAACAGATACCGACAATACAGTAACCACTGATTACAACAGATACAGACAATACAGTAACCACTGATTAAAATAGATACAGACAATACAGTAACTACTAATTACAACAGATACAGACAATACAGTAACTACTGATTACAATAGATACAGACAATACTGTAACCACTGATTGCAATAGATACAGACAATACAGTATCTACTAATTACGACAGATACAGACAATACAGTAAACAATGATTACGACAGATACAGACAATACAGCAATTGCTGATTACAACAGATACAGACAATACAGGAACTACTGATTACAACAGATACAGACAATTCAATAACTACTGATTACAACAGATACAGACAATACAGTAACTACTAATTACAACTGATACAGACAATACAGTAATTACTGATTACAGTAGATACAGACAATACAGTAATTACTGATTACAGTAGATACAGACAATACAGTAACCACTGATTAAAACAGATACAGACAATACAGTAACTACTGATTATAACAGATACAGACAATTCAATAACTACTGATTACAATAGATACAGACAATACAGTAACTACTGATTACAATAGATACAGGCAATACAGTAATTACTGATTACAATAGATACAGACAATACAGTAATTACTGATTACAGTAGATACAGACAATACAGTAACCACTGATTAATACAGATACAGACAATACAGTAACTACTGATTATAACAGATACAGACAATTCAATAACTACTGATTACAATAGATACAGACAATACAGTAACTACTGATTACAATAGATACAGGCAATACAGTAATTACTGATTACAATAGATACAGACAATACAGTAATTACTGATTACAGTAGATACAGACAATACAGTAACCACTGATTAAAACAGATACAGACAAAACAGTAACCACTGATTACAACAGATACAGACAATACAGTAACTACTGATTGCAGTAGATACAGATAAAACAGTAACTACTAACTACAACAAATACAGGCAATACTTTAACCACTGATTACACTCGGACAATACAGTAACCACTGAGTACAACAGATACGGGCAATGCAGTAACCACTGATTACAATTTGACAATACAGTAACCACCGATTACAATCAGACAATACAGTAACCACTGATTACAATCGGACATTAAAGTAACCGATGATTACAATCAAACAATGCAATAACCTCTGATTATAATCAGACGACACAGCAACCCCTGATTATAATCAGAAAATACAGTAATCACTGATTACAATAGATACATTCAATGCAGTAACTACTGATTACAATCGGAGAATACAGTAACCACTGATTACAATCGGACATTACAGTAACCACTGATTACAATCAGACAATACTGTAACCACTGCTTACAATTGGACATTACAGTAACCACTGATTACAATCGGACATCAAAGTAACCACTGATTACAATCAAACAATACAGTAACCCCAGATTACAATCAGACAATACAGTAACCACTGATTATAATCAAACAATGCAGTAACCACTGATTTACAATCGGATAATACAGTAACCACTGATTACAATCGGACATTACAGTAACCACTGATTACAATCAGACAATATAGTAACCATAAATTACAATCAGACAATACAGTAACCACTGATTACAATCAGACAATACAGTAACCACTGATTACAATCAGACAATACAGTAACCACTGATTACAATCAGACAATATAGTAACCATAAATTACAATCAGACAATACAGTAACCACTGATTACAATCAGACAATACAGTAACCACTGATTACAATCAGACAATATAGTAACCATAAATTACAATCAGACAATACAGTAACCACTGATTACAATCAGACAATACAGTAACCACTGATTACAATCAGACAATATAGTAACCATAAATTACAATCAGACAATACAGTAACCACTGATTACAATCAGACAATACAGTAACCACTGATTATAATCAAACAATGCAGTAACCACTGATTTACAATCGGATAATACAGTAACCACTGATTACAATCGGACATTACAGTAACCACTGATTACAATCAGACAATACAGTAACCACTGATTACAATCAGACAATATAGTAACCATAAATTACAATCAGACAATACAGTAACCACTGATTACAATCAGACAATACAGTAACCACTGATTACAATCAGACAATACAGTAACCACTGATTACAATCGGACATTACAGTAACCACTGATTACAATCAGACAATACTGTAGCCACTGCTTACAATCGGACATTACAGTAACCACTGATTACAATCGGACAATACAGTAACCACTGATTACAATCAGACAATACAGTAACCAGTGATTACAATCAGACAATACAGTAACCACTGATTACAATCAGACAATACTGTAGCCACTGCTTACAATCGGACATTACAGTAACCACTGATTACAATCGGACAATACAGTAACCACTGATTACAATCAGACAATACAGTAACCACTGATTACAATCAGACAATACAGTAACCACTGATTACAATCAGACAATACAGTAACCACTGATTACAATCAGACAATACAGTAACCAGTGATTACAATCAGACAATACAGTAACCACTGATTACAATCAGACAATACAGTAACCCCAGATTACAATCAGACAATACAGTAACCACTGATTACAATCAGACAATACAGTAACCACTGATTACAATCAGACAATACAGTAACCCCAGATTACAATCAGACAATACAGTAACCCCAGATTACAATCAGACAATACAGTAACCACTGATTACAATCAGACAATACAGTAACCACTGATTACAATCAGACAATACAGTAACCCCAGATTACAATCAGACAATACAGTAACCCCAGATTACAATCAGACAATACAGTAACCACTGATTACAATCAGACAATACAGTAACCCCAGATTACAATCAGACAATACAGTAACCACTGATTACAATCAGACAATACAGTAACCAGTGATTACAATCAGACAATACAGTAACCACTGATTACAATCAGACAATACAGTAACCACTGATTACAATCAGACAATACAGTAACCACTGATTACAATCAGACAATACAGTAACCACTGATTACAATCAGACAATACAGAGGGGCATTGTTCAAACACAACCAACCCTGTTTACTACTAGAATTATAGAGTACAATTGGATGAGTTTCCTGTTCGATATTGGTTGTTGAGTTCCCTACACCAATTGCGACGAGGATTTCTTCCTCTTTTAACTCATTTATATTTCTTAGAATTTGTGTTGCCGGTCAACAGGGGATGCTTACTCCTCCATGGTACCTGATTCCACCTGATTTCGCTCTCTTTCCAGAGGTCCATGTTTGTTCATTATTAGCAGATTTGTATATGTTTTCCGGACATATTGCATATTTATGCTTTGGTATCCGAGATTATGATAAAGTAGATAACACTATCTATCACGTACGTTCCACCTGCCAATCAAACTTCATAAAAGCAATTGACACGCAATGTGAAATTGACATATTCTGATAAACGAAACATTAACGTAATAAAATACTTATGAAGCATGAGATATTACAATTTGTCTGGAGGAGCCAATGTTAATAATGGGATTAGTATTTTTGTCGCTAAAAAGACATTTACATAGTATAAAACTGTATTGTTGAGTCAATAGTAATTATTTTTCTTTATAAAAATATTTCTTTTACATAATGCTTTGTATAGTGTCAAAATGTTGTTTCTCAATTATTTATGTTTTAGGTAACTATCTGATAAGTAAACTACAGCGATTAAAACAATATGAATAACCAAAAACCTGTAATTTTATTAACAAATACCAAAGTTATAGTTTTACAAAAGAAGCCAAAACAAATGCTCATTACGATCTTTTCTGTCAATAAGACTTCATTTGGTGGGCTCGATTTCAATATAAATGTATATTTCCGAAAGAAAGAGTGGTACCATAAATGAACGGATGGATCTATATAGTTCAGGAAAGCAAATCACAAAACATCTTAGACACTATAGTTCAGGAAATCAAATCACAAAACATCTTAGACACTATAGTTCAGGAAAGTAAATCACAAAACATCTTAGACCCTATAGTTCTAACATAACCTGTGCTTCTTAATGAGGAATTCCATTCTAAAAATAAATCATTATATTCCATGGCATTTTATCAATGAATAGTAACGGTTATGATAGAAAAATGACGAATCATTTTTTTTATCAAATTCGGTAAGAGAGCATTTTCTATTTACACTAAGCTGTCAGTTTGATTTTGAACAGGGAAAATGGTCTGAAAGGTCAGTGCTTGGATCGTCTGTCTGTCAGTGTGTCTGTTTGTCTGTCTGTCCGTAAGTCCGTCCCGCTTACGTGTAAAGTGTAATATTTCAAGTTTGGATTGTGATACAGTAAACAAGCTTGGACTGTTAGTTCATCTAAGGGTTGCTCACACTTCCCTAACATCACATGCCCCTGGGGTGGGGTGGGGTAAAAATGTAGGAGATTGCATTAACTTGTTGTGACCGGTGTATTTGTGTTTCACAAAGACATGTTGTTCTGATTCTGTTATTGCAATTTCATTGTATTTTTTTTCATGTCATTTAGTTGTAAAATGCCATAACTGTGACTATATAAAACAAAGACACACAAATACAAAATGTAATACTGGTAGCAAAGCCTATAAAACAATGAGGAGTGGATAATAAACAAACATGGCCCTCTGTAAAACATACCGACAGGATCAAAGAACACACCTTGCGGCCGGTCACCATGTATACTAAGTACTCAACATCGTCTAACTTTTAATGATTTTAATGTAAAAACACACACAATTTATTCTGTGACTGAACGTGTTTGTATATTGACAGCAAAGAATAGTAAATAATGATCAAAGTCATTGCTCATTCGAAGAAAACTTCGGAAATATAAAACAATTGTTTGAGCATTGAGATTTTGTGTGACGCAAAAATTTATTAACTCAAAAGTTTTACAAACGATTATCTAGTTAAAAGATGAAAAATAGAGCTTGAGTATTGAGTAAATTTGGTGACTACTGTCTGGATACTAAAATATTCTTACTAGAAACCTCAAACTGGAATCAACCGTTTCCGTTATGTTTGTTCTGCTAGCAAGTATTTTATTAAGAGGCAAAGCGTCCTTTTCTAGATTATATGAATTTGATCTGGTTCATGATTATAGGACATGCGAAAGTGCATAATTATCTGTTAAAATTTCATAATTTGGTGGAAGAAATAATACTCGCTAAATCCATTATTTGGTCTATTTTTTTAATTGTGTTTGGAATGTTATACAAATAGAATACTTCTTTTTCAAAGTGTTATTTACTTTATGACACGGGAATATAATTCATATTATCGGCTCAGATATAGATCAGATTTTGATAGTATATCATATGTGTGATTTTTTTGTTCAAAGAAAAATAGTAAAAAAATTAATTTTTGATCGACTTCTACATAAGCGGTATTAGTTACACATAAGATTTATTCTTTGAAAATATGTATGTAATTAGTAATTTGGGGTTCTAGAATTGTCCGTTATTAATCTAGATTTTTCATAAGTCTATCACTGAGTTGGTGTTTGGCTATAAAATGATAGTCTGCTGAGCAGATTTGGCGGTGTAATATCCTTTGAAACATAAAAAGGTGTGTAGGTAAAAACTGCATTACTAAGGTTCTCTTCATTTTTAAAGAATTCTATCCATTCATTTTCTAAGCTCTAAATAGTCATATTTCGGATAAAAAATTCACAAAATTATTGAGAACCAGCGTATGAAAGCCAAGTCTTGGGATGAAAGTTATGCATGCTTCAAATGCTCTACATTCCTTTGAGAGTATTAACTGCATACATGTATAGCTACTGCGACAAAGAGCTTTTAGTATATTACCCCTGTCTCGTCAAAATTGATAGAAACTATTCCACACACTTCCGTAAATGTCGGCTGCAGAATTTATTAAGACAAAGACAAATTGAACATCTATGGTTATTTGGTTACGTTACATAATACATGACATATTTACTTGAAAGCCATTTGCAAACATATTAGTGAACTTTCTGCTGTTCTGTTGAAACAGATTACATTATGTTGTTTCTTTTTCCATTGATGATTTGTACAAATGAGAAAAATCTTAAATGTGGTAGACACAATCGAAAAGGTGACAAAATATCCCATAATTCATCACACCTCGGAAAGTCGATGCTTTCGAATTATTTATAGCAATTGTCATCAGACTAGACACATATGTATGATTACATGATTATGTAACAATCGTTTAGTTTTCTGTAATTGGAAGGCTTAGGGGATGTCGTTATTATCAGAATGCTGTAGAATGACTGCATTGCCAACGATTATTCCAAAAACAAGGTCAGATAACCCAGTGCAGTCCCAAATACATTTCATCGTATGTTCATCGAGCTGGTCCACCATTCATTTAAAACATAAAGCGTTAACGACTCGAATGAAAACGCAACGCGCACCATACAGATAATTAATGTTTTACACGCGCAACTCTAAGCTGAACCATTCATCGACATACCAAGGACATCAGAGCAATCAGAATGTCAGTTCTGATTGGTAGAGTTTGTGTTTATGATTGAGCACGAAGAACCGTTCATTTCAACGTTTGATCCAGATTGAATGTCTATATTAAAGAAGAACCCAGTACTTGGTATTTCGGTACCAGCCGATTAATTTATACTAAAGTAACATAAGATATATTTTTCAACAGTGGGTACTTTTAGACGGATTTAGCAACACATATAAATTTATTTTTTGAGCTTGTATGATACCTTCCTTTTATTTACAAATATACATTTACATTGAATTCGAGTTCAACTGATGAAGTCTTATTGACAGAAGCTATCGTCTTGGGCATTAGTTTTGGCCTCTGTTGGTCTATGGTCTTGGGCATTTGTATTGAAGTCTTTTGTAAAACTATAACTTTGGTGTTGTTGATAATAACTATAAAAGCACATCTTTCTGGGAGAATTTTAATTATGATACGATATATTGAAGTTAAATTGCCGTTACATAATAAAAGGGATTACTGAATACAGACGACATGTTCAAAAGATGCCAAGGAGAAATAGATCTGTATGTTATGGATTATGACTTGAAATATAATTCAATTAAAATTTTCAACATTAGATCAAGTAACACTTTGACGAAGACTATACAGACAAGATTTTATTTTTTATCTATATTGTCGCCATTTATACTATCGCCATTTTCTGATTAACGACGTTCTCTATTGTGTTCAATGCCAGATAACGTGAATAAATAAGTTAATCCATCATTTAGTAACAGAATTTGAAGATTTTCATTTCAATGAAATATTAAAAAACAGGAAAAATCATTTTGAGAATATTTCTCGAATAGATAGTCTAAATCTATTATTCTTTTTAGAAGGTGAATGATGTACATTGTATCTACAAATCATAATATTTCAATTGCCACTAAATATTAAAAAAAAAAAACAATTCCAATTTTCCGCATTTAAGATGTAATATCCCTGTTAAGCACGCATATGATGGTTTTGCCTCTCCATAGTGATTCGATATCCCCATACCTGCCCAAAGTATGATCAGTTCATATTTCATTGCTGGGTCGCCACAATTTAGTATTTTGTGCGGTAATTTAATCTTTATTTCTGTGTATACTCACTTATTTATATAAGTTAAACATTGATTTTAAAGCTATCTAAAATTCGAATTCAACTGATGTAGTCCTATTGACAATAACGATCGTTTTAGCATGCATTTTTCCTGTTTTGTTTGCTGTTTTAATGTCTGTTTTGTTTGCTGTTTTAATGTCTGTTTTGTTTGCTGTTTTAATGTCTGTTTTGGGTATGTATTGCAAACAGACGTTGTTGTTGCTGATGTTTGTCAAACCTTTAAGTTTGTCATCATGCTTATGGTTAGCAACTGATTTAGACTGTAACTAAGGTAACGGAAACTTCTAATGATAAAATTTTATGAATCACAATACAATTAGGAAATTGTTATCCATTAAAGAGTCATTCAAAGAAGAAGTTGATATGACATTAATGTTTGTTTATAATAAATCAAGTGTCTTACTGCTGACAGGATCTATGTCTAAATATTTTTGATAAAATTGTCTGCATTGAACATGTTATCCGTATGACTGTCATTTTAATGGTATTATTAAGGCTCATATGAATTTATTTATATTTTTACGCCATTTTACAATATTTCTGTGACTTTATCAGCTACAAATGAAATAAACCTAGAAGCTAAAATTTTGTACGGTAATCCAGTTTATAATAGAGCTAGTTTAGCAGACAATCGAGTTAATGTAAAAACAACCTACGTACTGATTGCCTGAATATTTAGTAAATAGGATATCTCTTAGGTATCAAAGGAACTTGTCTCTTTTTCAGCCAACACTTTCAGATTCGATTACTTTATTAAGTAAATTTTCTGGAATATCCAATCCTTTAACAGGTCAGAATAATCAATTTTCTCTTTATTACCTTCGCCAGCAGTTGTAACAACCGTTCCCAGGTGACAGTCAAATGTGCTTCATTATTAAGGCTTATTGAGAGGAAATATTATCCAAGCCCGTCAAGTTGCACTTCATTATTTCTTTATTCTCCGATTGAATATCATTTATTTGATTGATTATTCCACTAAGTACAAAACGTCTATATATCAATGATATTATTATCTAGGTTTCACCCCTGATCTCTACGCAATATACATATTTAGGACTTAATCATGATTAACAATGTAAATCACATATAATCACGATTAGCTAAGTTAATAACAAATATTCATGATTTACTAAGGTAATTACAAATATAATTAGTTTCAATTAAATTATAGTATATACATGTATTTGCAATGAAGATCTTTATTACAAATTACAGTGATGTATTTCAATCCAGAAGGACTAAAGCGCTTATCGGTTTAGGAGATAATGAATATTCCATATACAGTATCTACTAATTACTTCTAAAGGTATTAAGTCTGATATTCAGGCGTGTCTCTCAATAATGTGCTTTAAAGATACGACAGCAGGTGAGTATTTGTCATATCGACCGTTATCCTTTAATTGATAACAAAATAACGATGAAATACCTATTTATTTATTTTGATTATGCTAGTACACAAATTAGCGTTGTCTGTACGTACAACACTTAAAACATTATGTGAATTGGTACGTAGTTTATATGAAATCGAATCACGAGTAGCTTCACTCTAATATAAAAGTAACAAGAGATTCCAGGGGGATCTTGGCGCCCACTATGGAATGCTCTATGTCTGATCTATGACAGACTGTTCTTTTCTCTTCTTTTCTCTTATTTTCTGTTTCAACATTGAATTTGAACTTAAATCCGTATTTCTGTTAGATATTTTTTTTCACTAGATTATAGCAAAACTGAACTTCAACTGAACATATTACATTTTAATAGAGAATGAAATTCAACATGGCAGGCAGGTGTCCATCTTGGATTTTGATATCTCTGAAAATGTAATATGCACATCTAAACTTCGGGGGGAACCTCCATAATCAATTTCGAAAAAATTCCTTCAGTACATTCTGAGAAATATAATCCTCCAATGTCAAAATCCAAGATGCCCACCTGTCAGCCATGTTGGAATCCAAATCTCTCTGAAAATATCATATGTACAACTACAACTCACGGGAAACCTTCATGTCCAATTTCAAGGAAATTCCATCAATCCTTTCTAAGAAATAGCAATAACAAAATTCCTATAGTCAAAATCCAAGATAGCCACCTGTCGCCGATATTGGATTCTGATCTCTCCGAAAATGTAATATGCACAACTAGACCTCAAGAGAAGGAACCTTATGTAAAATTTTAAGGAGATCCCTTCAGTCCTTTCTGAGAATCAACGGTAACAAACTTCTTTCAGTCAAAATCCAAGATGGCCGCCTGTAGGGCATGTTGGATTCTGATCTCTCTGAAAATGTAATATGCGCAACTAGACCTTCATGTCAAATTTCCAGTAGATCTCCTCAGTAGTTTTCTAAGAAATAACGGAAACAAATTTCCTTAGGTCAAAATCCAAGATGGCCCCCTGTCGGCCATGTTGGTTTCCGATCTCTCTGAAAATGTAATATGCGCAACTAAACCTCAAGGGAACCTTCATATCAAGTTTCCAGTAGATCCCTTTAGTACTTTCTAAGAAATAGCAGTAACAATCTTTCTTTGGTAAAAATCCAAGATGGCCCCTTGTTGGCCATGTTGGATTCCGATCACTCTGAAAATGTATATGCACACATATGACGTTACATCACAGGTAGCCTCACCCTAATGTAACACAAGAAAAGGTAGTGCACAAATCAGCATTGTCTGTACGTGCACCACTAAAAACATTTTACGAATTTGTAGGTAGTTTATATGACGCCACATCATAAGTAGCCTCACTCTAATGTAAGACAAGAAAATCTCAAGCTAGTGAAAAACAGGGATAATATAAAAAAGGCTGCGATAAATGTCAAATAAGTACTTTATTCTTTAATACAACATATCTATTCGTTTTTCAGAAATTTGAATATTAGATTGTGGCGTTTAAAAATAAGATTAAAAACATAATTGTAAATTTCCATATTGGTATGGCAGCCGACAAATTGCCCATTATTCAGTAAATTTTCAGACAAGAAAAATTCGTAATGCGATAAACTATATTTTATATATGTATTCCCTGTTACATTCAATAAATATAACATCGTCACAATAAATCAATATAATGTTTCAAAGTCCGCCTGTCTTGTCTTTATTAAACGCGCATTATCCAAGAGTGCTCGAACAATCCCATTCATGTGTCATAAAAATTGACATGGCACAGTACACCCGGTCTAACTAAACTAATTCTGAGAATAATGCGTCGACAACTCCTGACAAAATATTGTCAGGAACTATCATACGAGAAGTTGATTTAAAATCTGTCCATATCTAAAATGTTTATTATAGATTATATATGTGTTAAAACGGTTTTAGTTTAGATATGATTGGATTAGAAACATATTAAAAATATTATAGACATAATACCAAAGTTATAGTGCTCAAGACGATACCGTTTCTGTCAATTAGACGTCATCAGTTGAGCTCCAATTTGAAAAGTATGTGTTTTTCAAAAGATAAAGTGGTGTCATACAGGCCAAAAAATATAAAAGTATACAAATCCGTCTAAGAGTAAAAAAAAAAAAAAATGACAAAGAACGAATTTAAATGGTTTCAACAGTGCCAAATATTCTGGAAAGCCGAAATAATACGTTTATGTATACCCTCGCGGTTTGTCGTATAGACATAATACCAAAGTTGTGCTCAATACCGTTTCCCGTCATCAGTGTGCTCCAATATAAAGTATGTGTTTTTCTAAAGTGGTGTCTCAGGGCCAAAAAATACGTATAGCCTAAATCCGTCTAAGAGTACAGTTGACTATCTTAGTTTAGAAAATTTTCGAAAATGGTTTCACCACCAAATATTCCTTTAGTCTCACAGACCACATATACAAATGGATAGGATTGATACTATTGGTAAAAATTGACAAACACAGACCTCTGGAAAGCCGAAATCGTCGCGTTTGTCGTATAGCTTAGTTGCCAATTCCCCGTCTGTGTCTATAGTGTGCTTGGTTCTCATACGAATGCTGACAGTGAGTTGAAAGACCACGTCTCCGAACATTACAAATATTTTGTCTATTACAAATTCCAGCATGTTTTTTATATCAACTTCAGTGTATTTATGTGTAGTTGTTGGACAAAATAAATATCATGATAAACAATCACTAGATATTTAAATTTTCAGGTACAACCTTTTGTGAAAAAAACACTTGTCTATGATGCTAAAAAGATATTCTTTTAATTTGTATGTGAAATAGTTGTGTAAAGAGTAGAGAGGTCGTGTGTTTTGATACTGTGAATTTGAGAAAAATGGTGTGCCTTTAAATTTTCTAAAAGTTGTTTAGAATTTTTAAGTATCCACATCTGATTTACGCTTCTGGAATAAGCAACTGTAAAGTTTTGCTGAAGTTTCTCCATAACGGCTGTCAATATCTTGGTAAGGAGTAAAGATAAAGGTTTAGTAAAACATTTGCTGGATCCTTCTATGTATCTTTGCTTATATGGGGTTTTATGAAGTTTAGGTACCCAATATAAATGTGGTAGCTCAAAATCAGTATCGGTTGTAGGTGCATCAAAAGAGCGTAATAATACGGACACGTGACTTTGAAGGATCTCGTACTTTAAAAAATAGAAATAGTTTTACATCGACTTATTTCATATGGAATCAGGCTCGTGATGGACCGTGTATTCGCACGGAATTGTTGAGAACGGAGTAGAGATGGTGTATTGTGATATTATGAATTTGAGAAAATTTTTGTGTCTTAAAATTCTATAGAAAAATTTATAAAGAATTGTTTAGTTTTTGCATCTAATTTACATTGATCGCTTCTGGAATAAGTATATAACAATTTTTTTGAGATTTGTCTTTAGCCGCTGTCAATATATTGGTGATTAGTATAAAGTTAGGTTTGGTGGGACATTTACTGGACCCTGCAAATCGGAAGGATCCCATTTGAATAGAATTCTACTATACCTAGGAACACAGTACAATGTAAGCTAAAACTAAATATCTGTTGCAGATATAAAAGTAATAATGATACATGGTTTTGAAAGATATACGTGTGTGTATAGGATTAACTAAACTGGAGTTATATTTATTCTACAGACCAATGTTATAATAATGTACTTTGCAAACAAATTGCATGTTGTTTGAGGCTTTGTCTTCAGGGATTTATTGGTAATGTAATCCCTCTTGCTCGTCGATCGTTACTGGAACTAGGTAATTGTGAAAAGGACGATTGACTGTTTTAGAATTGCTTTTCTCTTAATGTTACATCGTTTTTGGTAGGATACCCTCAAAATTCAATTTAATAATCAATGAGCAGTAGCAGTTTTATTACCTTTTTGTACTAATATTTCAACAGCATATCCGACATAACACAAAGCTTGTCAAAATTGAAAAATGAATTATCTTCCCAGATGGAACTTTGTTGTTGAAAATAGAATTAATATCAACGAAGTATATGTATTTATTATAAAGGCAAAACATTTGTCAATGATACTTAATTTTGTATTCGATTTAGAAATTGTGTAGTTTTTGCCTTCCCTTAAGCTTTGTTATCTAGAAAGTATACAACTTAATTTGTTTTGTATGAAAAAAACTTCTACATCACTGGTGAACTGGAAACGGGCTACTTTTGGGAAAACGAAATTCAAAGGATGATATGAACAAAAACAAAAATTAATAAATAAAATAAAATAGATCAATAAAATGGCGTATACTGTAAAGCGATTTGAATTGTCGCTGCCATATTTATATCTGGAAACTTGGAAACGTTTTCGCACAGTTTAATCTTTTTCTGAAATCTTAGTTACTTATTTTATGTGTTGTGTTGAGTAATGTTTATATTCTGTAATTCACTTGCTAATTATAGTCGAACAGATTGATAGACATGTAACGGTGTCCTTTGATTTGACATTTAGATATATCGAATCAAGCACACACGCTTCATACTTAGATATCTTTACTTACTATAGACGGGAAATTAGCAATTGGCTATAGTAATAGTATACCAGGGGGTGTTCAACATATGAACATTTCATATACAGATGTAAACTACTCACTGACATTGACACAGGGATATCGAAAACCGCGTTTGGTGTCAACGGTCCGCACATTTTACGGTCGGTATAATAGCCATGTTTGCGATTACGTGTATACCAACTGTGACGAGGATTCGTTCCTCACGTATTTCATTTGGACTTGAATGTGAACTCACGGCAGGTATGACCGGTCGACAGGGGATGCTTTATCCTCCATGGCACCTGATCCCACCTCTTGGTATCTAGAGGTCTGTGTTTGTCCATCTTTACCAGATTTGTATCTTTATCCTGGACGTCATAAAGATTTATACTTTGGTGTCTGAGATGTTTTATATAGACTTATAGACAGACAGGCAGACAAAACGATAGATAGATAGATAGATAGATAGATAGATAGATAGATTAATGAGACGGATAGGTCTATAAAACATATTTAATATTTTAGTCTTTTGTTTTTGTTTAGTCAGTCTAAAACCGGGTTACATAGTATTTAACGTTATTACTACAAAATGACGGAAGTTCGGTCTTCCGAAGTATTTTCTAATTCTACATCATATCTTTTGTATAAGAATAATTCTGATTTAACGTACATAGGATTCCGTCGACCATTAGCATATAATAGCGGCGATCTCAATTACTAAATTCAACTTACCTTTGATTAAGTCAATAAATGCCACTTTCAATCAATTCAATCCTTTTATTCAAACTAATGCGATACAGCGTATAGGTACAACGATTGCTGAATATAAAGTAATATATAAAAAATCTCAGATACCAAAGTATAAATCAATAGAATGTTCAAGACATAGATACAAATCCGGCAAAACTGAACAAACACGGACCTCTGGAAACCAAGAGGTGGGATCAGGTGCCATGGAGGAGTAAGCATCCCCTGTCGACCGGTCACACCCGCCGTGAGTCCAATGTCAAATCCAATGAAATACGTGAGGAGTGTATCCTCGTCACAATTGGTACAGACGTCTTAACAACCACCAACGAAAAGGCAACTCAACATTTCACTTAGTGAAACAGAGTAGTCGCAAACAAGACTATTATACCGACCGTAAAATTTGTGGAACATTGAAATTAATTTCGATATCCCTGTGTCAATAATTTGTCAGTGAGTAGTTTACCTCTGTATATGAAATCTTCATATGTTGTATAGGCCCTGGCATATCGGATCATTTGTGAAATATAAACTCCATTTGCGGGTGACTGAGGGATATTACTACTTAAATGTGGAAAATTTACGATGGGAAAACCGAAATCGTCGCGTTTATCGTATAGCTTAGTTGCTAATTTCCCGTCTGTGTTTATATTAAGTAAAATGTCTAAGTATGAAGCGTGTGTGCTTGATTCTGTTGTATCTTTAATTTCTAGTTCGCTGGGATATATCGCATTGAAATATGTATGAAAATTGTCATTATTAATTGGCAAAACGTCGTCGATATATCTAAATGTCAAATTAAAGGACACCGCTAACTTTTTCTTCTTTTGATTCAGCAGTTTCTGAATGAAGTCTGCCTTCGTATGAATAAAGGAACAGGTCGGCCAATAAAGGAGCACAATTGGTTCCCATAGGAATGCCGACAGTTTGTTGAAAGACCACGTCTCCGAACATTACAAATATATTGTCTATTAGAAATTCCAGCATGTTTTTATATCAACTTCAGTAGATTTATGTGTAGAATCAGAGCGGTGTTTGACGAAATAAGTATCCTGATAGCCAATCACTAGATATTTAAATTTTCGGGTACCACCTTTAGTGAACAGTTGTCTATGATGCTGAAAAGTCTTTCTTTTAATTTTTTATGTGGAATAATAGTGTAAAGAGTTGAGAAGTCATAAGTTTTGATACTGTGAATTCGAGAAAAATTGTGTGCCTTCAGAATTGTTGTTAGAATTTTTAAGTATCCACATCTGATTTACACGCTTCTAGAATAAGCAACTGTACAGTATTGTTGAAGTTTCTCCTTAACGGCTGTCAATATCTTGGTAAGGAGTAAAGATAAAGGTTTGGTAGAACATTTGCTGGATCATGCTATGTATCTTTGCTTATATGGGGTTTTATGAAGTTTAGGTATCCAGTATAAATGTGGTAGCTCGAAATCGGTATCCGTTGTAGGTATATCAAATGAGCGTAATAAGGACACGTGATTTTGAAGGATCTCAACCTTTGAAAGTGAGCTACGTGTGTATGTAGGATTTCCAGAATTCGTATTAAACCCAAGTTCTTCTAATAAACAATTATAGTAACGTGCCTTACAAATAAAAACTATATTATTTGAGGCTTTGTCTGCTGGTACCAGTACATATTGGTCATGTAATCTATCCAGTTCAGTTACTACTTCTGGATCATTAAATACAGAGGGTTAACGTGTTTTCATAGTCCCTTTAAGTTTTCGAATACGATATTTTATCAACCATCGTATGGCTTTCAGCCATTCAGACAAAGTGTCTGGTTCTACGTCTTCATGTTTGGCCCATCGTCTGGCATAATATTTGACAGAATCCATAACTAAATTGAAATTCTGACGCCAATTAAAGGAACGAGCTTCCCGGTATTTAAGGCCCCTTAAAATAAGATTTTTGAGGCTTTCATTTTCAACAATAGAAACGTCACCGGTATTGACATGCCCGATAGTATTGTATTTGAAAGGGAATGAAGCACATGAACATGTGACAGTGTTGTGTAGAAGATGGTTGATGTCTAGGCACTGCAAAACCTGTTTGTAATTGAATAGCTTGGATGCGATAGTAGGTGTATAGCTATATGAAATGCAAGGCGTGGTCTTCAGTTTAAAATATGGTGGAATACAGGACTGAACTTGTTTATGATTTAGAACATTGCCAATGTTTAAAGCGTCTATGCCTTTATTTGTAAATTTAATTTTAAGGAAAAGACGTTTCTGTTCAGAACAGTCATTAACAACAGAGGGTACAACAAAATATGTTGAAATGAAATTAATATATCAAACATCTAAACAAAGGAATCGTTTTTCTAAGGTTAATATATGATTTTTAATCTTGATATAATAAATTAGGTTTGTCATATCGTTACGATAAATCCAACAATATCTGTCAAGTAACAACTATCGTTTAATTGTAGAAAATTGTAAAGTTAATATTTTAGTATTTCTGGAGCTTAAAAACAGATGAACGAGTAATAAATTTATTAAGACTTGATGTAGAGCCATCTGAGATCTTGCTACACTGGGCATAAGAAAATGAAATGCATTTCATCCTCCTGATCGTTTTTATTACATAATGTACATACTCTACTTTCTCTGGGGATGTTATAATCCCTACCCGCTTCAACATTCAAAGAGTGTGCATGTAAACGGTATTTACACAAAATTGTTTTTTAGTTTTGTTCGACCAAAGTTTACAGTTTGAACTTTTTTCGTTAACTGTCAAGTTGAACTTCCCTTTGTAATTTGTAGAAAAGTGCTCATTGATTTATGTGTAAAAATGTATGGCAACGCTAAAGATATATTTTTAAGCATACCAACAAAATATGTCGCATTTGCTACAAAATAAAGATAAATGAAGCTTACAATTACATTGTTTAAAGAATAAATCAACAAAACAATAAATGTAAAACAATCAAGTATCGCTATACATTTAAATAAATCTTTGTCATAATTATTTTGAATGCCTGAAAGATATAACAATGACTTTCATATAAATAATATGCTGTGTTACAATGGCTACGAAACATCGTTTTGAAATGATGAAGCGGCGTTTAATTCAAACCCATCATTAATCCATCAATCATTACAAAAAGTTTCAGTGCTGGAAGGTGAACAATTTCAATGATAGACATATTGAATATTTATTGCCGTAAACTACATCATTTGGACGGTTAATACTTTTATACCCGTGCTTTTTATACTGATAACTGACAATTATTCATTATTAGACGGTAGGCGCTTATAATAGTAGGATAAATGTTCACACAAGTATACGACACTCCGAAATTGAGATCGGTGAACAAAATAGAACCCTTGTAACTATCATAACATAATAAAAAGTCAAAAGTCAGTTTTGCAACAAAAAAAAAAAAAAAAAAAGAGAGAGAGGAAGCTGACAATTGATCAACATGAACATTTGTGTTAATAAGACGTATTCAGTTGAGTCTTAATTTAAAATATATAGTTCCGACAGAAGAGTGGTATCAAAAGGCCAAATAATACACTTTAATGTATTGCCAAATCCGTCAATGAGTAACAACAGTAAACGGATAACTAATAGAATCTATCTCTATCGTCTTCACTTACCCTCATGTCAAGTTAACTTAGTTCATGTCGAGTCTTGCCTAGACATGGACTAGTTAACTTGACACGAAGGTTAGTGGAGTTTTCAATCATCACCAAGCAATAGAAAAACACCTGCTTTGTTTACAACATGGGCGCAGACATTTTGGTTAGTTGTGAGGGTAAAATGAGCCCAGAGATCTGATTGTCATTAAATCAAAAAATCCATTAATAAGTGAAATTAAGGTGATAAAAATGATACATGAATATTGGTAGTACTTTGGAAATTATAGTGTTGACGGATGAAAATTGAAAGGGAGGGGTCATATGAGAATAGATATTTTCCCTTGGTGCGGAGAGTTGTAAACAAGTGAAAATTTGAAGTAGAAATGCAACGGCAACCTGATTGCATATTTTTTATCAAAAAATATTTATCTTTCAGCACAGGGTACTTATTTGACCCAGATTTAATAAACATGGGAGTGACAGTGACCTGAAGTTTTGTAAATTAGCATTGAGGCTATGGGAAAATATTTGGTGGTGTCTGTCCCTATAGAGAAATGCACATTTGACACATGTAGGCTGGATGAAGCCTTAAAATAAGTCATTTCTCTCGTTTTTATCACCTAAGTTGCAATTCATTCACTTTTACTCATACTTTTAAACAGATTTGAGGGTCTCTGTGAAATGGGGGCACCTGTTGGGGTCCACAAGGTGCAAATTTAATAGGTGTGCTGCCTCTACACACATTATTATGCATTTGTTGCATATTGAGATCTCTTAATTTTATTTGTATGTTTTATATTACACCTAGAACTAATATTTTATCATTTATTGGTCAAAATTCCGTCTGTACTTGGGAAATTCAAGTATACCCCCACCCTCTCCTACAAACATGCACATGTTCTTTTATAAAAAATCATATAGTTATGGTTATGCATAGTGACTAATTTTAGCAAAATATTTTGGAAATGATGTTTCTATTTGTAAATTTTAACTCATTGAATTAAAATCAGACCTTTTTTAGGAAAAGACTGGTTGATTTTCTTCTTTTGAGGGCAAAATCTACATATTGGACCATGTCATTTTTACTCGTGCAGTGTATTTTGTACAAGCTGTATATATGTACTGTATCTGAAGGGTAAGAACCATCTCATTTTTAAGAAAATTGTATTAAACTGCATTTCAGCATTTAAGTCTCATCAGTAAAATATTTCATCATGCCATATACACTGAAAACAGTATAAAAATTAATTTAAATCCCCCCCCCCCCCCCCTGATCTGTACACAAGAATTTCCACATTGTGGTTAGGTCATATTGTGTTAAATTTTGGTAATAGATAATTTGTAAGTAAAAAAATTCTGTAGAAATAGGGCGCTTTAACATTTTTTTCATAATCTATCAACATTTTAACCTGTAAAAGGAATATTTCAATTTCTTAAATCCAGGAATATTGTCCAATAAGAGATTTTTATCTAATTATCATACTCAAAGTACCTGTAAAGGTAATTATAAAGTATCAATTATATTTTTTTTCTGTATTAAACTCATCTAATATTCATTCAAGTTGCATGTTTTCATAAGTTTTCTAAATATTCAGTCATGCATTTTTTGTTTGAATCACTTTTTTCAACCCCCCCCCCTTCCAGCAAATGTCACTTAACACTCTCTTGGGGTCTTACCAGACAAAAATTAACACCTGATATTGACTTTTACTGGTTTCAAAACTTAGTATAATTAAAATTTGACTTAGTTTTTCATCTGAAACAACTATAAATATATGTCATATCCTTTTAAAAGCAATTTGACTAGCATTTTGCACCATTTAAGTGTCCGTCATTTTAAAGTCAGACTCAGTTATCTGCCCTCTGTAAATTAGTTACATCATGAGACTGTAATTAAGGGATGAAACAAAACATGGACATGTCTGAAAATGATTACTAACATATTTTATATAAAATGAACACAATAAGTCTATTGAAATGTGTTTGTATGTAAGGGTATCCCCTCCCAGAAGTTTTACACTTTTATTAAGGGTGCACTTCATTCCTTGTCAATAAAAAGCAATTGATGATTATAAAAAATGACATGGTTTACTTTTAAGTGAGCTTCAGAAATTCTTCTTTACTTCTGGCGACTAATTGGTTCCATGCTCATTAAGAAATGATCAAAATTTTAAGTTTTTGTGAAGAAAATGGTATATTTTGTCACTTTTTCCATTATTAAGGGGTACCGTCTACCCTTATTTGATATCATGGTCAATATTGGTAAAATAATGGTATGAAAATCATTCAAAAATAATGAAGTGTATGTGTTACAGACAATTCTGAATGAAAATCATGAAAGAAAAACAGACAACTTCTTCATATAATGTATTTATTTGTTAATATCAATGAATGGGATTGAGAGGTAGGGGTGTGACACATTATAGACTGTGTTTCTCTTCAGGTTGGGTTCCCATCCTCATTTTTAAGGGGGCTTGGTGTTCAGTTAATGAGATTTCCCAAAAATGCAAAATGACCATTTTTGGCAATGTTTTGGATAAATCTATAGGAAAAACACCTGCTTTGTTTACAACATGGGCGCAGACAGAAGATCATTTTGGACACCCAAAGTTGTGCGGAGGGTAAAATGAGCCCAGAGATCTGATCTGATTGGTCATTAAATCAAAAAATTAGTTTTGCCATTAATAAGTGAAATTAAGGTGATAAAAATGATACATGAATATTGGTAGTACTTTGGAAATTATAGTGTTGACGGATGAAAATTGAAAGGGAGGGGTCATATGAGAATAGATATTTTCCCTTGGTGCGGAATACTACGAGTTGTAAACAAGTGAAAATTTGAAGTAGAAATGCAACGGCAACCTATACTTTTGATTGCATATTTTGTTATCAAAAATATTTATCTTTCAGCACAGGGTACTTATTTGACCCAGATTTAATAAACATGGGAGTGACAGTGACCTGAAGTTTTGTAAATTAGCATTGAGGCCTATGGGAAAATATTTGGTGGTGTCTGTCCAATAGAGATTGATTATTTTTCCTTCATATATCACGCCGGGTCTTTAGAGACTAAGAACCGGAGCAGACACAAAAAAACGCGGAGCAATATCGGGCGGTAGAGATCAAAGGCGACTTGTGGACAAATGACTATCTGAAAAGTATATTAATTCATAGACATGTTGACAAAAAAAATCACTTTTCAATGCTGTACATTTAGCCAACAAGGCTATTGTTTATTCAAGGAAGTCCGTTAATTTTTTGACATTTTCGTTGATTACAAACTACTCCGAATAGTCAGACGTCTACTTACTCGTCAGTTTAATTCCCTGATTATTCACAAAGATCATAGGGTATTGGATTTCCTGCCAAATTTATAGATTAGTCTCTGAAGACCCAGCGTGATATATACAGTAAAACCTGCTATAGAGGCCACCTCTATATAAAGAATACCTGTTTATAAAGGCCAGTTTCCTTGACTAAATCTAATCTGTGTATAAGGGTAACCTGCATATAAAGGTAAACATTTTCTGGTCCCCTGTGTGGCCCCTATATACAGGTTTTACTGTACTACATTGTAGTACCGACGAGGTTTGTTTGTAAACATTGACAAGTGCTTCTGTGCGTATTACTACACGTGTGATCCGATTAGGAAAACTACTTGAATATGGGAGAATATTTTAGCTTTAGAGAAATTTGAAATTTGACATTGAGAGTCACGGGGGAGGAACTGGTGTAGTTGCTGAGGGCCCGTTATCAATGGAAAAAATAGAGGATGTATAACAAAATGTCGAACGATTGGAGTTATTACAGTAGTTGCTCACATGTCAGTGTCGAACGATTGGAGTTATTACAGTAATTGCTCAAATGTCAGTGTCGAACTATTGAAGTTATTACAGTAGTTGCTCAAATGTCAGTGTCGAACCATTGGAGTTTTTACAGTAGTTGCTCAAATGTCAGTGTCGAACTAATCGAGTTATTACAGTAATTGCTCAAATGTCAGTGTCGAACCATTGGAGTTATTACAGTAACTGCTCAAATGTCAGTGTCGAACCATTGGAGTTATTACAGTAACTGCTCAAATGTCAGTGTCGAACCATTTGAGTTATTACAGTAGTTGCTCAAATGTCAGTGTCGAACTATTGGAGTTTTTACAGTAATTGCTTTAATGTCAGCGTCGAATATGATTGGAGTTAGTACTGTAATTGCTCTGTTGCCAGCGTCGAATATGATTGGAGTTATTACAATACAGGCCTACCAAGGTAAAGTTGCACATATTTACATATTTGTTTTGATTTTTCACTGAAACTGAATGTGCTACTTTACCTTGGTACACCTATAATTGCTTTAATGTCAGCGTCGAACTATTGGAGTTATTACAATAATTGCTCAAATGTCAGGGTAGAACTATTGGACTTATTACAGTAATTGCTTTAATGTCAGCGTCGAACTATTGGAGTTATAACAGTAATTGCTTTAATGTCAGCGTCGAATATGAGTTATTACAATACAGGCCTACCAAGGTAAAGTTGCACATATATACAAACACAGCGAGTCTTAATCATATCATAACAAGGGCGACAAGGTGACAAAGTTTTAGAGATTCATGGAGTGCATGAAAATCAATATGTTTTACCTTTACGATCTATTTTTGGAAAGTAGTCCGTATTGTTATGATTTTTCACTGAAACTGAATGTGCTACTTTACCTTGGTACACCTATAATTGCTTTAATGTCAGCGTCGAACTATTGGAGTTATTACAATAATTGCTCAAATGTCAGGGTCGAACTATTGGAGTTATTACAGTAGTCGGTCAAATGTCAGTGTCGAACTATTGGAGTTATTATAGTAATTGCTCAAATGTCAGTGTCGAACTATTGGAGTTATTACAGTAGTCGGTCAAATGTCAGTGTCGAACTATTGGAGTTATTACAGTAATTGCTTTAATGTCAGCGTCGAACGATTGGAGTTTTTACAGTAATTGTTTTAATATCAGAAGCGATCAATTGGAGTTATTACAGTGATTGCTTTAATGTCAACGGCCAATATGATAGGAGATATTAAGTAATTGTTTTAAGGTCATAATTATATGTCGGAGTTAGTTTTTATAGAAAGTATTACACCTTAAGACATTTTGTCTGGTGATGTAAATACACATATTAAGTCTTGATAGGGGTATATTTGAATTGAAAGACTGGCTATACTGTCGACCTTCATTGTCAGCAATGTTACATTTTTGTATATGAACATACGAATATACGTGAATGTGTCCGAAATACAAGATTTTTAATTTATTTACCTATTTATTGATAGCTACTGTCGAGAGTCGTTGACTAAATTTTGTGTTTTGCTTTGTCGAGAGGTCATACACAATACATTTCCTATATATAGACGTTATACACAGGACACGAAACTTCAGTTATCTCTAAATTATATTACAATGCACATAAATATATGAAAAAATGCAAAATTGCTTCAGAACAAATCATGCATTTTACGTATGAAAAATAAAATTCATATTCGTTTAGGTTTGTCTAGATTTATTATACCCAAAATGATTACGATTTCATCAACAACTTCACACACTTGCACAATGTCGCTTTCAATAAGATATGTTCTCCGATAATTGAAAAAAAAACCACCAAATATAATTGCTCTGTGGTCTCTGGTGAATATATGAAAGAAATAAACGACCGGTGTTACGGGTTAAATAATGTATGTTGCTCCCTGTGGTAGCAGTTTGATATGATTATTGGTTATATGTGCATTAGATATATATCTGTCTGCCAATTTGAAATAGAAATTATTTTTGATCAAATTATGTGCATGTTGTGTGAAAATGTGTTTGACAATTTTTACAATTATTTGGAACCATTTAACAACGCGTCATTCCTGTTATTGATAGTGCAAGCTGACATTTGTTTTATTTCTCTTTGGTACAAAACTGAAAAAGCGTGCAAGCATTTGTTGCAGAGATCATAGATCTATGTGATAAACGTGAGTTTCAGTGTGCAAATATGAAAAGTAAATACAGGTTCTTGTATAAAAGATGTAAAATAGCATATAAGATTCAAGTTAATTCTAAATATTGAATGTTAATCATAACATAATGCAAACGATCTAATCCGAGCAGTCTGATAAACTTTAGCAGCAGCAGCAGCAGTAGCAGTAGTAGTAGTAGTAGTAGTAGTAATAATATAACAACACACACTCAGGGCACTCATATACAATTAGTAGTAATATTATTATTAGCGTACCAAAAGTTATAACAGAAACAATTTCTCTGCCCCGAGATCTCATATGTATTTTAGATATCTTGATATATCAGTTGTAGTTTCAATTTCGTGCAAAATACTTTACTTCTTTTCAAAGAACGTTTTATTTGTCGTGGACTTTCATACTTGTGTGCAGAACTTAGTGTGTGTGTGTGTGTGTGTGTGTGTGTGTGGGTGGGTGGGTGGGTGGGTGTGTGGGTGTGTGTGAGTGCAGCACTCAGTGTGTGAGTGTTTTTTAAGTATGCAGAATGGTTAATACCTTTTAAGGATTCTTGGAAACTTACTTCATAACCATTTTTATTCGTTACGATTGTGCATTGTTTATTTTATAGATCTGCATTGATTAATATTTCTGAAATGTTAGTGTCATTCAAATCGGATTTGACAACACAGATTACGTTTCACTGAGAAATAACCCATACTTCAATATATAACTTACACAGTCAATGATTGGATATATTATCTGCTGCGGGTCATGGCGTATGAAACTAAATTTATCTAAACATTAATATATTTTTTAAATGTCTCTTTCAAAATTGTAACATTGTTGTCTGTTCGACATCGGTTGTTGTGTTGTCTTTCGAAACGGGTTGTTGAGTTGTCTGTCGACATCAGTTGTTGAGTTGTCTATTCGACATCAGTTATTGAGTTGTCTGTTCGGCATGGATTGTTTTGTTGTCTGTCCGACATCAGTTGTTGTGTTATCTGTTAGACATCAGTTGTTGTGTTGTCTGTTTGACATCGGTTGTTGAGTTGTCTGTTCGACATTGGTTGTTGTGTTGTCTGCTTGACATCGGTTGTTGTGTTATCTGTTCGACATCAGTTGTTGTGTTGTCTGTTTGACATCGGTTGTTGTGTTGTTTGTTCAACATTGGTTGTTGTTTCGTCTGTTCGACATCGATTGTTTTGTTGTCTGTTCGACATCGGTTGTTGAGTTGTCTGTTCGACAGCAGTTGTTGTGTCGTTTGTTTTACATCGGTTGTTGAGTTGTCTGTTGTTGAGTTGTCCATTCCGATTGTATTTATTCCTCCCTTATTTCACTTGAATTTGACTGGTCTCACGGCGCGTGTTACCGGTCAACGTTGATGCTTACTCCTCCATGGCACCTGATCCAACACCTAGATTTCTACAGGTCCGTTTTGTCCAATAATCACCAGATTTGTAAATTGTATCCTGGAAACCGTGAAGATTAATACTTTGTTATATTTCCTCTTTTTCAGAGGTGCAGTTGAAACCGAAACAGCTTGAACTCCATCGAACTCTGAACCGAAATGCCCACCATACGAGTGCCTATGAGATACCGAACCTTATACTTCGACGTGGATTTGCTTTCGATATGTGCGTTAGTTTTGACAGAACTTTCGTTGAAGAAACTGACGAAATAATTCTCAAATTTGTCACAGGTAATATATTTATTAACTTACAATATTCAAGCCAAACCCATTTGATTTTCATTTATTCATCACCATTTCTATTCGGTTCGTATCAGGTTAGACCATTTCGATGACTACAGTTATTTTTTTAATCAACAACAACCACTACTATATTTATAAAACAACACAGCTATAAAATGTTGTCTACGTTTGTTTTATCCATAGGATATCTGAATAATTAACAATACTTTGATCTAGCTATAATAATGTTATTTACTGGTATTGTACTGATATGCGTGATATATCTAAGAACATTATACCGTGCTATATGACGTGACAAAATAATCATTGCTTTAACGTCTTATGCTGAGCGTTTTACGAAAAAGCAGTTTCTACCCTCCAACCGCTGAAAAACAATGGATTCTTCTGTAAATCAAAGACTGAGACCAGTCCAAATGTGTCTTTAGGTGTTAATGAATTAATGAAGCCGAAACCTTAGATATGACTGTTGCGAGGAACCAGAAGCCTGGCGTTTGCAAGGTAAAGCTCACTACATCAACATTGGTCATGTAACACCTCTGTATTTGTTATTCCGTATAAGTGAAAAAATGACGTAGATTTAAGTTAAAGCAAAATTGCTTCATATTTTGATAAAGAGAAAATCCACTCGACTCACAAGTCGAGATTATGCTGATACATGTATACATATTAACAAGAAAAGACTTTGCTTAGAGATATTTGCAGTGCTGCCAAAATCTTAAACAAAATCCGAAGTATGCAAAGATTTTCAGAAAAGGAAATGTGTGTATATTTTTTTATATTTTTAACAGAGTCGTTCATACAAAAAGCCAGTATGTACGTGATGTTTCATTTCAAAACGAAACATATCGCTTGCAAATCGTTTGAATTAACTGAAAAAATAAATCACTGACCAAAAGGATTCCATTGCTCGTTGTCACAATTGATTGTGATCTTAGGTAACTCCGTCAGTGCCGTATGTTCAAAATATATAATACACTGCATCACGCACACTGTTGCATAACGTACATGAACACGGTCGCACATGACACAAATATAACGCTTGAACACATACACATATAAACATTTGAACAGAATTTTACATATACATCCATCAACACTTGAACGCGATCGCACAAATACATATATAAACACTTGAGCACGATCTCACGCATACAAGCATATGACACTCAAACGCGATCGCACACATACACAAATTAACACTTGAGCATGTTCGCACATATACACAAATTAACACTTGAACACGATCACGCATATACACATATTAACACTTGAACATGATTCCATACATACTGAAACACTTGAAAGCGACATTTGCACATACATAACACTTGAATACGATCGCACTCACATATCGGACACTATGAACGATTGCACATATACACTAATTAACACTTGAACACGATTGTAAATATACACTAATTAACACTTGACTTTAACACGATCGTAAATACACACACATTAACACTTGAACACGATCGCACATATACACGCATTAACACTTGAACACGATCGTAGATACACACACATTAACACTTGAACACAGTCGCACATAAACACACATTAACACTTGAACACGGTCGCATATATACACACATTAACACTTGAACACGATTGTAAATATACACTAATTAACACTTGACTTTAACACGATCGTAAATACACACACATTAACACTTGAACACGATCGCACATATACACACATTAACACTTGAACACGATCGTAAATACACACACATTAACACCTGAACACAGTCGCACATATACACACATTAACACTTGAACACGGTCGCATATATACACACATTAACACTTAAACACGGTCGCACATATACACACATTAACACTTAAACACGGTCGCACATATACACACATAAATACTTAAAACCCGATTGCACATATACACACATTAACACTTAAACACGGTCGCACATATACACACACTTGAATGCCATCACACATATACACACATTAACACTTAAACACGGTCGCACATATACAAACACTTGAATGCCATCCCACATATAAACACATTAACACTTGAACGCGATCGCACATATACACACACTTGAATGCCATCACACATATACACACATTAACACTTGAACGCGATCGCACATATACACACACTTGAATGTCATCACACATATACACACACTTGAATGCCATCACGCATATACACACACTTGAATGCCATCACACATATACACACATTAACACTTGAACGCGATCGCACATATACACACACTTGAATGCCATCACACATATACACACACTTGAATGCCATCACACATATACACACATTAACACTTGAACGCGATCGCACATATACACACACTTGAATGTCATCACACATATACACACATTAACACTTGAACGCGATCGCACATATACACACACTTGAATGCCATCACACATATGCACACATTAACACTTGAACGCCATCACCCATATTCACACTCTTGAATGCCATCACACATATACACACATTAACACTTGAACGCGATTGCACATATACACACACTTGAATGCCATCACACATATACACACACTTGAATGCCATCACACATATACACACATTAACACTTGAACGCGATCGCACATATACACACTTGAATGCCATCACACACATGCACACATTAACACTTGAATGCCATCACACATATACACACTCTTTAATGCCATCACACATATAAACACATAAACACTTGAACGCGATCGCACATATACACACACTTGAATGCCATCACACATATACACACACTTGAATGCCATCACACATATACACACATTAACACTTGAACGCAATCGCACATATACACACACTTGAATGCCATCACACATTAACACTTGAACGCGATCGCACATATACACACACTTGAATGCCATCACACATATACACACTCTTTAATGCCATCACACATATACACACATTAACACTTGAACGCGATTGCACATATACACACACTTGAATGTCACCACACATATACACACACTTGAATGCCATCACACATATTATTATATACACACATTAAACACATGAACAAATGCTTTCCTTATTGTTGATATTAATTATTTACCTCTCTATTACTGACCTGCAAATGAGTCCCTCGTGTGTTATTTACGTCACATTTAATCGACAATTAATTACACCAGGAAACATTAAATCCTGATAAATCTTGAGAGATCTTAAAAGATCAGGGAAATTATTATTCCAAACATTGTACATTTACACCATATTTACATGATAAAATACAACGACTTATTTCTACTCATTACACATGAAATTGCAGCTGCTAATTGCAATCGAATGGATGGGAGCGTTCGAATTGCAACCAGAAGGTCTTGGTTCCAATTATATTTTCTAGTAATATCTAACACTTTTAAAGAGGTAGAGAATTTAATACCGCCAAGCGCTCGGCGTGTGAAGTGAAAGTCAGTTATTGCGGATTTGACTTAAAAAGAGAGACCCCCTTTCCACGGCGGCTTGGCACGTTAAAACCTCCTCACTGCATGAGTTCATAGCACATCTCACAGTTTGTGACACTTTATCAATATAATAAAACACCCTACGTTAACAATAAAGCTTTTTGTTTTCTTATGTTGTGTAGACATGTTATTCCTAGAATACTTACTGTCTGCGGCGGTCTAGTGGTAGAGTGCTCGACTCACAAGCGGAAGGTCCCGGATACGTTAAATATCACTCATTGTATTGGCGTCAGTCTATAACACAGGTCAAATTTGCAGCACTTCACCTTCAGCTGGTAACATCTCAATATAAGTGAAAACATTTTTGGCAGGGTATAAAACAACAATCAACCAAAAAAACAAAACATTATTTACTGACAATTGCTTGTATCATTACATTGTTGTTCATGAGTTTAACATATCCAATGTTCTTTTCACGTTATATTTTGATATATTTGACAGGTCGGAAACCACTTCAAAGTAAAGGTACTGTCATACCTGTCCATTGTGTCCGGAATCTGACACCATCAGAGTGGGGCTACCAGATAACCGGGATCGAAGACAAGAAAGTGAATATCAAAGTCAGCACTTCCGCTTTCGCAATAGTGGGGCGATATCAGTTGTTTGTCGACACCGTTCACAAAACAAGTGACGGGACGGTAGAAAAATGTCGATTTTGTCATCCCGACGACATTTTTATAATATTCAATCCCTGGTGCCAAGGTAAGGCAATCTTCATTGGATTTTGATATTTGTATATAGAAAACACGATAACTTTGTTGAATATCTTGGGGGAGAGTGTAAGAGACACGGATCCAGTAAAATACATATATCAATGATCAGTACTTTTTGAATATCTAAGCGGTTAAGGAGAAACTTCAACAGTGCTGTACAATTAGTCATGGTTATCACAATACCTAACTAGCACTCTACCAGTCATATCCACGGACAGATGCACGGACGTATTTGAAATATGCGGGATTTGGAATTAAATCTAATTGACAATACATGTATATGTGAAGATAAAAGATCCGTTTTAAAAAACGTTTTATGCTAGTTTTAAACTTGGTCCAAACTTAGAACGTTTTAAGAAGAATAAGAACTGTGACGTACAGTCCCATGCCAAAAGTGAGTAAATATAAAAATCTCAAATACCAAAGTGTAAATCTTTAGGATATCCAGGATATAGGCACAAATCTGGTAAAAAAGGACAAATACGGACCTCTGGAAATCAAGAGGTGGGAACAGGTGTCATTGAGGAGTAAGCATCACCTGTTGACAGGTCTCACACAGTGAGTCCACAGGCAACTGAATTAATTTCCCCTTAGCTTTCTATGTTAGATCAACTTTTAAAGAGTTATTGGTCTGAGTTAACTTTTGAACATTTGCTTTAGAGTCTATGGACAATTTTTCCAAATTGGTTTGGAATGTGATAATTTCTTTATATATATATATATATATATATATATATATATATATATATATATATATATATATATATATATGATATATATATATATATATATATATATATATATATATATATATACTATATATATATATATATAAAGATATATAAAATATAAATATATATATAAATATTTAACTATATATATAAGTCGGCATGCTCTAGTATCATATCACAATATCACAAAAAATATCATAAAACATTACACTTAAACACTAAAATATCTAATATATATATATATATATATATATATATATATATATATATATATATATATATATCGACTTAAATACGCTGGCAATGTCCATTTTATACGAATTCATGTGTCTCAGAACTGGTCATTAATACAGGGCTAATGCAGAAAAAACGGTTAATACAGAAAATTTAACAGGTCTAATACAGAAGTTTCACTTCCGGTTCTGAATCATGAATGGAAGCAGTGACAAAATGACTCTGCTTCGGAAATAGTAAGGGATAAATCTAACTGGTTGAACGTAATCTATTTTCCGAAAATTGCACAGGTCGGAGAGATGTGATGGGCATTTTGACTCCTAATATTATAATTTACAGTTTTTGTTTGACCTAATATTATATGGGATATACACCGTAAGTGAATTCCATATAGGACCAGAGCGAAGACTGTAAATTTATATCTACACCACTGTCCTTTACGTAGGCCTATAAAGCTTTTCTAGTATTTAAAATGATGCAGATCTATCGTTTCATTGAATGTTGCATATCGAACGTCTCTTGCTTATGGCGTAATAATTATAATGCATTGTGACGTAATAATTATAATGAAATTATTGAATGAGCACTAACTGCAGAAGCAATATAAAGAATATCGTCGAATGTTATTTTGTTTATACCGATTTTATATAAACTTATTCTTTTAGTCGACTTTTGTTGGTTTCTTTTAATAAAGGTGTCAGGAAATGGGTGTTTTCATTTAAAAAAAATTATAATACATACATACATACATACATACATACATACATACATACATACATACATACATACACATTTATATATATGAAATCTCAGATACCAAAGTATAAATCAAAAGAATGTCCAAGACATAGATGCAAATCCGGCAAAATTGTACAAACACCGACCTCTGGATACCAAGAGGTGGGATCAGGTGCCATGGAGGAGTAAGCACCCCCTGTCGAGTCCACAGTCAAGTCCAATGAAATACGTGAGGAGTGTATCCTAGTCACAATTGGTACAGACGTCTCAACGTCTCAACAGTTGCCAACGAAAAGGCAACTAAACATTTCACCTTGCGAAACAGAGTAATCGCAAACAAGACTATTATACCGACCGTAAAATTTGCGGAACGTTGACATTAAAAGGGGTTTTCGATATCCCTGTGTCAATAATTTGTCAGTGAGTAGTTTACCTCTGTATATGAAATCTTCATATGTTGTACAGGTCCTGGCATATCGGATCATATGTCAGATATAAACTCCATATGCGGGTGACAAAGGGATATTACTAATTAGATGTGGATAATTTACGATGGGAAAGCCGAAATCGTCGCGTTTGTCGTATAGCTTAGTTGCAAGTTTCCTGTCTGTGTCTATATTAAGTAAAATGTCTAAGTATGAAGCGTGTGTGCAAACAGTTGCTAAAAGTCTTTCTTTTAAATTGTAGATGGAATAGTTGTTTAAAGAGTAGAGGAGTCATAAGTTTTGATACTGTGAATTCGAGAAAAATTGTGTGCCTTCAAATTTTCTAAAAGCTGTTTAGAATTTTTAAGTATCCACATCTGATTTACACCGCTTCTGGAATAAGCAACTGTATTGTTGAAGTTTCTCCTTAACGGCTGTCAATATCTTGGCAAGAAGTAAAGATAAAGGTTTGGTAGAACATTTGCTGGATCCTGCTATGTATCTTTGCTTATATGGAGTTTAATGAAGTTTAGGCATCCAATATAAATATGGTAGCGCAAAATCGGTATCTGTTGTATATATATATATATATATATATATATAATATATATATATATATATATATATATATATATATATATATATATATATATATATATATATATATATATAAAACCTGGACATCTTAAAGATTTGTAATTACACTGTTTCGTTGAACAAAAGACATGTTGAATATATTGTTACATTTTCTAAACTGTTTCATTCACAAGTCATATCAAAATGAATAACTGGTGGTTCTATATTGTATTAAACAGATGATGCTGTGTATTTGGCCGAGGAACCCGAAAGAGAAGAGTACATTTTAAATGAAACCGGGAGGATATGGATGGGGACGGTCGGGCGATTTAATGTGCGGCCATGGAATTTTGCACAGGTGAATATTTTTCTGTTAGTACAGAATTTCAGATAGACGACGGATATGACTAGGCCAATTGTAAATATGTTTAATGAAGACAAATCTTGTACACGGCACAAGCACTTTATTTCATTGGAACTGACAAGCGAGACGAGGTAATCTATAATACTTATGAAATGCATTAGAAAATTGCAGAAATGCAATATTTTGATTAAGAGAAAATTAATATTATTTCAAAATAATTACATTACATCATCAATATGTTTTGTCATATGGTGCTCTAGAGACTTTCCTAGAGACTGCAGACTAAAAATAGGAAATAAATGAATATGAATGATCATTTCAGTTTGACGATGTTTGTCTGATGGCAGCCCTCTCCATGATGGAAAAATCAGAACTCGGGGATCCTGCAAGGGGTAATCCATTACTAGTTGTCCGAGCATTGTCAAGAACGGTAAATCAATGTAGCATTTAATCTATGTTAAACTCTTTGACTCAATTTAGACTTGTATCTGCTTTTGCATTTAACCCCAACTTAGCTATAAATTGCCTTAGGATATAAAATAAAAGCACAGATGCCAAAATACAAACAGTAAGAATGTGCAAAGGATAACACAAGAAACAAATATGATGGACCGCGAGAAATTCCAGACTTTATCTCTTACTTATTGCATTTGCATTTGACTGTGGACTCACAGCTGCAGTGATCAGTCAACAGGGGATGCCTACTTTTCCATGGCACCTGATCTATTTCCAGAGATCCGTATTTGTCCAATATTCACCAGAATTGTGTATTGTATCTTGGACATCCGGAAGATCACCCTAATATGATATATATGTATTAGTTTAATTAGGGAATTGTTATAAATATGACTTTCGAATACGATATCTTTTTTTGTACTAGCAAATAACGTTAATAATTTGACATTGTCGTACAACGAATCTATAAACTTTTAGAAACTCCAAATCAGAATTCATCTTTAAATAATGAAATTTTACTTCATGTTATATATATTCATTGCACTTTTGTTAGATCAACAATAATGAGCGGGATGGTGGGGTGTTGATTGGTAACTGGTCTGGTAAATATGAAGATGGAGTAGCTCCATATGCATGGAATGGGAGTTCTGCTATTTTAGAAGAATTTCTTAAGAAACGAAAGGGTGTAAAGTATGGACAGTGTTGGACATTTGCAGCGATAGCAACTACAGGTTTGAACTAATAGGGACATCAAAGTTAAAATTGATACATTGTATATTCTTTCACTGCTGGGACTATTTGTCACCTGCAATAAATTAATATATATATATATATATATAATATATATATATATATATATATATATATATATATATATATATATATATAATATAATATATATATAATAAACATACTACCAAAGTTATAATGCTCAAGACGATATCGTTTCTGTCAATTACACTTCATCAGTTGAGCTCCAATTTAAAAGTTATGTGTATGTTCTAAAGAGAAAGTGGTATTATATAAGGCCAAATAATATCTCTAAAGGTATAGCCAAAATCCGTCTAAGAGCAACCACTGTTTAAAATATATATATATATATATATATATATATATATATATATATATATATATATATATATATATACGTTTCTAGGTGGCCCCTTGAACTCCGACACATCCAAGTTTTACAATTGATATATATATGTATGTATATATATATATATATATATATATATATATATATATATATATATATATATATATATATTGTGAAACCTGCTATAACAGCCACCTCTATGTAAGGATTACCTGTTTGTAAAGGTAATTTTTTATCAAGTTCCTTTAACCACATACTTCAACTGAATTGAACCTGTGTATAAAGGTCACCTGAACATATGGGTCATTATTTTCTGGTCTCTGGCCCCTATAGACAGGTTTTATATATATATATATATATATATATATATATATATATATATATATATATATATATATATATATATATATATATATATATATATATATATATATATATATATATATATATTGATATGTTATAGCAAACAGTACATAGTATGTCTTACAATCAAACTTTTAATTGAATTGCAATTTAATTTAAATGTAATACATTGGTATCTATATTGAATAATTCAAAACTGATGCATCGCCACACAATTGATTTATACAAATATATATAATATGTAACAATTGTCTGAAAAAGGAAACCTTTAAAATACCTTCTCGTTAATATATGTTATAAAATGCATAATGTAAAAATAATTATAATTATTAATAATCATATCAATTGGATTAATGTAGTTAATTTTGAATTCCAGTTTTCCGAGCACTGGGTATACCCACCCGTTGTGTGACTAATTTTAAATCAGCACATGACAGTGATTTCAGTATCCAGTTGGATAACTTTTGGACTCCCGAGGGAAAACCAAGAAAACAAATGAATGATACAGTGTGGTAAATATTTACTCTCTTAAAATTAGATCTCTAATCCTCTCAAGGGCAATAGTAATATGCTTGTTTGACAAATGGGTATTAGGTGTTCTATCCCGAACAGGTTAGACCGGATACTGATAGAGAGCATGACAGATTTATTCATCCAAAAGTCAGTGTGCAGTAGCAGTGGATATCACGAGTCTTCCCTATTGAACACATCGATAGAACGCCAGAACATGGATGACCAAACAGGACTTTTGTCATCCTAATCTAACAGTGCAAGCAAGTTGTGTGTATCTAATTTGTACAGTGTGCATTTGCAGCAATAATGCCCTCATCATTTTACACCAAAAAGCAAGCTTAAGTTGATTATAAACCAGAATTGAAAAACTATACAAGCATAAAATTCAATGGCATAAATGTATCCGTCAGCAATTAAACAACATTTGATAACAGATATCGACTTCAAGCTCGTAATCGTAGATTGTACGTCCTGATAAACACTAAGTGCATAGTAACATAAAGATAACAGATGTGATGGATATTTGGAATTAGTATGTATTGTATTTTAGATTGCGAGATAATTTTACTTCACTGCCTACGAAACCGTATTTTTGATATCGTCTGCTTCATTTTATTGGCATTTATAACATTTATTAATAGCCGATTAATATTAAACTCAAGTAGAATAATCTAAGTAAATTGTTGAAAATAATATAACTATAAAACAGTGTATATTGCAACTGAAAAATATCTCCTTGTGTAGAATTTCATTTCGAGCATATTTTTCCTCTGTAAAGCAGCAATTGATGTATTTGATAACTGTCTCGTTCAACAAGTACCTTATAAGTGTTTAAACTGAGAACACTTATCAAATAGTCTAAACAGCTTTTAGAAAATTTGAAGGCACACAATTTTTCTCGAATTCACAGTATCAAAACTTATGACTTCTCAACTCTTTACACTACTATTCCACATAAAAATTAAAAGAAAGACTTTTTAGCATCATAGACAACTGCTTTTTCACTAAAGGTGGTACCCGAAAATTTAAATATCTAGTGATTGGCTATCAGGATACTTATTTCGTCAAACACCACTCTGATTCTACACATAAGTATACTAAAGTTGATATAAAAAACATGCTGGAATTTCTAATAGACAATATATTTGTAATGTTCGGAGACGTGGTCTTTCAACAAACTGTCGGCATTCCTATGGGAACCAATTGTGCTCCTTTAATGGCCGACCTGCCTGTTCATTTATTCAGACGAAGCAGACTTCATTCAGAAACTGCTGAATCAAAAGAAGAAACAGTTAGCGGTGTCCTTTAATTTGACATTTAGATATATCGACGACGTTTTGTCAATTAATAATGACAATTTTCATACATATTTCAATGCGATTTTTCCCAGCGAACTAGAAATTAAAGATACAACAGAATCAAGTACACACGCTTCATACTTAGATATTTTACTTAATATAAACACAGACGGGAAATTAGCAACTAAGCTATACGATAAACGCGACGATTTCGGCTTTCCATCGTAATTTTTTCACATTTAAGTAGTAATATCCCTCAGTCACCTGCATATGGAGTTTATATTTCACAAATGATCCGATATGCCAGGGCGTGCACAACATATAAAGATTTCATATACAGAGGTAAACTACTCCCTGACAAATTATTGACACAGGGATATCGAAAACCGCGTTTAATGTCAACGTTCCGCAAATTTTACGGTCGGTATAATAGTCTTGTTTACGACTACTCTGTTTCACTAAGTTAAATGTTGAGTTGCCTTTTCGTTGGCGGTTGTTGAGACGTCTGTACCAGATTTGACAAGGATACACTCCTCACGTATTTCATTGGACTTGACTGTGGACTCACTGCGGGTGTGACCGGTCGACAGGGGATGCTTACTCCTCCATGGCACCTGATCCCACCTCTTGGTTTCCAGAGGTCCGTGTTTGTCCATTTTTACCGGATTTGTATCTATGTCCTGGACATTCTATTGATTTATACTTTGGTATCTGAAATTTTTATAGTCCCCATGGATTTAAAGACACCAAGATAAAAATTATCTTTGTTTATTATGATAATTCTATAGTATTCAATTTTCCTAATAGCTTTGTAAATTTGTCTAGACGCATTGTTTTAAATTCCAAACTTAAATCTGTAAATGCATGATAATACTCCCTTCACATACACGGATTATTCTTACGAGTGCTTACATATAGTACAAAGTCGTAGAAGGATCCTCAGGATATTGTCACTTTTACGAGCTATATAAGAGTTGCTAGGATTTATTTCGATCTGTTTACGGTTTATCACGAAATACGATGTATTTACGGCAGAACCCGATTGCTTCTGAGTTACCAGAGATATATACGAACAAGTGACGGGCATTTTAATGTCTTTTATGGATTATTACGAGAATATTACGGAATGTTATGATTCGTTTAAGCCTTTACGAGTTAGTTACGACTTGTTTACTTGGTGTTATAATTAGTTACGACTTAGATACGAGTCGCAATACATTATCACTATGTTGGCATTCATTGATAATATCAACATGACACGCCAAAATCACATTAAAGAGTTGAATAAGTTTTTCTCCAGTTAAACCTAGTTTTTCAACTAACCCTCATTAGCTGGAGAAAACTGAGGTTTAACTGAGAAAATCTAGGTTCAGCTGTGCCAATACTACGAAAATAAAATGAGTTAAATCTAGTTTTTCTCGAGAAAACCATAATTTAGCTGAGAAATACTAACCTAAGGTTTAACGGCACAACAACCACATTAATGAATACTAATGTTATTTTTATTTTGGCACAGTTCATACTTGTTTTACTTAGATACACCTAGTTTGTTCAGTGAATGCGATTTACAAGAAAAACTACGATTAACAGTTAAAGTTAATCTTAGAAAATATATCGTCATCTTGCTCTCTGCTATTTTCGTTTGAGCCATGCTTTTAAATATTCATCAATTGAAGAGGATGTGATTGATTTTGCAACTTTTATACCATTTTCCAAATCGTAAAGTACCCGTATATGTTTGTTAAGTACTCGTAAATTTACATAGCTTGTTAAAAAACGCAAAGTCATCGTAACACGGTCTGAATAGAATCAAACACAACACTTAAAGCTGAACTAGGATCATAAAAAGCTTTTGAACTTTAAATTAAAAAATGTGTTAAAATATGTTTTGAAACATTCCCACTTCATATCCCCACTTACCAGACATTTTTGTAATTCTTTCACAGGAAAACAAGTCCCACAACAGGCATAAAAGGCAGATTAGTTATATCAGTCGTCATGGTATATCTGTACTCGCATAGCAAAACGTGCAAAGTCAAAGAGACTGAATAAAACTCACGGACTTAGTCTCACCTGTACTTTTCAACGAAAACAAGCACCTGTGCCTAAGGTGGAGTTTTCGTCTTCTGGTAAACAGAGAAGTGTTCCGAAAAACCGGAATTCGAAACATTGCTCAGTGGCCGAATGACAGTAGTAAGCAGATCGCTTTGTTTTTGTTTCGGAAGATGCTTTATATTTAGTGTTATAGAATAAATTTGGATTTATTGTGGATGAAATATTCATCCTCTGTTTGTTGCTGATTGTACGTTGCAGAAAACTTCAATCGAGGCACAACGTTTATTTTTGTTGAAAAGTACAGGTAAGACTAAGCCCTTGAGTTTTATTTAGACTCTGGAACTTTGAGAGTACTGATATACAGTGACGAGTAATATAACTAATCCGCCTTTTATATCTGTTTTGGACTTGTTTTCTGGTGAAACACTTACAAATATGTCTGCGTGTGGGGATATCAAGTGGGAATGTTTTTTCAACACATTTTTGTGTATTAAAAGTTCAACAGCTTTTTATTATCCTAGTTCAGCTTTAAGCACTCTTAATCCGTACATAAGTCGTAAACTAACTATAATAAATCGTACGAGTTATTTATGTTTTCTTGCATGTTGTCCCGACCGGTTACCGATGCTTACGAATTGTTACAAACTATATTAGAATTATTTACGGAAAAATAATCCTGTGTGCAATCATACGATAATTTTTTACATGTCAAACATTTTGCCTCTCCTTTCACGGATCCTTGCGAGTTGCGAGATTTTTTTCCAATTTTCGAATAGAGCCTCGCGGACAGTAGTCCTCAGTTATTCCATCTGAATTTAACCGTGGACTCGCAGCGTGTGTGACAGGTCGACAGGGGACGCTTACTACTCTACAGCACCTGATCCCATCTCTTGTTTTCCAGAGGTCTTTGTGTCCACTTTTCGCCTATTTCATCTATTGTCTTCCGATAAAAACTGTGCTATATCTTATTAATATTTTGGTATCTGCGATTTCATATTCATTATAATATATGAATCACAGATACCAAATTATTCATCGCAAAGGGTTTCATGTCATGCTATGCGATTTTTATATGAACTTTATATATAGTATTACACTTGTAAAACATCTAAGTAGCTATGTTAGTTTTGTTTTCTATAAACTATCAGTACGCTTGCAAACAGTATGCTGAGTCAAGTTAATTACATCAATTAGTAATGTTTATTTCGATATATGAATGTTTATATGTATCAAATGATAACCAAAACCATGTATGATGCCAACAGTATGTAAAACAACACCTTTTAAAAATCGAATAAGTAAATCGTGGTACAGAATTTAGTATCAACTTCCGGTTTACTTCTGTGATACTTCCTTTCCTTTTAAGTTTTCATATTCCTCTGATAAACGAATAAACTCGAATTGTGCAGTTTAGATTTTTATTATTATTATTATTATTATTATTATTATTATTATTATTATTTTTATTGTGTGTGTGTGTGTGTGTGTGTGTGGTCATATTGAGAAACATTCGTACTTCTATATTTGAGAGTAATTGATTTGTTCGCAGCTTTGAATTTAAGGTTAAATAGATTTAATCAGATATAATAAATAATTATATTTTTAGTAAGGGAAATTTTTTAGTTCAAAGAACCGCGCCTGTGAAATAAATATCTGTTTACAATTTTATATTAATATTTGCCTGCTATATTATAGGGACTTCCATGTGTGGAACGAATCATGGTTCCGCCGTCCAGATTTACCCGAAGGATATGACGGTTGGCAAGCATATGATCCCACACCTCAAGAATGCTACGAAGGTAATAATATTTGGAAATGGTGTTTTTGTATAAGCTTTGTTTCACAGAATCAGACACTACACTCCACTAGAACACGACGAATCAGATGTGCAAATGGTCTTAACATGAAGAACAGCTGCAAATCCCAAATGGGATAGGACCTGGGGCCCATTTCACGAAAGGACCTAAGTCCTAAATCCTAACGTTTAGTCCTAACTACAAAGACAATGCATCGCTGATTGGTCAGTCCCATGACAATTGGGACTAATACTTAGGATTTAGGACTTAGGACATTTCGTAAAAAGGACCTCAGGTGTCCGCAAGGAGCCAGCGTCCTCTGCAAGCATGCCACACCCGTCGCAGATGCTCCATGGAAACCTTACTAGTTCGATGAACGGGTCGAATTCGGTTAAAAGGTCAAATTTGGTGAAAAGGTCGAGTCCGGTGAAAAGCACGATTAGGGGTTACTGAAGACGATAGAATCAAGATGCTGGGGTTTCTGGTAGACACCAACTTCCGGACTGTTTTATTATTTTGGTATTTATTTTTATATGGTCACGTTTCAGGTGTATTTACTTGCGGCCCCGTTTCTGTAAAGGCTTTAAGACAGGCAGAACTGTACCTAGGATTTGACGCGAAGTTCTTGTACGCAGAAATGAATGGCGGACTTATACACTGGATCGTAGATGCAGAGGGAAATATGACACCTATTGGGGAAGAGAAAGACATTGTTGGTCATTTCATGAGTACCAAAGCTGTTGGGACAATATCAAGGGAAGATGTTACTTGTTTATACAAGAACACTGATAGTAAGTATTTTATGCCCGGGCAACATATGTATTGGGTATACTTTTTAACTTTCACTGTCAGTCATTCCGTCCGTCCATTTTCCACAGGTCAGGTACCTGTTTTTATTGTGTAGCTTTTTGCCGATTTGGTGAACCTTCAGTAAAATGAATCGGTATATAAGTGAATTTTCTTTATAGAATAAGCACATATATTGCAGAAATGTGTAAATTAAGAAGGTTTTGACTTTATAACTTTTTACGCCACAAGTTTACAAATTGATATCTTTGGTGAAATTCCAGTAAAAGATTTAAAGATTTAAAGGGTGTTACCATCTATGACAGAATTGCTTAGAAGGATGACGTTTGCGTTCATTTATACCTTATACAATTTCATTGTCATTGTTTGGTGATATTTAGTATAGTGTTCTGGGTTGTTCCTACAGTGTTAGACTCGATCACATATACGATAGTCATGTGCGTATTATGATAAACTGTGGGGTCATTTCAGTATAAATTAGCATTTACTGTACCTGTTCTGTCCGTGTTACCCTTACATCATTTGATTAATATTTTACTACTCAGTTATGCTTATCATCTTATATTCGCCGTTTTAAACTGTACTTTTTAAAATTTCACAGTTAAACTACAAAGTATACATGTACGACAAGCAAGGGCGTCATTTATATACAGATAGCATTTGATGAAACCTATTGTAATCCAATTCCCCAGTAAGCCTGGCTCATATTAATTATGATAATATTGACCTCTTGTAATTGATACATAGACTTTACGTTTTGAATGTGGGCCTGCCATAAGAACTTTCTGTTTGTTGTTTCAATAATACTGATGTCACGAATCTACCGGGTATGGCCCACTGTAGAAGCCATTGTTACGCAGACAAGGGCAATATGAAAACCACCACAAAAAAGAACAAGATTTAAGGATGCTTCTGCTAAGGTTACAAGTTATCACCTGGCGAGCGCGAAATATCGATAATAGATCAAATGTTTACCCTTTGATTAGTTACAGTAGAATTTTCAAAAAGTTACGACATAATCTGAAAAATCTAAATCTACTATTTAGTCACTGATAGTAAATGTCTATATCAAACCAATTATATAGGAGAGAGAGAGAGAGAGAGAGAGAGAGAGAGAGAGAGAGAGAGAGAGAGAGAGAGAGAGAGAGAGAGAGAGAGAGAGAGAGAGAGAGAGAGAGAGAGAGAGAGAGAGAGAGAGAGAGAGAGCTTGGTTAGCATCACGTGTTCCAATAGTAATCGTTATCAATTCAGGAGTATTTGCATTTAATTTAACTATTGAAGTGTTTGAAATGATGAAGAATAAACGTACCTAGTTACATTTTGCATATTTCAGTTTCATCGGAGGCAGCTAAGACTCTGGTTAGAGGATATTGTTCCTCACAAAGCGTAACAGTACAGGCTCCGAAAGCCAGTGATGTCGATTTCAGTTTACTTGGAAATGTACAGAAGTCTGGTGACATAGACATCGCCATTAAAATCCGTAACAACAGTTCAGAGTCAAGGATTGTTGATTTGTATATGTGCGCTGTATCTGCGAAATACACTGCTGTTGCAACCACGGAGTTAAAAGAAAGCTCTGCCACAAATGTATTAGAACCAAATGCAGGTTGGATTATTTTACTTATCATTAATATGATTTAAAAGCCATGAAAATGACAAAAATAAAAAATTGCAAAAGAAATTTGTTTAAAAGTTGATTAGATTCTTTTTGACTCATATGTTACCCATGCTATATATTTTGTATATGTATGTACAAGTACATTTCAAATATACACCAAAGGATATTTGATCTGTTATATTTGTTTGTTTGTTTGTCGTTGTTTAACGTCCCACTCAAGAATCTTTCACTCATATGGAGACGTCACCAAATGCCGGTGGAGGGCTTCAAATGTTGGCCTATGCTCAGCACTTACGAACATTGGGCAGTGAGGACACCTACTGTGACACGGGGCCTCGGTTTTTACTGTCCCATCCAAAAGTGATCTGTTATGAAATTAAGTATTTTAGTATTAACAACACTAAAGTTATAGTTCTACGTTTATGATAAGATTAATAATTATATCAAAAGTAAATCGAGTTGTGTTGATGTGTGTGAAGTTGGCAAAGCAATTGTATATCAATTATATATGAAATTATATATATATATATATATATGTGTGTGTGTGTGTGTGTGTGTGTGTGTGTGTGTTTGTGTGTGTGCATTTGTGTGTGATAAAAATATTTACTATTATCGAATAATACTTTATCTGTCTTGTTTTAGAGAGTGATTTAACTCTGATTCTAAAGGCTGCTGATTTTTTATCATCGATTGATCCCGATAGTCATGTGTCAGTCTTCTGTTCAGCCTTCGTCAAAGAAACAGGTCAACGATTTGTGAGAAGAGAAATATATCGTGCCGAACATCCGAATCTAGAATTAAAAGTAAATACTTATATATTACTAATACATTAAGAACACGATTAGGAATCAATTAATTTACATTGTTTGATTTATATTTAATTGCTTGATTACATATTTTAAAGCTGTTAAATGTTGTTATATTATAATGAATGACCTTAAAGCTGAACTACGAAGATAAAAAGCTTTTGAACTTTTAATAATAAAAAAAAGTTCTTCGGGTAAACAGCAAGGTGTTCCGAAAGAACTAACATGGCTCAATGGCCGATGACAGTAGGAAGCAACTCGCTTTGTTGATGTTTTGGAAGGGGCTTGATCTTTGGGAAAAAGGAATAACTTTTGGGTTTACTATGGATGAACTAACCATTTCTTTGTTTGTTGCTGTTTGTACGTTGCTGAAAACTTCACTGGATGCACAGATGTACATTTCTGTTGAAACGTCTGTAGACAAGATATACACAAAAGTACAGGTAAGATTCGATGAGTATTGTTCTGGGACTTCGCTCATTTGGCGTTGCGAGTACAGATATAGAATGAAGACCGATACAACTAATCCGCCTTGTATACCTGCTGTGGGACTTGATTTTCCGGAGAAACAATTACAAATTTGTCAGCTGTATGGGGGTATGTAGTTGGAATGTTTCAAAACAGTTTTCCAACACATATTTTTTATTTAAAGTTTAAAAGCTTTTAATTTTCGTAGTTCAGCGTTAATGATAGGGATAACTATGACCATTGGTGTGCGTTAAGAGATCTCTACTCATTAATATTATAAACATAATACTATAGTTATAATGCGAAAGACGATCGTTTCTGTCACTCATACTTCATCCGTTGAGGTCCAATTTATAAAAGATGTATATTTTCTAGAGCGAAAGCCGTATCATACAAGACCAAATAATGAATCTAAATGAAAATCAAAATCCGTCTAAGATTAACCACTGCAGGAGATGACTGTCTTAGCTTTTAAAGATTTAGAATGTAAATGTTGTTTTCAGTACAAAATATTACTTTAGCATAAGATAAGTATCAGATGGTACCGAAATACCAGTTACTTGGTTTATGTATACCCTTTGGGACCCAAACTGTCCATCAGCAGTGGCAACGACCTAGTGGTTATAAATATGGTAAACATCATAACATGGGATACTGAGAAAAACTGGATATAATTGCAGGAACAACTAGATTTAACTGAAAAATAGGTTTAACTTAGATAACAAGCCAAAATTACAGTTAGTTTTTTTTTGGGGGGGGGGGGGAATATTGTTCTTCTTGTAACACACATTAAATGAGGAACACTAGGTATAATTGCATGGAATATTCATTAATACGATTGTGGCGCAATTAAACCTAGTTTCTCTCAATTAAATCTAATTTTTTTTCAGTTAATGTGGGTTAGTGATAAAAACCTGGGCGCAATGTGACAGTGGCAAAGTTAAACCTAGTTTTAACCAGTTAAATCTAGATTTTTTCTGAGTTCATGTAGGTAAGTGATAAAAACCTGAGCGCATTAATGTAATTGTGGCGAAGTTTAACCTAGTTTTAACCAGTTAAATCTAGATTTTTTCTGAGTTCATGTGGGTAAGTGATAAAAACCTGAGCGCATTAATGTGATTGTGGCGAAGTTAAACCTAGTTTTAATCAGTTAAATCTAGATTGTTCTCTAGTTAATTTGGGCTAGCGATAAAAACTAACTCATTAATGTAATTTTGGCCCTGTTAAACCTAGTTCATCTCAGATAAATCTATTTTTTCTTTAGTTAATGTGTGGTAGTGATAAAAACTTGAACTCATTAATGTGATTTTAGTATAGTTAACTCTAGTTTTTCTGAGTTAAAACTTTTTGTCTTTAGTTAATGTGTGGTAGTGATAAAAACTTGAACTCATTAATGTGATTTTGGCGTGTCGTTTGTATGCATTCCACTACAGCTTTCACTTCTAGAAAATCAGTTTAAATATATTGCTATCAATATATTGTTTACAATTGACGCAGTGTAAGCCTCTTATAAATTAACCCTGATATTGAAGTTTTGGATTAGGAACCTACCTGCAGTTGGTTAAATGAACTCACCAACTTATCTATACCTTTACATACTCAGAAACAATTGTACTGTCTGAAATGTCCTTGTGTTATATTACTTGTTAAGCTGTATAACACAGCAGTCAGGATTTAACTCATCAAAACTGAAGTCACATTTGGACCTGCTTATTTCAACGAATGGTTAAGTCCACTCTTAGGGGTCTATGCTTTAGAATCAACATTTTATAATAACCTTACATGAAATATGAATTTTCAAACACAACAATTTCAATTCCATATCGCGAACTACACATTTCTAAGTAGTAATATTCCATCTTCTCCAGCCTATGACGTTTTCATTTCACAAACTAATACGTTTACCAGAGCATTCTCCTCTCATTAATGCTTTATTCTGAGAGCCAAACGACTCGCCAATAAACAAAGGGTTACGTTGATGAACGTTCGAAATCGTCACTAAGGAAGTTTTATGGTCGATACTGGGATCTCGTTAAATAATATGAAGTCCATCAGGAATGTTAAATAGTATTCTGAGGCATTACCATATACACTGACTCCCTTTCGACAATCAGATTCAAAAGTAACTAATGACATTTTAACGGAACTTGACCTTTTAACCGAACTCAAGTGCTCTCCATGTAATATTTGCGACAGGATTCTCCTGGCCGTCCCCTGGTCCTATCCCAGTTGATATTTGACAATGTTCGTCATGTTGTGACCATTTTTATATCTTATTTTTCATATCCTAATATAGACTTGGAGTTTCGATTATCCATTGGTACTTCTTCATTTATAATAAACCATAATATTTATTGATATGGGTGAGTCCATATGTGACCAAATTGAATGTTTGGTTAATCATGTTCTGTCGTTTTAATGATTCGAAATTTCTTAATTCATTTTATACAGACTGACGGTAGCACAACGGTTGGCAAGCCATTTGACGTGATTGTCAAACTTGTAAACCCGCTCTCTGTTCCACTAACCGGTGGATATATTTGTATGGAAGCTCCCGGAATGATCCGTCCATCCACCATAAAAATCAAGTGAGAGATAGTTATTCAATGAAACAGTATATTGGTGTTCAAAGAAGAGAGAGAGAGAGAGAGAGAGAGAGAGAGAGAGAGAGAGAGAGAGAGAGAGAGAGAGAGAGAGAGAGAGAGAGAGAGAGAGAGAGAGAGGGGTTGAGGTTGTGTGAGGCATCACGTGTTCAAAGGTTTGGCACATAATGATTATGAAATAAATGATATAATTTTACATCACTTCTCTGATATATTTCTATTTAACGTGGTTGTCTTTCTTTCTGCATTTTGTGAAACATTCTCAGCAAATATATAATATTTGATAACACAACTCTTTATACCAATGGATACAAATTTCTAACGAGAATCAGAATTCAAAATTTCAAAAACAGTATGTGGTACATTGTTTTGTATCTTACTTTTCAAATAGGGGCAATCATTATCATTATCACCATCGTCGTCGTCGTCATGACGATGGTTTTGATCATGAAACCATGCTTGCTTGATATTAATTTTATATGTGGTATGTCTGAAATGCGTATAACTTTGATAATTATGATATTCTTACCTTACAGGAAACCTATCGCTCCAAATGAGGAACTGAGAGAAACCATACAAATGAAACCAAGACGAGCCGGTCGACGAGAAGTAATAGCTTGTTTTCAGTGTAAACAGATATGTAATGTGACGGGGGTCGTAGACGTAGAAGTGATCAGCGAAAATAAAACATAATCCACAAAATAACTCTCAAGAAAAATATTCATAAAAATGCATGTCAGTCTGCGCATCTCATGCATTATTGCAAAAATTATAAAATAAGAGGCGTTTGAGTTGTAACAATACAATACAAAAACGTGGTTGTGTTTAATCATTATAGCGGAGATATAATTGAAATAGTATGCGGAATATTTGTAGTATATATTTAAGATAATATTCGAAACACACACATGCACACACACACACACACACACACACACACACACACAAACACACACAAACGCACAGATATATATATATATATATATATATATATATATATATATATATATATATATATATATATATATATATATATATATATATGGAATAATTTATTGAATTACATGTTTTGATGGAGTTACAAATACAAATATTGAAATATCTTGTACTTTGTTGTTTTATATTATTTTTATATCAATAGTTTTAATACAGATATTCCCTGCACAAGAATCCTCAACAGAATAAGACATTGATGGAACCATGATGTCAATTACATAAATGCCGCCCAGGTGTACATAGGTGTTGTAGAAGTTCTACACATACGTTGTAATGCTTGGGTTTGTTGATTCCCTACACCCGCCCGTCATTTCTATATTAAGATATGTATTTGGTTAATTTCACATGATACATACAGAAGTAATTAGTAATCTCGGCTTGACTTCTTCATTATCATCAATGATTTCACGTAGCCCGAATTAAATACAGTTCCTATTAACTTTATATGAAATAGTATGATAGGTATAAATATATATATTTGGAATAATGACATATTGAAATATTACTTGTGAAATCATTCAAGATTGCAAGTAAATTTCGTATTCGTTGCCTTGACATCCTGTTTATCGTCATTTTCCATCTCCAATATTTGTTGTAAAAACTTGCATGATTTGAAACAACCCTTATTGGCCCTTTATACGAACGGAAGGTGCTTAGTATTCCTTCAAGTTCATTAGTCTGTCAAGAGGCATTTTCTTTTCACTTAAAACTTCTCGCCTGTTACAGACCAGTAGTCTCTTCCCAGGTACATTGTAACTGGGTTCTCTCCTTCACCATAAAAATTTTCTGCCACCATATAATTGAAAAGTTGTTCAGTGTGACTTGAAACAACAATAAAACAAACAATAACCAAAACTTATTGTGGCGGCACTTTATTCCTCTTTCACGTTTGTACATTTTGTACACTTACAACTTGATACCTCTCTTATTTCAGTTGAATTTGACTGTGGTACTCACGGTGGGTGTAATATGTCCACAATGGATGCTTACTCTTCTTCAATACCTGATCTCACTCATGTAGTTTTAGAGTCTGTAGTGAAACTACAGAGGAAGAATAGTTTGATATCTGAGATTTTATATTTATAAGTTAAACGACTATAAATACATGTATGTAAATTAATCAAAAAACAGAGTTTCATTTAAATGCACATATTTGTTCAGAAATACTAATCAAATTCATATCAATGACATACAAAGAATTTTCTTTAATAATTAGATATCTTAAAGGAACACTTAAAATATAAGATATAAGTACTCTCTGTCAGTTTCCCTTTTCAAATATATTTTAATTAAGCTGACAAACTCCAAACCATGTCGTTGATTGTTATGTCTTCAAACATAACACTTGAATTTGACATTTCAAAGATAGGTCTTTGTGATATGTTTCTGATTGGTTCACTTGTCATCTTATCGACTGAACTAAGGAAACCTTGTGTATTTGCACTTTTGCATTCAGATAACATTTTATGTAATATTTAGAGGTAACCTGACTGAATTTAGCGTTATTGTAACACGCAGTATCGTTGTTTATTAAATTTGGTAATTTATTCAGCATTATATAATGGTGACATTCAAAAAATAAAAATGGATTAGTTTTTTTTTACTTATCAAAACGTTCACTAAGTACCAGAGCACATTTGACTTACAACATATATGCTGATAAAACCTACCAAAGTACAGGAAGTATTTAAAAATTTTCAAAATTTTAATTTTCTTGTTTGTAAAGATGCTGGGGTTTCTAGTAGACAAGATCTTCGTGGTTTTTTTGGGGGGGTTTGCGGGATTTTTCTAACAAATTATCGGCATAACAATGGGTACCAATTGTGCAACTCCCTTTGATGGCATCTATTTGTATTCATATGCTGCTCTACAAAGGAAATACACAGTTAGCATCTCAGTTCAATTTTACTTACAGGTATATCGACGATGTAGTGACTATAAATAATTCAGAATTCAGAATTACCTCGGCCAGATGTATCCTGTTGAGCTGCAGATCAATGAGACGACAGAGAACAATACATCTGCTTCTTACCTAGATTTACTCCTGTCGATTGGAAAGGACGGTCAACTTCACACCTCCAAAAATAACAAACGTGACGAGTATAATTTCCACATGACAAACTTCCTGTTTTTAAGTAATAATTAAATGCAAGGGCATGCTTTTCTTGTAAATGTCTTACTCTGAGAACGAAACGACTCGCCGATAAACTACTTACACATGGGTACGTTTTTGAACGTTTGAAATCGTCGATAAAGAAGTTTTATGGTCGAAACGGGGATCTTATTAAACAATATGAAGTCCTACCCTCAGGGATATTCCATAGTATTCTGGAGCACGACCACATACAGTGTCTCCTATTTGTCAATCATATATAAAGGTAACTGATGAAACATTCACTGAGCTTGACACTTTTACTGAATTCGAGAGTTTTCCTGTAACATTTGTGACGAATGTGCCATGCTGACAGTCTATTGAGTTGATTCTCAATTTCCAACCGCCGATGCCGGTAATTTCCGTCTGTAGAGCCTATCCGTTTAGCTATCAGGCTAAGATCGTACGGGGTGTATGTTTTTTGTATTTTCCGGGTGGCTGGATTCGTTATCGTGAGACATATGTTTATCTGTAGGTTTGCTATATACATCCGTGCTGAAAATCCTTTCTTTAGCGACAAAATCACGTCGAAAACCGAAGATCTAGTTCAACATTTGTATGGATCTTATTGGCTAATCAATAAAATAAAATAAAATAAATTTTTAAAGATCTTACAATGTCTCGCTCCATAAAGATATCGTCAACTTACCTTAAGTATGATAACAGTTGTTTTTCACTCTTTTCTAATAAAATGTGTTCCCATTCACCCATATAAACACACGCGTAGTTTCTATACAATTTTGATCTTATTGTAGTACCCTCTGTTTGCATATAATGTTTATTGTTGAACGAAATATTGTTATTTTCTAGAATTTTCATTCATGTGTTCCATAAAAATACACTTATAACATTCCATTACGTTTAGTTGTCAAAAGAACCTATTTTAAATCATGTTGACGTTTGATCTGATTAATAAAAAGGAATATCTTTTATCAATAAATTAATACAATAGTCATTCAACAAAATAGGAATAGTCAAATAGTCGTGACAAGTTATAGTGCAAGGTTACCACCTACTCCAGAAGTGACAATGGAGGTCCCACGAGTCAGATAAATACCATTATCTATGAAACAACTGTATATATAAAGCCAACACGATTCCACATAAGTTGTCTGTACTACTATCGTTATAAGAAAGTACGAAAAAGATGAAATTAATTGTTTTCGCCACAGTTCTGGCGATATTGTCAGGTTTGAATTTTCAAATTTTTCCTACATTCTATTCTCTCTCTCTCTCTCTCTCTCTCTCTCTCTCTCTCTCTCTCTCTCTCTCTCTCTCTCTCTCTCTCTCTCTCTCTCTCTCTCTCTCTCTCTCTCTCTCAATTTGGCTGCATTACAAAACTTTAAAGTAAACATTGTTAGTGTTGTATATATATAGTCGTGCGCTACCGTAGACTGCTTTGATAAGTGATTTTCAATGTTAATATCAAATACCATTTTTTTTCAGTGCATGTCTACTCGGAGTCTTGTAGTAATTCTGGTGAATGTGCTCACACCCTTTGTGATAGTAATTCTGGCCTGCATTGTGTCGACAACATTTGTACCTGCACAACTCCAACAGATTTTAGTATGTAATAATCACACACACACACACACACACACACACACACACACACACACACACACACACACACACACACACACACACACACACACACACACACACACGTGCGTGCGTTATTTACCATTTTATGCCTGCTACATCTAAGTTAAAGGAAATATTGTCTATTGTTAACTTTGTCTGTTTGGTCGTTTGATGTTTGAAGCATTTTGAATTGTTTTCAATTGTTTACCTGATTGAACGTTACTTTCTATCAATACGGTATACAATAAGTTTGATTCGCTGCTGAACATGCCACATTTGCAAGATTTATGAGGTGGTGATGGACGGTGGTTAAGGTCAACTAAGCGTTTTAATGTTGACCAAATATTACGGGATCATATTGAAATCATATTAATTGGAACCAATATGAATTAGCCACGATGACGTTGTCCAAATCACTTGAACAATATGCAAAATTTCTTTTGTTTTAAATAATTATTATCTCTCATATTCCGTCACCAGGTTGCAACACAAAACAAGATTGTTTAAATATAAATGCATGGGGCTGTCCACAAGGTCAACGTCACTGCATAGATTCTACATGTAGCTGTGCAAATGTTTGGTATGTTATTTACAAGATGTAAACCTAATACCAATGTTGTGATCTGCATTTACGTTATAACATAATATAAAACTTGATAACAATTTGTTTCCTGATACATCAAATTGTAAGACAAGGTCAAGGTAAGTATATTATCTAAGTACATGTATATATACATTTATGCGTAAGAAAAGTAATACTATATCTCATTAAAATTGTGCTTTTTTAGAAATATTTGAAAAGTTTCAAAAAAGAAGAAGAATTACCAATCAACACAATAAACCAATTTTCCGAATTTCTCAGAACATGACATATTATATGGTTCTCTGTAAATTAGAAATCATTACATCATACAGATGAATTGACTTGTCTAAAATAAATACAAAACATGGTTAATAAAACCCCGCAGTAAAATATTTATTGATTTCATTGATATAAAAAAAATTACTGAGTTGGACTGGACTACTGGTTTTAGTTCGAACATAATGCCGTCAGTGCACTTTCCACGGGTTCCATGAAAAAACATTTCTGCATATTTAACTTTACTGTACCGGAAATCTTTGAATTAGTTATTTATGTTTGTTAAGCAGCCATTCAGAAACTTTCTTAAAGTTGGTGCAATGATGGTAGCCATTTTCCTTTATGTTACGAAGATATATAAATATATATGTCTTCAAAATAGATTTTGTTCATGTCTCTGGATGAAATTTTAGGGGATGAATAAAATAGTCTGTGTTTTTATTTACATGTATTTCTCAACGATGACTAGCTTTCATAAGCTAAATGACTTGCATTGTCAGGAGTGAAAGTTTCAGTTCTTCGGGTTGAGATTTTAAATGGCCCTTGTCACGACAGGCGTCATACGTTTACGATCTGTCACTACATTTTCGAATGGCTATAGCAGTGAACACAACATGCGGCACTTTATTGTGAAAATGTCTCCATACAAAAACAATTCACGGTAGATGTAAAATACAAAGAGAAAATAAACAAAAACTACGAATACCCATTCCATCTGTTGATGATAGAGTTGTATGCGATTTCTAATTGTATGGAAATATTCATTCTGTCTGTTGTTGATGTAATTGTCTGGGAATATTAGATGTATGAACATATTCTTGCTTTATGTTCATATTTTAAGATTTGCCCATGGCTATATCTGAAAACGTTAAGTATATTTCGGAACAACCCTCTTTTTCTAAACTATTTGACTTTAATAACATGTCTTCCGAATTTTCATTTTAACTATTTGCACTTGATGTATAATAAGAACTAAATGCTGTACACAGGCATATATATCTTACATATATATGAAAATAAGCTAAGGCCCAGTGTAGTGATATCAAATACAAATACTAAGCTTCAATTATCAATTGCAAGGGCATAATTGCCAAACTGGGTTTCGCAAGCAATTTTCACAAGATATCTAGAAATTTAATAATTGTGTGCCTGTGTTTATTTCTGTTTTGTTATTTGATATCAATTTGAGAAGTAAAAAACCAGAACATTTTATTTTAGAAAACCACAGCTAATGCCCCTTTAACTGTTACAAAGTATCTGTCAAAGAAAGTCAGTAAATCTTTTATGTTCTATGCTTTGAATTTCAGAAAAAAATGTCCACGTTTTGATTAGATGTCTGGAGGAAAAAATGCGTCAGCAATAGTTTTTAATAAACGAAACTAATTCAGATTAAAAAGAATGTTGTTATGAAATGTTGTCATGAAATGTTGTCATGATAACTGAACATGTATAAGTTGTAATATAAAAAGAAACGACCATACATCAGATAGAAGTGATGATTACATTTGTCCTAAACTGCCATTCCTAATCATTCAAAGTTGGACGGGAGCCGGCCTGGCTCAGCAGGTAGCGCGCTCGACCTTGATAGTGAGGTCGTGAGTTCGAGTCCATCCGGCGTCACCTTCGGATGAGACAGTAAAAACCGTCACAGTAGTTGTCGGCACGTTAAAGAACCCTCACTGCTCAATGGCCATAAGTGCCGAGCATAGGCCAAAATTTGAAGCCCTTTACTGGCATTTGGTGACGTATGAGTGAAAGATTCTTGAGTGGAACGTTAAACAACAATTAACAAACAATCAATCAAAGTTAGACGGCGCCATCGAGAGTGTCTCCGAGGTCAAGTGGTCAGATTATCTCCTTTAACTCACAAGGTCGCTCGCCTGTAGTTAGTGCTGGGTCCAGTCTATTTGACGTAGGTGGTGTTTCCTAGGTACATTGTAACAACGCTTTCCCTTCCGTTAATAAAATTTTACCGCCATCATATTACTAAAACATTATTGAATATAAAAATCTCAAATACGTTATATATATAAATCTAGTAAAATTATAAAAACCTCAGATACCAAAGTTTAAATCAATAGAATGTCCAGGACATAGATACAAATCCGGTAAAAAATGGACAAACACGGACCTCTGGAAACCAAGAGGTGGGATCAGGTGCCATGGAGGAGTAAGCATCCCTGTCGACCGGTCATACCCGCCGTGAGTCCCACAGTCAAGTCCAATGAAACACGTGAGGAGTGTATTCCTCGTCACAATTGGTACAGACGTCTCAACAACCGCCAACGAAAAGGCAATCAACATTTAAACTTAGTGAAACAGAGTAGTCGCAAACAAGACTATTATACCGACCGGTAAAACTTGCGGAAACGTTGACATTAAATGCGGTTTTTCGATAATCCCTGTGTCAATAATTTGTCAGTGAGTAGTTTACACCTCTGTATATGAAATCTTCATATGTTGTGCACGCCCTGGCATATCGGATCATTTGTGAAATATAACTCCATATGCGGGTGACTGAGTGGGATATTACTACTTAAATGTGGAAAATTTACGATGGGGGAAAGCGGGACGAAAACGTCGCTTTTATCGTCGTATAGCTTCGTTGCTAATTTCCCGTCTGTGTTTATATTTAAGTAAAATGTCTAGGTATGAAGCGTGTGTGCTTGATTCTGTTGTATCTTTAATTTCTAGTTCGCTGGAATATATCGCATTGACATATGTATGAAAATTGTCATTATTAATTGGCAAAACGTCGTCGATATATCTAAATGTCAAATTAAAGGACACCGCTAATTTTTTCTTCTTTTGATTCAGCAGTTTCTGAATGAAGTCTGCTTCGTTTGAATAAAGGAACAGGTCGGCCAATAAAGGAGCACAATTGGTTCCCATAGGAATGCCGACAGTTTGTTGAAAGACCACGTCTCCTAACATTATAAATATATTGTCTATTAGAAATTCCAGCATGTTTTTCATATCATCTTCAGTATATTTATGTGTAGAATCAGAGTGGTGTTTGACGAAATAAGTATCCTGATAGCCAATCACTAGATATTTAAATTTTCGGGTACCACCTTTAGTGAAAAAAAGCAGTTTTGTCTACGATGCTGAAAAGTCTTTCTTTTAATTTTTTATGTGGAATAGTAGTGTAAAGAGTAGAGAAGTCATAAGTTTTGATACTGTGAATTCGAGAAAAATTGTGTGCCTTCAAATTTTCTAAAAGCTGTTTAGAATTTTGAAGTATCCACATCTGATTTACACCGCTTCTGGAATAATCAACTGTACAGTATTGTTGAAGTTTCTCCTTAACGGCTGTCAATATCTTGGTAAGGAGTAAAGATAAAGGTTTGGTCGAACATTTGCTGGATCATATGTATCTTTGCTTATATGGGGTTTTATGAAGTTTAGGTATCCAATATAAATATGGTAGCTCGAACTCGGTATCCGTTGTAGGTATATCAAATGAGCGTAATACGGATACGTGATTTTGAAAAAGGGATCTCGTCCTTTGAAAGTGAGCTACGTGTGTATGTAGGATTACCAGAATTCGTATTAAACCCAAGTTCTTCTAATAAAACAATTATAGTATAATGTTGCCTTACAAATAAAAACTATATTATTTGAGGCTTTGTCTGCTGGTACCAGTACATATTGGTCATGTAACCTATCCAGTTCAGTTACTAAAACTTCTGGATCATTAAATACAGAGGGATAACGTGTTTCATAGTCCTTTAAGTTTTCGAATACGAGATTTTATCAACCATCGTATGGCTTTCAGCCACTTGAGACAAAGTATCTGGTTCTACGGTCTTCATGTTTGGCCCATCGTCTGGCATAATCTTCGACAGAATCCATAACTAAACTGAAATTCTGACGCCAATTAAAGGAACGGGCTTCCCAGTATTTAGGGCCCCTTAAAATAAGATTTTTGAGGCTTTTATTTTCAACAAACGTCACCGGTAATGACATGCCCGATAGTTTTGTATTTAAAAGGAGATGAAGCACATGAATATGTGACAGTGTTGTGTAGAAGATGGATGATGTCTAGGCACTGCAAAACCTGTTTGTAATTGAATAGCTTGGATGCGATGCTAGGTGTATAGCTGTATAAAATGCAAGGCGTGGTCTTCAATTTAAAATATGGTGTAATACAGGACTAGGAACTTTTTTGTGATTTAGAACATTGCCAATGTTTAGAGCGTATTATGCCTTTATTTGTAAATTTAAGTTTAAGGAAAAGACGTTTTCTGTTCAGAACAGTCATTGTTTGTAACGCGTGCAGGGCTTAAACTGTCTGTGATAAGCTATGTCCATTATAATGGAGTTCAGTATGTATTCTGGGTTGAAGAATCCGTGTAGGGGTTCATTGTTGCTTCTATGAAAAAAGTTTACTGAGATTTGTAAAAGGAACAGAATAAAGTTTGCTGCGAATGTGTTGAAGACCCAATTTTTTGTTAACTAAGGTAAAAGAAAAGAGAATGAAAAAGTGACATCATGTATTGTAGGGTCGGTTGTAAGAACGATGTCCGTGACTTCGTTTACGTCTTACGTTAGAATTAAAAAGTTCCATCACATTAACACCATTACTCAGTGGGCTTGATAGATTGCCTACACTTTGGATATTATCGTTACATCCATAGGGATATGCAGTGTCAAGCTGTTTAATCCAAAATATTTCACGTTGTCTACGGAAGGGGGTACTCAAGGTGGGATTGTTGGTCCAGTGGTATATTTTTTTTTCAATTATACGCACTTCTCATAGACAAGATGGCATGGTCAGGAGAGTTGAAATGTCGATAGAGTACCTGGTTACCCCCATTATTAATCTCGAATCGATGACCAGATACTCTTTTATTTAAGGGCCCCTTAGTTTCGCCAACATAAATCAAACCACACAAGGTACACTCAATTCCGTAAACAACGATAGATGATTAGCAGTCTAGATGATCCCAGCTTCAAATCCAAATGAAATAACCGAGGAGTGAATTCACGTGATAATTGGTACAAACGCCTTAATGACTGCTATCGAACAAGCAACTCAACATTTCATTTACAGAGTAATTTGGCGTAAAACACCTTCAAATTAACGATTAATGGTGCATTTATATACCTTAAGCCTTTAAACTCTACAGGCCATAATAGACTTGTCTAAACAAGAGCATACCATTTATATACTTAGGGTTGGAAGGGTTCAAGTATTGTGTATCAATTTTAAGCGTGTGCTTTATGTTATGTCCTCGGTAGCATAGATTCATAAAATAGCAGACGACAACTAAGAATGTTTGTCTGTTTAACTTTCTTTATACAAAAGTCAGTTTCGGTTTTTAATATCTCTCGGAAGTGTAGTGTAGTTTAGAGGATAAAGATTACTTTATTTAGAGCCAAATGTAACTTATTAATGTCATTGTTAAGCATTTTTAATTTCACTTGCATGAAAATTAATTGTCTGTTGAGAAAATCATTTACATAGGTCATCAATGAGGTCAACAAATTTTCGGTTTGAATGCATAGCATAAGATTTTCTGAAAGAATGAACTAAATGACAAGACACTGAACAGGACATTTCAACCTTACCCTTGTTTAACTAGTATTGATGTAAAAAATACTAGGAGTGTAGTAGGTGTAACTGAAGCAAAGGTTTAACGGAAGATACTCCGTGTTAAACTGATAATAATACAGGAAAAAACTAGGCTTACTTACTAGACCAAAAAGGCAAAATAGATTTAATTGGATCAATTCCTGGTTTAATTGCTTTTAGTGGTCAATATAAGAAGCTCTAGAATAAACATAATTACCTTAGAACTAGGTTTAACTTATTAATGTCATTTCAGCATTTTTATTTAAACTTGCATGAAAATCAATTGGTTGTCGAGAAAATATTTGATTAAGCAGGTCATAATTACATCAATGAGTTCAACCTTTTCTCAGTAAAGCTAGTTTGAGATTATCTGAATCAATGATAGGAAACTAAACAAATACCTGATCTTGTTTTAACTGCTATTGCAAATTGGAAATGCTAGAAGAATAAGTAGGTTTAACTGGAATAAAGGTTTAACAGAGAAACTCTGAGTTAAAATGCTGTTAATGAGGCAAAACTAGATTTTATTGGATAATTTTCTGGTTTTAAACTGCTGTCAATAAAGGAAAAGTATGTTTAATTGGAGAAACTCCTTGTAAATCTTGGATTAACAAAAGATACAACTCATTTTAATATTTAATGTGACAAGACTATATACTGGTATATAACGATTTTCCCTCAGTATATTAAAGCAGTATTTCGTTTTTGCTATGGCAAAATATATTCTTTACAATGAACTCAATCTTTTATTTAAAGTTTCTTTCGTAAAGCAAACATTGTGTTTCTGCGAACATTTAAAGTATCCAACAGCATAATATGAACAAACTGGAAGCCTTAAAAGCGACCGCATATATGTTCTGTATAACGGATAAATCTCGGCACAGAATACCAATATGAATATGTTTTTTATAATCTATACAACAGCAATCCAGAAAAAGAAGACGAAGAATAAATGTTCAGAGTTGTCCTTGAACAAGTTTGCACCCAAGTATGATTCCCACGACCGACTTTTACGATAGCCATGTTTGATCCTGAATGGTAATATCCGGCAGCATTTTCACCAGAAAAGGCAATTTGCTTGCCTTTTTCCATCGACCATCAACTCTGTGCAGTCATTTGTAGCAGACGAAGGACTATACACGACCATATTCCAATAAAACATGTACACGCCACTTACTGGTGCCACAAATATTCCGTCGTTTTTATTGTAATGAAGCCCTGCGTGAATCAAGACATTTTCAAATTTAGATATTACGTTTCGCGCTTATTCCATATCTAGGATTATGCCATGGGTTGCAGAAAAACAAATTGGATTCATTTGGAACACACCTCCTGTAAAATTGAAATTAGTTATTTATCATTATTAGCATATCTATATATACAATTTGTTTCTTAAGATTATGCAATCATGATTGCAGACAGCATAAAAAAGAAATTATGTTCATTCTTTTTGGTAAAAAAGAAATGTTCTAAGGGTTAAAAGAAATAAAATTTAAATTTTGAAATCCCATTCTTTAATGGAAAACCTAGGTTTGCATGTTTAATGATAGCGAAAATTACAAAATGAACAAATTCTAACGATCAATGTGTAGTATATGTAAAGAAATATCCACGTTGGACTGCCGCTGCAATTCAATAAATAACAAATTAAAGGCATGTCGTATGTCGCCCAGAGTATCAACGTTTTGGTTTGGTTTTAAATGCGGTAAAATAGGAAATTTATAAAGATAAAATTAAAGTATTTTGTCGTAAAAATCAACATTTCACTGAGGTCTAAACATGAGAAATCAAGATTCATTAAATTTTTAAACTGGACTAAAACAATTTAATTTGATCCAATCGGAAAACTTTTTGCACATGCTAAACCCTGTTCCTTTAAATAATACCTTTTTGATGTAAAAATAAAAGTAAAGTAATTTTGTTTTGAAATGGCATTAGATTAGGAACGTCTAAAAGATATAATGCAACTTTGTTGTAACTCTTAAAGTGACATTACCTGTGTTTACCAAACCATTATTTCGACGTTTTCTACTTTTACAACATGTACATGATATACAATATCGAAAAAGAGAAATACACAGGCATAAAAATTACTAAATTCCAATATATATTTTGTGAAAATTGCTTGCGAAATCCCGGTATGCCACTTTTTCAATTGCAATTGATTAACTCAACTTTACTAATTGTACATGAATACCACAATTGACCTGACCTCATGGAGTTTATATTTCACAAATGATCCGATATGCCAGGGCGTGCACAACATATGAAAATTTCAAATACAGAGGTAAACTACTCACTGACAAATTATTGACACAGGGATATCGAAAACCGCGTTTGTTGAGTTGCCTTTTCGTTGGCGGTTGTTGGGACGTCTGTACCAATTGTGACGAGGATACACTCCTCACTTGTTTCAATGGACTTGACTGTGGACTCACGGCGAGTGTGACCGGTCGACAGGGGATGCTTACTCCTCCATGGCACCTGATCCCACCTCTTGGTTTCCAGAGGTCCGTGTTTGTCCATTTTTACCGGATTTGTATATATGTCCTGGACATTCTATTGATTTATACTTTGGTATCTCAAATTTTTATATATTTCACAAAATATATGGGAAAGTAATATTTATATGCCTGTGTATAGTTCTTATTTGTTATTGTACATCAAGTACAAGCGGTAAAAGTAGAAAAGAATAAACTTATTTTTGGTAAACACAGATAATGACCCTTTAAGGGTTGCACCAAAGTTGCATTATATCTTTTTTCAAGTCCTATGTTGTCAATGGTATCTATTTGGCTCTGTGGTTTTCCTTAGATTATCGCTCACTCCAACATTTAGCAACACCATATTACTAGATTTTCAGAGGTACATATTTTCTGCTGTCTTGCGACAGCTCTCGTGATTCCGCGGTAGAGTGATCGATTTGCAACCGCGGAGGTTCGAGCCTCGGCGGAGACAGCTGACTTTTCCTGTCCTTCGGAATAGACAATAAAAAAGGAGGTCCTGTGTCACAATAGGTGTCAGGACGTTAAATAATCCTCCCTGCTCAATGGCAGTAAGTGTCCAGCATAGACCAAAATTTTAAGCCCTTCACCGCCATTTGGTGACGTCTCCATATGAGTGAAAGATTCTTGAGTAGGACGTTAAACAACAATACAACCAACATCTATTGTTTTGCTATCCATTGGTGGTAAAGTCAATATGGAGAAAAATAGGGTTGAACGTCAGCTAGTTCTAGGATGGAGTAAAAGTCGATTTTTAATTCTATATTTTAAATCTGTAAACCCTCATTTACATAAAGACTTAAACAACAAGTTATCGTTTAGAAGGGTGATGATATGGAAATCAAAAGGTCATGTCTTGCTGGCAACATTTTGTCACAGATCTACAGTTTATTACCAATGTACTCTACTAATCGTGGTAATAATAATTTTAATTGATAGTAAACTTAATGTTTATGTCAAAACATTTTTAAATCATCATAATTAATATGAAGTATGCTTACCTCTTTTCGAAGATATAACATCGATGTCTACTGAAGAAGCATTCTGAATACTTTTCCCGATCAGAGCTAGTCCTACAATACGTTCTAATTGTCCTACTTTGGACTCTAGAATCTGAAATCTGGCATCAGTGTCACCACTATTTTTTGTGGTTTGACTACTACAGTTTGCATAGAAACACAATGATAACACAATAATATGTACTAGGTATAAGCCCATCTTGTGCCCGCGTGAACTACTGCTGATGTTTTGTATCTCATCCAAGAATTCAATACTAATCTTGTGTGTTGAAAGGCATGTTTTGGGGTTTTCTGAGGTAAAAAACGACGTAAGTGTAACAAAATTTGATTGTTCTGCGTTGGAATAATAATTCAACATTTTTTGAAAACATTTAAGTACCAATTTCCTTCTATCGCCTGCATAGTTTGTTTACATCTCGCAAGTGATCTGATATACAAGGGCGTGTTCGACGTATGAGGAAATACTACTTATAGATAAGTTGTGTCACAGATATATCGAGAATCGCGCTTGATGGCAAAGTTCTGCAAATGTTACGGTCCGTATAATGGCCTTGGTTGCTTACTATGGTTCTGTATTGTTCGACAGCAAGTTGTTGAATCGCCTGTACCAGTTAAGACGAGGATTTATTCCTCGATTATTTTATTTGAATTTGACCTTGGACTCGTGGCAAATAAGACCGGTCAACAGGGGATATTTATTCTTCCATGGCACTTGATCCCATCTCTGGATTTTCAGAGGTCTGTGTTTGTCCAATATTCACCAGATTTGTATATTCTATCCTGGTCATCCTGAAGATTAATACATTGGTGTGATTTTTTTTATTTATATTATTAACCATAACAAAGTTATGACTTTAGAAAAGTGGTCAAAACAAATGTTCAAGACAATCGTTTCCTGTGTCAATAAGACGTCATCGGATGAGCTAGGAATTAAATAAAATTGTTGTAGAAAGAAATCCGAAGAGAATTTTCATACAAGACCAAATATGTAAATAATGAATGTTGAAACAGATGTAAAACCAATGAAACACACCAATCCATATTGTGATTGTAACCTTATAACTAATTTATATCATCAACCGTAAGTTATGTGAACAGTATCAAAATTTAGGCGGGAATCCATTTCGTACTACCTTTTGTAATTGTAAAATATTATATTGCATACAGCTATCAAAGTGAAAATCATTAAAACTGAAATATTTGACTTACGTAAAACGTAAATTTTAGATCATACAGACCTTACTGTGTTTTTGCCAGCGTCATGTTATCCACCTGTATTTTATGTACGTTAAACTTCACATTCAAGATACTACATTAGAATGTATGGCCACATGACCTAAAATGACTATTGTTTATCTCATTAGCATCATCAAATGCTTTTCTTTCTACTTTAACTATATTAACCATAACTGTATATACTATATTTGATATTATGTTTATATCCTTTAAGCCTGATGTAATTTAGAACATCTCGTATTCTTTTATTATGATTAGTTAACTATATACTTCTAACCAATGTAGTAGCCATCTTGTCTTGATAGCAGACTACTATACCTGAAAATTGGCACTATACATAGATGATATATGACCGTATTGTTCTATAAGTTATCCCGCTTTGCTAGGTTGCGCCATTTGTTTTTGTTTTATTTTGACAACAAACATAGCAATATTACATCTATTGAAATAAGTAAAATGATGTGTATTTCTAAAGTGAAATGCAATGCTGTTTTCATTTGGACCTGAATTACACGAATACCCATTCCATCTGTTGAATTGTATGGAAATTCTAATTGTATGGAAATATTCATTCTGTCTGTTGTTGATGTAATTGTCTGGGAATATTAGTTGTATGAAAATATTTTTGCTGCATGTTCATACTTTAAGATTTGCCCATAGCTATGTCTGAAAATGTTCGGTATATTTCGGAACAACCCTCTTTTTCTGAAGTATTTGACTTTACAAACATGTCTTCCGAATTTTCATTTTAACTATTTGCACTTGATGTACAATAATAAGTGCTGTATAGGCATATAAATCGTACATATATATGAAAATAAGCTCATGCCCAGTGTAGTGATCAAATACAAATAGTAAGCTTGAATTAATCAATTACAAGGGAATAATTGCCAAACTGTGTTTCGCAAGCAATTTTCACAAAATATATAGAAATTTAATAATTGTATGCCTGTGCTTATTTCTGTTTTGTTATTTGATATCAATTTGAGAAGTAAAAAAGCAGAACACTTTATTTTAGAAAAACACAGCTAATGCCCCTTTAACTGTTACAAAGTATCTGTCAAAGAAAGTCAGTAAATCTTTTATGTTCTATGCTTTGCATTTCAGAAAAAAATGTCCACGTTTTGATTAGATGTCTGGAGAAAGAAAATGCGTCAGCAATAGTTTTTAATAAACGAAACTAATTCCGATTAAAAAGAATGTTGTTATGAAATGTTGTCATGAAATGTTTTCATGATAACTGAACTTCCATGTATAAGTTGTAATATAAAAAGAAACGACCATACATTAGATAGAAGTGATGATTACATTTGTCCTAAACTGTCATTCGTATTTCATTCAAAGTTGGACGGGATCCGACCTGACTCAGCCGGTAGCGCGCTCGATCCTTGATCGTGAGGTCGTGAGTTCGAGTCCAGCCGGCGTCACCTTCGGATGAGACAGTAAAAACCGTCAAAGTAGTTGTCGGCACGTTAAAGAACCCTCACTGTTCAATGGCCGTAAGTGCCGAGCATAGGTCAAAATCTGAAGCCTTTCACTGGCATTTGGTGACGGCTCCATATGAGTGAAAAATTCTTGAGTGGAACGCTAAACAACAATAAACAAACAAACAAACAAACAAACAATCAAAGTTGGACGGCGCCGTCGAGGGTGTCTCCAAGGTCGAGTGGTCAGATTATCTCCCTTTAACTCACGGGGTCTCTCGCCTGTACTTAGTGCTGAGTCCAGTCTATGTGAGGTAAGTGGTGTTTCCTAGGTACAATGTAACAACATTTTATGTGAGGTAGTTTACTTGCAGACGTTCGGGGGTGATTCCTAGGTACATTGTAACAACGCTTTCCCTTCCGTTAATAAAATTTTACCGCCATCATATTACTAAAACATTATTGAATATAAATATCTTAAATACGTTATATATACAAATCTAGTAAAAATGAACAAACAAAGACCTCTGGAAATCAAGATGTTGGGATCAGGTGCCATGGAGGAGTAGGCATCCCCTGTTAAGCGGTCACACCCTCCGTGTGTCCACAGTCAAATCCAAATGAAATAACCGAGGAGTGAATTCACGTGATAATTGGTACAAACGCCTCAATGACTGCTATCGAACATGCAACTCAACATTTCATTTACAGAGTAATTTGGCGTAAAACACCTTCAAATTAACGATTAATGGTGCATTTATATACCTTAACCCTTTAAACTCTACAGGCCATAATAGACTTGTCTAAACAAGAGCATACCATTTATATACTTAGGGTTGGAAGGGTTCAAGTATTGTGTATCAATTTTAAGCGTGTGCTTTATGTTATGTCCTCGGTAGCATAGATTCATAAAATAGCAGACGACAACTAAGAATGTTGGTCTGTTTGACTTTCTTTATACAAAAGTCAGTTTAGGTTATTAATATCTCAAGGAAGTATAGTTTAGAGGATAAAGAAAATTAAGTTATTTGGAGCTTGTCATTTCATCATTTTTAATTTAACTTGCATGAAAATTAATTGGCTGTTCAGAAAATCATTTATATAGGTCATCAATGAGGTCAACATTTGTTTACAGCAAAATAAGAGAAATCTCGGTTTGAATGCATAGCATGCATGTATAGAACTAAATGACAAGAAACTGAACAGGACATTTCGACCTAAGCCTTGTTTAACTAGTATTGATGTAGAAAATACTAGGAGGGTAGTAGGTGTAACTGAAGCAAAGGTTTAACGGAAGATACTCCGTGTTAAACTGATAATAATACAGGAAAACTAGGCTTAATTACTAGTTAAAAAAAGGAAAATGGGTTTAATTGGATAAATTCCTGGTTTAATTGCTTTTAATGGTCAATGTAAGAAGATCTAGAATAAACATAATTACCTTAAAACTAGGTTTAACTTATTAATGTTATTTCAGCATTTTTATTTAAACTTGGATGGAAATCAATTGGTTGTCGAGAAAATATTTGATTAAGCAGGTCATAATTACATCAATGAGGTTAACCTTTTCTCAGTAAAGCTATTTTCCGATTATCTGAATCAATGATAGGAATCTAAACAGACATTTTCTACCTTATCCTGTTTTAACTGCCATTGACATTGGAAACGCTAGAAGAATAAGTAGGTTTAACTGGAATAAAGGTTTAACGGATAAACTCTGAGTGAAACTGCTGTTAATGAATGAAAACTAGATTCAACTGGATAATTTGTCTGGTTTTAAACTGCTTTTAATAAAGGAAAAGTATGTTTAATTGCAGAAAATCCTTGTAGATCTAGGGTTAACAAGAGACTCAACTCGTTTTAATATTTAATGTGACAAGATTATATACTGGTATATAACGATTTTCCATCAGTATATTAGAGCAATATTTCGTTTTTGGTGTGGCAATATATATTCTTTACAATGAACTCAATCTTTTATTTCAAGTTTCTTTCGTATAGCAAACATTGTGTTTCTGCGAACATTTAAAGTATCCTGGCTGCATTCACTTGCAACAACATAATATGAACATACTGGAAGCCTTAAAAGCGAGCGAATAACTCTCATTGTACCATCAAACGTTACTTTAAGTCGTCTTTTCGGGAAAACCATATGTACTGTATAACGGATAAATCCCAGCACAGAACATTTATAATCTATACAACAGCCATCCAGAAAAAGAAGACGAAGAATAAATGTTCAAAGTTGACCTTGAACAAGTTTGCACCCAAGTATGATTCCCACGACCGACTTTTACGATAGCCATGTTTGATCCTGAATGGTAATATCCGGCAGCATTTTCACCAGAAAAGGCAATTGCTTGCCTTTTTCCATCGACCATCAACTCTGTGCAGTCATTTGTAGCAGACGAAGGACTATACACGACCATATTCCAATAAAACATGTACACGCCACTTACTGGTGCCACAAATATTCCGTCGTTTTTATTGTAATGATGTCCTGCGTTAATCAAGACATTTCCAAATTTTAGAATTACGTTCGCGCTTATACCATATCTAGGATTTGCCATGGTTGCAGAAAAACAAATTGGAATCATTTGGAACACACCTCCTGTAAAATGGAAATTACTTATTTATCATTATTAGCATAGCTATATATACAATATGTTTCTTAAGATTATGCAATCATGATTGCAGACAGTATAAAAAAGAAATTTTGTTCATTCTTTTCGGTCAAAAACTTCAAAGAGAGGAAAATGTTCTAAGGGTTAAAAGAAATAAAATTTAGATTTCGAAATCCCATTCCATTGTTTAATTGAAAAATAGGTTTGCATGTTTAATGATAGCGAAAATTACAAAATGAACAAATTCTAACGATCAATATCCATTTTGGACTGCCGCTGCAATTCAGTAAATAACAAATTAAAGGCATATTGCATGTCGCCCAGAGAATCAACATTTTGGTTTGGTTTTAAATGCGGTAAAATAGGGAATTTATATAAAACAAATTAAAGTATGTTGTCCTAAATATCAACATTTCGCTGTAGTTTGAGGTCTAAACATGAGAAATCAAGATTCATTTAATTCTTAAACAGGACGTAAACAATTTAATTTGATCCAATCGGAAAACTCTTAGTACATGCTAAACCTTATTCCTTTATATAATACCTTTTTGATGTAAAAATACAATTAAAGTAATTTTGTTTGCAAATGGCATTAGATTAGGAACTTCTAAAAGATATAATGCAACTTTGTTGTAACTCTTAAGGTGACATTACCTGTGTTTACCAAACCATTATTTCGACGTTTTCTACTTTTACAACATGTACATGATATACAATATCGAAAAAGAGAAATATACAGGCATAAAAATTATTAAATTCCTATATATTTTGTGAAAATTGTTGTGAAACGAAGGTTTGACACTTTATTAACTCAACCTTACTAATTGTACATTAATACCACAATTGACCTGACCTCATTTTCACAAAATATATGGGAAAGTAATATTTATATACCTGTGTATAGCTCTTATTTGTTATTGTACATTAAGTACAAGTGATAAAAGTAGAAAAAATTGAATTATTTTTGGTAAACACAGCTAAGGCTACACCAAAGTTGCATTATATCTTTTTTCAAGTCTTATGTTGTCAATGGTATCTATTTGGCTCTGTGGTTTTTCTTAGATTATTGCTCACTCCATTATATAGCAACACCATATGACTGGATTTTCAGAGGTGCATGTTTTCTGCTGTGTTGCTGGTTCCGCGGTAGAGTGATTGATACGCAACCAGAGAGTCGCGGGGGTTCGAGCATCGGCGGAGGCGGCTGACTATACCTGGCCTTCGGAGGAGACAATAAAAAAACGAGGTCCCATGTCACAATAGGTGTCAGGACATTCTATTGATTTATACTTTGGTATCTGAAATTTTTATATTATAATCCTCCCTGCTCAATGGCCGTAAGTGTCCAGCATAGACCAAAATGTTAAGCCCTTCACCGCCATTTGGTGAGGTCTCCATATGAGTGAAAGATTCTTGAGTAGGACTTTAAACAACAATACTACCAACATCTATTGTTTTCCTATCCATTGGTGGTAAAGTCAATATGGAGATAAGTAGGGTTGAACGCCAGCTAGTTTTAAGATGGAGCAAAACTCGTCGGTTTTTAATTCTATATTTTAAATCTGTAAACCCTCATTTACATAAAGACGTATAACACAAGTTACCGTTAAGAAGGGTGATGTTATGGAAATCAAAAGGTCATGTCTTGCTGGCAACATTTTGTCACAGATCTACAGTTAATTACCAATATCCTCTACTAATCGTGGTAATAATAATTTTAATTGATTTCCTATTTGAAGATAGTAAACTTAATGTTTACTCAAAAGTTTTTAAAATCATCACCATCGATATGAAGTATGCTTACCTCTTTTCGAAGATATAACATCGATGTCTACCGAAGAAGCGTTCTGAATACTTTTCCCGAACACAGCTAGTCCTACAATACGTTCTAATTGTCCTACTTTGGACTCTAGAAGCTGAAATCTGGCATCAGTGTCATCACTATGTTTTGTGGTTTGACTACTACAGTTTGCATAGAAACACAATGATAACACAATAATACGTACTAGGTATAAGCCCATCTTGTGCCGCGTGAACTACTGCTGATGTTTTGTATCTCATCCAAGAATTGAATACTAATCTACTGTGTGTGTTGAAAGGCATAATTTTGGGTTTTCTGTGGTAAAAAAAAACGTAAGTGTAACAAAATTTGATTGGCTATGGTGATTGTTCTGCGTTGGAATAATAATTCTACATTTTTTGAAAGTTTTTGAAAGTAGCAATTTCCTTCTATCGCCTTCATAATTTGTTTACATTTTGCTAATGATCTGATATACAAGGGCGTGTTCGACGTGTGAGGAAATACTACTTATAGATAAGTTGTGTCACAGATATATCGAGAATCGCGCTTGATGGCAAAGTTCTGCAAATGTTACGGTCCGTATAATGACCTTTTGTGCTTACTATGGTTCTCTAAATGAAATTTTGAGTTGTCTGTTCGATAGCAAGTTGTTGAGTCGCCTGTTAAGACTAGGATTTATTCCTCGATTATTTCATTTAAATTCGACCTTGGACTCACGGTGAATGCGACCGTTCAACAGGGGATATTTATTCTTCCATGACACTTGATCACATCTCTGGATTTTCAGAGGTCTGTGTTTGTCCAATATTCACCAGATTTGTATATTCTATCCTGGTCATCCTGAAGATTAATACATTGGCGTGATTTTTTTATTTATATTATTAACCATAACAAAGTTATGACTTTAGAAAAGTGGTCAAAACAAATGTTCAAGACAATCGTTTCTGTCAATAAGACGTCATCGGATGAGCTAGGAATTAAATAAAATTGTAGAAATCCGAAGAGAATTTTCATACAAGACCAAATATGTAAATAATGACAGATGTAAAACCAATGAAACACACCAATCCATATTGTGATTGTAACCTTATAACTAATTATATCATCAACCGTAAGTTATGTGAACAGTATCAAAATTGGGCGGAATCCATTTCGTACCACTTTGTAATTGTAAAATATTATATTGCATACAGCTATCAAAGTGAAAATCATTAAAACTGAAATACTTGACTTAAGTAAAACGTAAATTTTAGATCATACAGACCTTACTGTGTTTTTGCCAGCGTCATGTTATCCACCTGTATTTTAAATACGGTAAACTTCACATTCACCATACTACATTAAAATGTATGGCCACATGACCTAAAATGACTATTGTTTATCTCATTAGCACTATTCCCTCTAATGATTTTCTTTCTACTATAACTATATTAACCATAACTATATACATTTGATATTATGTTTATATCATCTAAGCCTGAGGTAATTTAGAACATCACGTATTCTTTTATTATGATTAGTTAACTATATGCTTCTAACCAATGTAGTAGCCATCTTGTCTTTATAGCAGACGACTATACCTGAAAATTGGCACTATACATAGATGATACATGACCGTGTTGCTCTATCAGTTATCTCGCTTTGCTAAGTTGCGCCATTTGTTTTTGTTTTATTTTGACAACAAACATAGCAATATTACATCTATTGAAAAAAGTAAAATAATGTGTATTTCTAAAGTGAAATGCAATGCAGTTTTCATTTGGACATGAATTACAATACTTTTTTTACCTTTATTGGTTGTATTGCTATTGGTAATTCAAATACACATTTGGTACAAAACCATTCCGAATCAAACCACAAAGTTCCTTAATTGAATGTAATAATATTTTATTTTCAATTGACAATGTGCAGGTTGTTTTGAGTTGCCTTGTCCTACAGCAATTTACTTTTAGTAACTGACCCGTATATCTGTTGCTGTTAAGCAGACGCTAACAACCCATGGCTTGGATGAAAGCCGTCTTTGAAAATCCCATACACTTCACATAAAACTGGTAATGTTTCCATATCAGAATAAATTACATACACTTCACATAAAAATGTTTCCATATCAGAATAAATTACATACACTTCACATAAAACTGGTAATGTTTCCATATCAGAATATATCCCACACACTTTACATAAAACTGGTAATGTTTCCATATCAGAATAAATTACATACACTTCACTTAAAGCTGGTAATGTTTCCATATCAGAATAAATTACATACACTTCACATAAAACTGGTAATGTTTCCATATCAGAATAAATCCCATACACTTCACATAAAACTGGTAAAGTTTCCATATCAGAATAAATTACATACACTTCACATAAAACTGGTAATGTTTCCATATCAGAATAAATCCCATACACTTCACTTAAAGCTGGTAATGTTTCCATATCAGAATAAATTACATACACTTCACTTAAAGCTGGTAATGTTTCCATATCAGAATAAATTACATACACTTCACATAAAACTGGTAATGTTTCCATATCAGAATAAATTACATACACTTCACTTAAAGCTGGTAATACTTCCATATCAATCAAAATCCCCAAAACTTTACTTAAAGCTGGTAATTTTTCCATGTCAATAAAATCCAATACACTTAACTTAAAGCTGGTAATGTTTCGATACCATTCAAAATCCCATACACTTCACTTAAACTAGTAATGTTTCCATATTAGCCAAAATCCCATACACTTCACTTAAACTAGTAATGTTTCCATATTAGCCAAAATCCCATACACTTCACTTAAACTAGTAATGTTTCCATATCAGTCAAAATCCCATACAGTACACGTTATGTATTCAGAACAGTCAAAATCCCTTACAACACGTTATGTTCTATATTAGTCAAGATTCCATCCACTTTACATTAGATTTCAGTCAAAATTACATACACTTAAAGTTGATAGTGTTTCCATATTTGTCAAAAGTACATACACTTCACTTAATATTGGTAATGTTTCCGAATCAGTCAAAATTGCGTTCACTTCACGTAATGCTTCCATATCAGTCAAAATCCCATACACTTCACTTGAACCTTATAATGTTTCCATATCAGTCAAAATTGCGTACATTTCACGTAATGCTTCCTTCTCAGTGAAAATCCCATACACTTCAGGTTATGTTTCCATATCAGTTAATCCCATACACTTCAGGTTATGTTTCCATATCAGAGAAAATCCCATATACTTCACTTTAAGCTGGTAATGTTTCCATATCAGTCAAAATCCCATACACTTCAGGTTATGTTTCCATATCTGTCAAAATCCCATATACTTCAGGTTATGTTTCCATATCAGTTAATCCCATACACTTCAGGTTATGTTTCCATATCAGTTAATCCCATACACTTCAGGTTATGTTTCCATATCTGTCAAAATCCCATACATTTCAGGTTATGTTTCCATATCAGTTAATCCCATACACTTCAGGTTATGTTTCCATATCAGTTAATCCCATACACTTCATATAAATCAGGTATTTTTTTCATATCAGTCAAAATTATTCGCAGACTGTTTAGAAACAATACAATTAACTAAGATATTTTAACAACAAATTCGTCTTTATCTAGAATTTCTGGGACTCATTGCTTCAGAAGGAAAAAAGATACTAGGTTGAACTAAGAAAACCAAGGTTTAACTCATTAATGTTATTTTACATAGTGTGGTATTATTATTATGCCAATTTGGTATTTCTGTTTTGTAGTTGTAGTTGTTGTTGGGTCCAGTGTACGTTGTCTTTGTGTTCAACATGGTTGTTACGTTTCGTCCAGTTGTTAGCGTTGTTGTTGTACTTGTAGTTGTTGATTTGGAAACACGAGGAACGTCTATAGACTTCTTTACACGTTTAATGCACTTCATAGCTGATATGTACAAGGTTTACAATACAATATATACATAACATGACAACTGTTCAAGCGGCATTCTTTTCATTGTATCACTCCGTGTTGCGTCGGGGCCCAAGGCCCGATAGCGACGACACCCACACTTTCTACTCCCCTTGGTCTGTTCCTAAGTTGGACTTTCTATACAATCCATGTCCATCGCTGGACACTGTAGATGTGTCTGTTGTATTTATCTATGTGTAACAGACTTTTCATTTTCCTAACCCTATATATACTAGTAATACAAAGTAGTAAGAAGTTTTATTGGTTAGTCTATGTAAAGTTACTTAATTCAATATACTTAGATTTTCCTGCTTTTTCATCTTTGAATTATTTAAGAAGTTAATTAGATATGTCTGAAACATAATTATTTAAAATATTGATAACTGACAAATGTAATTAACCGTGTACATCTGACGAACTGGCCATAATAGCTTCAGGCGGTATAGTTCAGGACTTCCTAGTGTTAATACGTGTACCTAGTCATTTAATAAACACATGTATTGTAATTTGCATAGGCATTTCTATGTATTAAAATAGATCACGAGACACGTTAAGGATGATCCCCTATGAAAGAATTCTCCTGGATGTATGTGTGCAAACTTCAAAATTTCTTCTTTTTCACTGAATATACCCAAAACATACTAATTTAAAGCCAAAAAGCAGGTGCTATCGATATGTTTTAATTTTTTGCATTGATGTGATGTTGATGTACAATATCCATACATAGCTGTACAGAAAGGAAATCAATGAATTCATATTCATATATGATCCCATTTACATCAATTATGACATATCAACTAAATTTTGGACATTAACAGATACAAAACTGAATGTTTTTGGTCAAAACAATGACTTTTCTTCAAAATAAGCACAATGTATAGCAAACAAAGCTCTAATTAGCACAACAGTAGCCTATCTTGGGTATCCTATAATGTATTTTGGCGGAGGAAAATATAGTTCCAGTGCATAAATAAATAGATATAACAAAATTTAAAATGTGTGCAAAACTAGTTTAACAGGTTTCTTTTATTAATGCTACATAAAAAATGTTGTATAATTAAAAGAAAAATATATCTATCCATATTAGAGTTCAATATATACGGATTAGTAGTACCCTTTTTTTCCCCAGAATTTTTGCCAATACACAATATAAAAAAGAATGGTGAAATAAGAATCTGTGAAAACCCACGTAACAAGTTTCTTTTTATAAATACTAGTTAATATATGTTGTTTAAAGAAAAGAAATAAATATCTATTTACTTTAGATTTCAGTATATACGGATTAGTAGTACGCACCTCCTGTTTTCCCCCAAATTTGTGCAATACACAATATAAAGCGCAATGGTGAAATAAGAATGTAAAACTAGTCTGACAGGTTTATTTTATTAATACAATTTGTTATATGTTATTTGAACAAAAGATATAAATATCTACCCATGTTAATTTTCCGTATACATAGCTAAGTAATATCCTCCTTTTTAGAGAAATAACATAGGCACATTGCCAATACATGATATAAAGAGCAAAATCTGAAAATATCTGTTTTGACCAATCAATGGCCTTCATTTTGTTACCATAACAACTGTCATTTTCATCTGCCATTTAATTCGTAATACAAAAATATCCCAAATTACCATTTTTATGAAAATCTGACAATATCAACTTTTGATCAATCAGATTCTTTTATTTTGTTACCATGACAATCAACCTTTCTGTAACATTTACCATTTACTTCCAAAACACCCCGAACTCCGATTTTTCATTTAAAAATATCATCGACATACCTATTTTTACTTAATTTCAGCAAAATCTGACAATATCAAAATTGTTGTACTTCAGGAGTTATCTCATCTAATATATATATATATATATGACGTAATCAAACAGTGGATCATCCTTAGGCGTTTAAGGCTAAGTCATCAAGAGAGAGAAGAGGTGATTACCTTTGATGGTTATAATTAGACGTCAAATGAGAGAGAAGACGTGATTACCACTAGTACTTTTAATTAGAAATCAAGAGAAAGAAGACGTGATTACCGCTAATGTTTATAATCAGACATCAAGAGAAAGAAGAAGACGTTATTACCGATAATGGTTAAAATCAGAAATCAAGGTAGAGAAGACGTGATTACCACTAGTTGTTATAATAAGACATCAAAAGAGAGAGAGAGAGAGAGAGAGAGAGAGAGAGAGAGAGAGAGAGAGAGATAGAGAGAGAGAGAGAGAGAGAGAGAGAGAGAGAGAGAGAGAGAGTGTGTGTGTGTGTGTGTGTGTGTGTGTGTGTGTGTGTGTGTGTGTGTGTGTGTGTGTGTGTGACTACCCCTAATGATTATAATGAAACATCAAGAGAAAGAAAACATGCTTTCCGCTAATGATTATAATCAGACATCAAGATAGAGAGGACGTAATTACCGCTAATGAGTATAATCAGACATTAGGAGAAAGAAGAGGTGACTATCGCTAATGGATATAACCAGACATCAAGAGAAAGAAGAGGTGACTATCGCTAATGGATATAATCAGACATCAAGAGAAAGAAGAGGTGACTATCGCTAATGGATATAACCAGACATCAAGAGAAAGAAGAGGTGACTATCGCTAATGGATATAATCAGACATCAAGAGAAAGAAGAGGTGACTATCGCTAATGGATAACCAGACAATCAGAAAGAAGAGGTGACTATCAATGGATATAAGAAGAAAGAAGAGGTGACTATCGCTAATGGATATAACCAGACATCAAGAGAAAGAAGAGGTGACTATCGCTAATGGATATCAACATCAGAGAAAGAAGAGAAGACTATCGCTAATGGATATAATCAGACATCAAGAGAAAGAAGAGGTGACTATCGCTAATGGATATAACCAGACATCAAGAGAAAGAAGAGGTGACTATCGCTAATGGATATAATCAGACATCAAGAGAAAGAAGAGAAGACTATCGCTAATGGATATAATCAGACATCAAGAGAAAGAAGAGGTGACTATCGCTAATGGATACAATCAGACATCAAGAGAAAGAAGAGGTGACTATCGCTAATGGTTATAATCAGTCATCAAGATAGAGAAGACGCGATTACCGCTAATGGTAGTAACCAGCCTTCAAGAGAAAAGACAAATATCGCTTTAATATGGTGATAACCAACCTTCAAGAGAAAAGACAAATATCGCTTTAATATGGTGATAACCAACCTTCAAGAGAAAAGACAAATATCGCTTTAATATGGTGATAACCAACCTTCAAGAGAAAAGACAATTATCGCTTTAATATGGTGATAACCAGCCTTCAAGAGAAAAGACAAATATCGCTTTAATATGGTGATAACCAGCCTTCAAGAGAAAAGACAAATATCGCTTTAATATGGTGATAACCAGCCTTCAAGAGAAAATACAATTATCGCTTTAATATGGTGATAACCAACCTTCAAGAGAAAAGACAATTATTGCTTTGATATGGTGATAAGCAGCCATCAGGTCGACAAGACTTATTCATTGCTTAATATACAATTCTGTGGTCATAGCCAGGCACCAAGAGTAAGAAGACACATTTTCTGGTTATGGTAGTAATCAGCTATCAAGAAAAGAAGACACTTATCGGTTTAATATGGTACTAACCACCAATGTAGAGGAAAGAGCACATTCTCTGCTTATGGTAATAATCAGCCATCAAGGGAAGAAGATACGTATCACTTTAATATGGTATTGACCACCAGTTTAGACGAAAAGACACATTAATTCATTGCTCATGGTAATAACCAGCCGATAAAAGTAATTAATAGTACAGATTCTCAGCTTATGTATCAATAGGGAAAAGACATGTTACCGCTTGTGGTAATAACCAGACATCAAGCAGAAGAACTATATTCTTTGGATATGTTAATAACCAACCATCAAGAGGAATAAGACACTTATAACGCTTGTGGAAAGGGGAAGACTCACTTTTTGCTTATGGTAATAACTAGCCATCGTGAGGAAGCAGCCGTGATGATCGCTAATGGAAACAACCAGCCATAAATAGGAAGGAGACACAGTGTCTCCCTTTGGAAATAATGCTCCATCAAAATGACGAAGGCACATAATTGTAATAATCAGTTATTAAGCCATTAAAAGTAGGATGTCACTTGTATCGATCATTTTAATAACTAAACATTACTTCAGTCTGTTGTAAATCTCGGCTCAGCAACTGAAAATTCACAACAGACTCAAAATGAACAATCAAAATGCTTCAATAACTTTAATATGTCAGTAGATCAATGTAATACAAATAAAGCATTTTTCATGTATTGTTATTATTGATTTTCCAGTTTTTAATTATATCAATTTGCTTTCATGTGGAAGTTTCGTCATCACCAGAGAAATTTTCCATTTGTATTATCCATTATTTTATCATAATATAAATGTTGAATTACTAAAACATTTGTTTATATTTCGTTTCAAGAAATTACAGTGTTGATACCACTGTAGTAGTTAATTTTGAATTTTACATTATTCTTCTCTTTTTCCTGACAACCAGCTCGTTTGATACTTTAATACTTAATACTAGCGGTTGTTTAGGCGTCTGTACAAATCTGTTCCTCGTTTATTTCATTTGAATTTGACGGTAGACTAAAGACGAGTGTGACCGGTCAACAGGGGATGGTTACTCATGCTGTCATAGTTATTATGACAAGAATATACCGTGCTTTTCTCATTTCCCATTTCCAATCGATTTCTTGAAATTCAGGTTACCGTGTCAACTTACTGCTGTTTAATTCATACTAATAACCTTTAACCTACAACACAATATCGCAGGGCCTTGATGAAATAACCTTTGGTTTTATCCGGCAATAAAACTGCACATATTCTCTCTAGTTCACGATGTATGATGATTGTCAAATATTTGTGCCATTGCGCATGACTAATTGACAGGATAAATTCAATCATAATGTGTACCTATGCTTTATAAAGTAACAATGCTTCCCTGCCTGTCTGTAATGAGTATTGGCATGAGACGAATAATGTCCATTACAATTGAGTCAAATATTGACTTTGGCGCACTATATCCTGTCATATTTTGATAGGAGTTAAAACATCCCTGTATTAACACAGTGGACAATTATAGTATTATCGGCTTATGCACACTCCTTTATATGCGTACAAAAGCGAGGAGAAAAGTTTACAATACGATATGATTAAAATTATTCCTTTTTATACGTATCAACACGTGGATAGTTTATATCCTAACTTTGCGCATATAATACGTGTATAGTTTCGGTGTGATAGACGTATATCCTAGCTATGAGCGCATTAGCACGTTGAGAATGGCAGTGTAATAGGCTTATATCCTAGCCATGCGCGTATTAGCACGTTGAGAATTGCACTTCGATAGGCTTATATTCTAGCTGTGCGCATATAACATGTGGAGAATTGCAGTGTGATAGGATTATACCCTAGCTGTGCGCATATAACACGTGGATAGTTGCACTGTGATAGGCTTATATTGTAGCTGTGCGCATATATCACGTGGATAGAATTGCGGTGTTATAGGCGTATATCCTAGGTGTGTGCGTATTAACACGTGGAGAATTGCAGTGTGGTAGGCGTATATCATAGGTGTGCGCGTATTAACACGTGGAGAATTGCAGTTTGATAGGCTTATATCCTAGCTGTGTGCATATAACACGTGGATAGTTTCGGTGTGATATGCCTATACCCTAGCTGTTAGCGTATTAACACGTGGAAAATTGCAGTTTGATAGGTTTATATCCTAGCTATACGCGTAAAACAGGTGAAAATTGTAGTGTGGTAGGCTTATATCCTAGGTGTCCGCATATTAACACGTGGAGAATTGCAGTGTGTTAAGCGTATATGCTAGGTGTGCGCGTATTAACACGTGGAGAATTGTAGTTTGATAGGCATATATCCTAGGTATACGCGTACAGGTGGAAATTGGAGTGTGGTAGGCTTATATACTAGCTGCGCGCGTATTAATACGTGGATAATGGCAGTGTGATATGCTTGTATCCAAGCTGTGCACGTATAAACACGTGGACAGTTGCAGTGTGATATGCTTATATCCACTAGGTATGCGCTTATTAGCACGTAATGCAATAAATGAAAAAGTTATTTTAAAAAATGTTTTTCCTTGAGAGACAGAAATTGTATCATTCACTAAATCAGCCAGAGTATAGGTGACGAAGGTGGGATATGAAATATGATACCTTGTGTAAGTTTTGCTCATTGTGTCACTAAATACTTATTTTTCAATTATTCATCGATACTTCTTCAATTTTACATTGCAATAAATCACCTCGGTATAGTGACATTCATTCTTTAATTCCTGAAATAAACACGAAAATAGCACAAATATAGTTTTATGGCACATTTTTTGTTGCATTAGTCCCCCAAATAGGTGACACTGCTGAGACCAGGCATGCATGGGTATTTCATCTAAATATATTTATTGTGCATATGAATTAGTCTTACGGAGTCATTAGTGTAAAATATCATTGACCTAGCAGAGATTGGCATGTGCACTATTTTGCACGGTTTCATCTAAGATAAAAACTCAAAGGGGCATTAGCTGTGTTAACCAATCAAAATATTTCATTTTTTCTACTTTTACTACTAGTACTTGATGTACAATAGCAAATCTTAGAACTACACACAGGCATGAACAATCTTACATTCCTATATATATTGTGAAAATAAGTCTCGGTGCCGGTGTTGTGTCCATGTACAAATAGTAAAGTTGAGTTAATCAAATTCAAATGAAAAAGTGCTAAACCTGGGTTTTCTAGAGCAGTTTTCACAAAACTTATAGGAATTTAAGAATTGTTATGCTAGTGTATGTCTCCTTTTTGTTATTGTATATCAACTGCAAGTAGTAAAAGTAGAAAAAATCTATTATTTTTGGTAAACACAGCTAATGCCCCTGTTAGAGTTACAAAAGTTGCATTATATATTTTAGAAATTCCTAGTCTATTGCCCATTTCAATCCAAATTACCTTAAAGTTATAAAAAAAAATACTAGAAACATTTGCGATGTGTGTGACCTGCCAGCAGAGGACGCTGACTCCTTACGGGTACCTGGGGTTTTCCAATTTGCGATTCGCAATTGTTCCTCATGTTGAGACCATTTATACATCTTATTCGTCGTGTTCTAATGGGCTTGAGTTTAGTGTAAATTTAATCAAATCACCACTAGTGTAAAAAGAATATTTCTCAGTAATAAAAAGGTGGAAGTTTAAAAATCACAACTAATGTCATCTTAATATGGTTTCATAAAAGCTATAAGATAATTATTATCAGAGTAAGTATAATTCTATCGAATTTTTACGTAAAAGAAAACATTAATTACGATGTCCAAATCAACGGGAACGATACATCTTACGATTCTATAATTAATGACAAGGGTTTATTCAAATGGATTGTGTCGTAGCATTCATACATCGTTTTGCGTAATACTACGTGAATTAAGTGATCTTTCACACATTTTAACAAGTCATACATCTGAATTTGAGAATATCTATCATTAGGAATAAGAATTTTGCTCATCAATTCGACTTAATTCATAAAATAGATCTTCTCTGTTATTTGATTGGTTGCCTCTGTGTTACTCTAATCGATGTCAGTGCGTGTGGAGCTTGGTTGTTATTTATAATTCACGAGAATACAATATATGGCAGTGACACAGCAGAGAAATTCTAGTTTCACTTCAATTGCTGTAGTACACACCAAATGCGGACATATACCACTAAACTTCAGCGAGATGTACCCATGTTGTATCGGTGAGTGTAATTTAATCTAGATAATGTGTAGTAATTAGGAAATCTAATTATTAATTGGTATTTAATTGTAACTGATCGAAACCTAATCGAAATCGTCAGACGGATGAAGGGGTTTATTTTATTTTTGAAATCATTTAATATAAGTCTTTTTCTCTTTACACGACCATCTAAACAACATAAACGTATTACCGGTTTATCAATATTACTATGTATCTGAAGCTTCAGCTAGAAACATTTTATATTGACTGGGGTTTGTATTTTAAATACATGTACATATTCTGCTAGCAATTTATCAATATTGTTATGTATTTTAAAGCTTACTTTATTATGCATTGACGGAAGATTTGTATTGAATATATGTGCATTTTGTCATTTTATCAATATTGCTTTACATCTTAAAATTTAGCTTAAATTGTATTGATAATATCGATTTTATATATATATATATATATATATATATATATATATATATATATATATATATATATATATATATATATATATATATATATATATATATATATACGATTCTCTTTACTTTAAGTCGACTTGATATATGTTCTATATTACCCTTTATATGGTGAACATGATTCTGTGTTCTGTGTTTTTTACTGGATACTGTTGCTTTTATTTACTATAATTTAAGACTTCTTTTATTTGTTTTTATAGGCCTAAATCTCTTCAATAAATCTGCACCAAAGTACTGTATTGTTATAAAATTGTTATGGATATCGAAATTGTATGATATGTCGGACCGCCAATAAGAATATTTATTTCTGATTGCCTCCCCAGCAATATTCTGCTTCATGTAATTTTTCCTATGTAGGAAGGTTCTTGAAGATTATTTTACAGGGATGTTTTGTAACAAATCACATGTTACCTATGCAGGCAGTTTCTTCAGGATTATTTTACAGGGATGTAACAGACCGGCTTGTATTTACACGTCCATTCTTTGATATGGATATTTGTATAATCAAAGATACTGTTTGATAGGCTATAGTGTACTTGCAAGTATATGTTTTTGACATATTATTGGTTCATACTATGTTAGCAATGTAAAGCATTTAAAGCCTTTTTGCGAAGGTACCTAATTCATAGGCGTAGTCTCAAGACAACACTTATGACTCGCGATCAATCTACAAATATTTAGGACTTCTGACTTATAAACAAAGCCGGTGTAACGTTGAAAATTGACCCCGTTGAAAGTAATACAGGGGTCAGATTTCAACGTTGAATATGGAACCGGAATGGCTTTGAAAATGGATCGTGCCGTTGAAAAATGACAGCTGCTGGAGTCAACTCTCAACAGATGGTCTGCTGAAAATTGACCGTTGCAAATTGACCATATAACACAAACTTGACCGACCTACTCTGCTTCGCCTAAAATTGATGACACACTTTCGTTTCTTTCAACTCAACCCAACTAATTTGCCTCGACCTAACGCTTTGCCTCAAACTGTATAACAGTAATTGCTTTAATTTTGTTTATATTTTTATAGTTCTTAAGGGGCCTTGCTAATCCTAACAAGTTGCCCTCTATAAATAAAGTCATTATTATAATTATTATTATTATTATTATTATTATTATTATTATTATTATTATTATTATTATTATTATTATTAACCTCGGTTACCAAGACTACCATGTTTCGTATACATAAGAGAAACAATCGCCATGTTTTGATAATTGAAACATGCCAAAATCAATGCTCTGAATATTGAGTATTTTGAAATAATTCTAGGTCTAAGAAATTCTCAGAGCTATTATGTCGGTTGGTAGGTCGAAATTGTCAAGTTTAGAAATCTAGTTGATTTGTTGAATAAATGGGGTCTATTCGGCGATGTTGAGTTTGTCGGTTCGAATTACATTGGTCGAGTCGACTAGGGGGAGTTATTGGAGTTGTACGGGTGTAGTTAGTAGGGTCGAGTTACATAACTATCAACCATTTTTAATGGGGTCAGTTTTCAACGGGGTATATATTCCAAGTGTCGAGTTACGGCCATGGTTTTGTTTTCAACGCCATTTCGGTTCCATATTCAACGTTGAAAACTGACCCCGGTTCCAATTTCAATTGGGGTCCATTTTCAACGTTACACCGACCTTGTCTTTCTGACGAGCCAGCGGAAGGACAAAGACCTACGTTATTGTTGCACGTGTCAAAATGAATCGTTATATAAACAGAAAACGCACACGTGTGTGAGTGTGCGTGTATGAGTATGGGTATGTGTTCAGCGTGTACGTGCGGGCATATGTGTGTATGTTTTCACCGCATAGCACAGGTAATGACTTGTTACGTCTATACCTTACGACACCTTCATGTTGTTAACGGAATTTAAAATTACAATATTACATCCAACATTTCTAAAACTCAGATGGATGCCTGATGGATGTTTTTGTCCAAACTATAGTTTTGATCTTCCAGTGTGTCACATTTCTACAATGTAAGTTACGGTTGATCCATTTCCATGTATTTGATAATGATTTATTGACCTGTTCATTGATTATTTCCTACATAGACATATTCATCGGTCTGGCAATACATGTTTACCCAACAAAATGGATATTTTTACTGACTTTAACTTGCCATAATGCATTTCTTTCGAGGCATTGCATTTGATATCACCAGTAGGCTAAAGCATTACATAACGTTTTCATTTCCCATTAACTGGAGCCACTTGGAAACATACATTGATATCCAAATATTAAACCTAATCGATTACTGAGAGCGTAAGTTGTCATTATTAATGCTGCATAACTTGTTTGGGATAAATGTATATGGCCATTTCTTCCATTTCACAATAACATGTGTCAAGGTTCCATTTGCCCTATCAGAGTGAAATGTTTTATTCCTCATAAAATAAAACATAAGTTACCTTAACGTAAAAGTGACAACACAATAAATGTTTTGTATCAAGAAACTAATATAAGCTACAAAAATGATGCTACAGCTCAATATTTATAGTTGGCTAATTTTATTTTTGTATGTTCAACCTTTTACATGTTTGCAGTTATAATACTATGTAATGATCTTCAGTATAGCTATGCATCCGACCATTTCCAACACATAGACAAGTTCCATAGTGACTTCCTTTTAAGTCATATATCATCAATTTCTATTATTTCTATTTTCTATTATTGATGTTAATATAGAAAACATACCAACTATCAACTTTTAAAAAAAATTCAAAGAAATTGAACAAATAATTAGACAATGGAAAAAGCGATTCATAACTCCCATAGGAAAAATAACCATTATAAAATCTCTCCTATTACCTAAACTAGTACATTTATTTCAGTCACTGCCAAATCCATCAGATCAATTTTATTCAACCTTAAATACACTATTATATAATTTTATTTGGGATGGTCCAACAGATAGAATTAAAAGAGAAATACTAATCAAACAATATTCAGAAGGACGTTTAAAAATGATACATGTCAAAATTTTTGCATCAGCTATCAAACTTACATGGGTTAGGAGAATACTGACTGACAAAAAATGGAAAAATATAATACTAAGTGAAACAAATACAACTATAAAACAAATTACCTTATATGGAAACAATTTTTTACATGACATAATTAAAAAAACAAAAAATAAGTTTTGGAAAGATGTTTTTTTAGCTCTTATTCTGCTCAATCAGCAAAGTCATATACATAATCTCATTGATTTTACAAAATATCCTATATGGCACTCAGATATTATCCAAATAGACAATAAACCAATTATTTTTAAAAAATGGATTGAAAGAAATATATTTACTATCAAAGATTTAATTAAATCAGAAAATAATACATTAAAAATATTAACTTATACTGAATTACAAGAAAAATACAAATTTAGGCCTATTTTTTTAGAATATAAATAAAAAATAACATTAAAAAATTACATTAAAAAATTACAAGTACATTTAAATGTAAATGAACTAAGAAACAAATTGATCACAGGACCAGTTATACCATATAATTTAACAATTATCATGTCAAATGCAAGAGGCACTAAAAACATATATAATACACTTATAAAAAAATAAAATAAATATATCAAATAGTCAGTCAAAATGGGAGGAACAATTAAACAGAAATGATTTAGAATGGAAAAAAAAATTATGATCTGCCTTTTCGACTGTCAATAAATTCAAACATAAAATGGTTACAATACAGAATTAATCACCGTATACTAGCAACAAATCAATATCTCAAAAAATAAACATAATAAACAATGATTTATGTGACCTATGCCAAACATCAACAGAGACATTAAAACACTTATTCTGGAGCTGTCCAAAAACTAAAATTTTAATATCAGAAATTGAACATTGGCTCAATGCATCCTTAAACTGTAACATTATGTTCACAGAATTGAATATAATATTTGGCATTACAGATAAAACACAATACTCTGAGATAAGTAATCTTATAATTTTAACAATAAAAAAAATATATATAACACAAAATACAAAAAGAAAACACTATCTGTAAATCAAGCTAAAGCTGCAATTAAAAATTTGTTAAAATTGGGAATAAATCAAAATAGATCTCCCAAGAATATAGAACTTTTTGAAAAATTAATACAGGAAAACTAGTATATCATTTATAATTATTATGCATGTGTGTATATTCATCTGTGTATGCCTTTCAACTCCCTTTTTGTTGGCTGAGGGCAATATTATATTTGTAATTTTGTTCTTTATCATTGCCATGATTAGTATTATTAGTATTTGTTTGCGTAGCTCTATAATGTGTGTCTGACGTTTTTTATTATTGGGGTCTCTCTCTCTCCCTCTCTCTCTCTCTCTCTCTCTCTCTCTCTCTCTCTCTCTCTCTCTCTCTCTCTCTCTCTCTCTCTCTCTCTCTCTCTCTCTCTCTCTGTGGTATTTGGTCAATCAGACATATGAGATCCTCGTACTCCCTAGCCAGGTGGAGTTGTAGGGGTTGATGTCAAAACCCTGGCCATGTACCATAACAAAATTTATTTAAAAAAAAAAAAAAAAAAAAAAAAAATTCTATTAGTCAACACAACATAACATGGCAGGTAATTTTAGTAAAAATGTTTATGGAATTATTACTATGAAATATATACTGTCTGTAATTAGTATGACGACATGCTGACCTTGACATTTGACTGACATATGTGAATTCTCAAAAGATAGTACTTATTCATCCATGTCACCCCATCCACATCCAAAATGTAAGCGGATTGATGAATATTCTTTAGCCTTTATATCTTCCATTTCTACTTAATAATTAACAACAGAATGTCCATTTTTCTCGCCATTCTTTAATTAATGAAGTTTTCAATTTGATTTTTGTGAGTCACCATGTTCATGACGTGCTTGTTTTGAATTGCTGTGCACTCTTGATTACACAATTCAGTACTATCAACCCAAACAACCCTGACGGTGGCCACTATCATTTGATGGGTCTTGTTGAAATGTAAACCAGTTTTACTACTCGTAAAAGGACAATCTCTTTCCAAATACATTTTCCCGGTTATTTTATTCATATAAAAAGTAATAATCACAAATAGCGAAGTATTAATCACCAGGACCCAGTTGCACAACAGGTTGTTAAATGTAACGTGAAGTTAACCAATGTTAAACCAATGGGCTAACTGTACGTAAAATATAACGATGTGTTGTGCAACTGGGTCCAGGTGGTCGGAGAGACAGTATACATTTCTGACGAATACCGGACAAACAGGGACTTCCTGAAGATGTGGGATCAGGTGTCATGGAGTAATAAGCATCCCGTTTTGACCGGTCACACATTGAGTCAAATGTCAAATAAAAAACAAGTGAAGAATAAACCCTGGTCACAATCTGTAGAAAGCAATCGGTACAACTTCTATTGGATAGGCAACTTTACATTTCACTTAATGAAACAAAGTAATTGCAAACAAAGTCATTATTTGACCATGATATTTGCGAAAAGCTGTCTTTAAATGTGATCCCTCGTATCTTTGTGACAATTACTTATCAGTGAGTACTAGTCTGTCTTGGTATATGAAATAATCATACGCTCAACCTACCTGGCAAATTGGATCATTTTGGAGATGACGCGGAGACAAGCAATGTATTTGCGATAAATCTTGCACTACCGTGTAAGTTCTATTGAATTCCGTTGGGTAAATATAACAGTCAGTGAAACATGAAACATTGGTTCAAAATATCAAACTGCACAGAAATAGATTTATGAAACCTAATCTTTGTCTAAGAGCAAAATCATAACTGCCTAATCTGCACTTTGTGAGTTTACATAATTGACACTAGTGTAATAAATTTGATATTGATCAAAACTTCTGCTATTAATTATTCATCAATTGTACAGCATCCTATTATGTAGATTGTCCTTCCGGAACAATATTAACCATACGCAAATAAATATGATTAAGGTTTTGTATTACCAAGAGATGGTAAGGCAAATCAGTGTTATTACCGCTGATATTACGTTTCAGACAGGTATTGGTAAGTTCAACAGTACAGGAAACTTGGCAATTTAATTGTGATATTTAAATTTCACGTGAAATCCAACAAAAGTTGTTTATTCTGATATTTTGTACATTTTTGCGAAATAGGCAAAAAGTAAGGAGATGAATTGGTAAGACATTGGACAGGTAGATAGGTAGGTTGGTAGGTTTGAAGGTAGATAGGTTGATTGGTAGGTTGGAACGTAGACAGGTAGATTGGTTTGTTGGTAGGTAGACAGGTAGGTTGAGGTTGGAAGGTAGACATGGAGGTAGTATAATTGGAGAAGTAAAGTGTGATCGTTGTTAGGTGGAAGAAAGTTCAGTTGTGTTGCAGGATTAACGTTGTAGTTGTTATTAATTTGTATCTGTGCTTTTACGTCTTATTGTTATATGTAATGTATGACCTAATTACTTTTGAAACATAAATAATTGATACAGCCTACATTCATCTTAACGTGTCGCCACTTTGTGTGGAATACTGTTCAATAGGAAAATCGGTAAAGTTTGCATCAATCCATCATTCGATCGATTCCTAGGACAATGTGATACGAATTGTTCAAAAGACGGTCGAATTACTCTCCATTTTATTAAACGTCAATTGCATGTTGATAGTAAATACCGGCAGGTGCCCAGGTTCATAAAATATTGAAACAAGAAAGTTAAGCAGATAGTACAAAGTATTTTGTACATATCGAATTACTTGCAAGAAAGTGGTGTCATAACCGTCTGTAGCAGTTGTAATTGCGAGCTACATATTCTTTTTGGTCTTGCTAGTTACCACGGATGTAACAGATTTGCTCTTTTCATAGCGCAAAAACCCAACGTCTTTATTTTCTAGAATTCTGTATTCTTCAACTAATCCATTTTTTCGGAACATCTTGATATTTGTATTTTCCTTCATAATCTACAGAACAACGGAACGTTGAAATAAAAAATCAGATACAATTTATCAATATATGCTAATCTAATTGTTTGAAATCAGTAAACTCACCATTTATTTCCATTCCATGGCTAATTAGTCTTAGCATTTACATTAGTTTTGTGTCTGATCAACGTAACGTGTATTGCTACCAATGAAGAATCAGCTCGATCAATAGCCCTTTTCTAACGCCTTTCTACTACGCAATATAAAGTAGTGCAAAATACAACTAATAACACATTGTCAGAAATAATTTTATTTCGATGACACTAGCCAGTTGAAATATACTTTAAAACGATTATTGAACCACTTTATGAATATGATCTAGGGAATGCTTACTGTATTGTCTAGTAAAGATGCGTAACACGTAGTCATTGCGTATTCATGAGAATGCACTTTAGCTAAACATTAATCACAGAAATGAAACAATGTATAGAATTACCAGTGGAAGATGTATTGGAGAGTTGGCAACATTTCTACCCTGGAGCTTCCTTTGTAATTCTAGGTCACCCTTAACAAGTGTATAAAAGAAAGTGAAAATATATTGATAAACTGCCGTATACTTTTCTAGTTACCCAACTCCCAAGTGCATATCCAAGCAAGTAAATAAATATTTCATCGTTACAGGTCATTTTACTTGTATCGCTTCTCACGTTATCTTGGTATATTTGTTACTATCTTGAGGATTAGCCCAGTATCCACCGTTGGTTTTCCAGGTTCCTTGAGCAAAATTGATTCACAGTTGTTGTTTTTTTTTTGTTTTTTGTTTTTTGGTTTTTTTTGGGGGGGTTTTTTTTTTTACATATGAAAGTATCGACCGCTTTCAATGAAGTGACACAATTTTGACCTTTGTTATGGACTGACGCCAATGCAGTAAGGGGTCTTTTACGTGTCGCACCTACCGTGACAGGGGACCTCAGTTTTAAGTGTCATCTGAAAGACCTGTCACTTTCACTTCGTTTGCCGAGTACTTGGTGATGTCTCTTCTATTTTTATAGTCTTTGGTCTGATACGGTTCCTGGGAATGGAGCCCGGGACATTCCGCTTATCAGTAAAATGCTTTACCACTAGAGCACCGCAAGTAGTCAGAAACATTTCAAAATCACAAAACTGTTTTTAAAACTTCATGTAAGGTAGCAGTATCATATGTAGTTGTTTCCCTTGAATGATTTACATTAGGGTCCTTTAATATTGTTCCAAGAAAATGTCGATGTAAATGTCGTAAAAAGTCTATGTAAATGTCTAAATACCACCAAAACTACTATCATTTAGTATGAAAATGTACACGGGATATTTGGAGAGAATAGGTGAATATGTAGAGTTCAACACATTATTATTATTATTATTATATTTTCTTTTTTATTATTATTATTATTATTATCATTATTATTATTAACCTCGGTTACCAAGACTACCATGTTTCGTATACATAAGAGAAACAATCGCCAGGTTTTGATAATTGAAACATGCCAAAATCAATGCTCTGAATATTGAGTATTTTGAAATAATTCTAGGTCTAAAGGAATTCCCAGAGCTATTATGTCTTCAAACAGAAGTTTTAAGTTCTGATCTTGTTATTACTGCTTTCTTTGCTAGTTATTTTCCTTTAACTCAATAGACATTGTAATTGGTAAATGTATGGCTACCATTGACAAAAACATTGATGCTTTCGATAAAGAACGATAATTTTTAAACTCTGTGTGAAGATTGTCCTACAAATCTAGAAATACCAGAACTAAGAGTAGATTGTTAAAAATATCAGATACAAACTCAAAGCTGATTGTCCTATATCTAGAGAAAGATAAGATTTAAATTCACAGGGTAGATTGTCCTACAAATGTTTAAAAAATATTATTTTAACTAATCTAGGGTAGATTTTCCTATGTGTATGTCTAGAATTATATGTGTATTTGTATTATCATCTGGTTAATTCTACGTGTATGTGTAGAATTACATGTCTTTGTATAATCACCTGGTTAATTATACGTGTATGTGTACAATTATTTCTGTATCTGTATTATCGCCCGGTTAATTCTACGTGTATGTGTAGAATAACATGTGTATTTGCTATTATCACCTGGTTAAGTCTACGTGTATGTGTAAAATTACTGGTGTGTTTAGTATTATCACCTGGTTTATTCTGCATTTTATGTAAATTTACAGGTGTGTTTAGTATTATCACCTGGTCAATTCTACATGTTTATGTTAAATTACAGGTGTGTTTAGTATTATTACCGGGTTAATTCTACATGTATATGAAATAACATTTGTATTGGGTATTATCACCTGTTTGATTCTACATGTATGTATAAAATTCATTTTCTGGATTACAGATCACCAGATCTTTTCTGCTGTTGTGTAATTGGTTTCCATACAAGATGGCCAAATTATTTCGTATCGTAAAACTCCACGATCGGTTCGATACCCAAGTTTTCACTTTTGTTCTACCAAATAAAATTCTAAGGGAATTCTCCCCTGATGTTTACTCCAAGGATTTTGTGTACGGCTTTCAAAAATGGACGGTCAGCTTTGTAAAAAACAACAAACATCTTGGAGCCTTTCTAAAACTCCAGACAGTTTCACAGGGATTGATTTGCAATGTTGATTTTTGTTTCACAATGGTAAACAACGATCATTTTACAAAGAACGAGAGCTTCATAGAGAAAGGATCTGATTTTTCTTCAGATTCCGATACAAAGGGTAGGAAATCGTTCGTGCTCCTCGATGATCTTGTGAATCGTACATTTATGCAAAGGAACGGTGAATTCCTCGTGGAATTAGAAATGAGAAATATAGTGGCGTATATAGAATGTCATGTTCGCATTCCGAAAGACTATCAAACAAAGTATGAATGTAATACAAGAATAGAAACACCTTACTTCGGGTTTGGGTTGTCCGATTGGAGTTTATCAATATTTCCTAACGCTGGAACCGATGATAGTAAAGGAAGTGTTGTTATTCAGTTACAACGCCACACCAGTTTTGACCATCTTTGTGAAGTTCGTTATCAAGTGACTCTAGGTGACAACAACCCTTTCGAGTCTGGTGTGATAGACCAGCTGTTGGACACAACGGGCTATGGCGAGCCATATATAGTTGGATCATCTTTACTATCACTATCGAGAGGGAAAAGTTCCCTAAAAGTAAAAATAGAAATGTTATCAGTCGTATCTGTGAGTGAAGTATCACTTCCTGTTTTAAATAGAAATAAAAACCATGTCCATTTGTATGACAAAGATAAACAAGCTTGGATGTTAGAAGCAGACACAAGTGGCAAATTTCTGTCTTTCCGCCTTTTCTATAGCGATATCTCCCACGTGCCACGAAAATTTGCACGATACGTGTGTTTCAATATATCTGTGATTCATTCCCAATTAGATCGTCGTACAACACTCGTGCCTAATGGACCATTTTGCCGTTATTATGTTCAGAATGATCTAGACGAGGGCTATCTCATCCATACCAACATTCCCATCGAAAAGGTAAACATTTTCATCCATAATAATTATTTCACTGTACAATATATTTGAACACTCACATTTTGAAAACCAAAATGAAATTGCTTTATCTAATACCTCTAGAATATCATTATTATACATTTTAACAATTAGTACAATCTAAACACTGTACAACAATTAATCGTAGAATGAATGTAATATATGTTCTAACAGATATGCCATATTGTAGAAGGAATCAGCTATTAGTCATAGAATGAACGTAAAATATGTTCTAACAGATATGTAATATTGCACGAGGAATCAACTTTTGATCGTCGAATGAATATAATATATGTTCTAACAGATATTTCATACGGTACGAGGAATCAACTATTAATCGTAGAATGACTGTAATATATATTCTAACAAATATGTCATATTGTACGAAGAATCAACTATGTCATTCTCATCCCACACCCAAACCAAAATTGCTGATTCCTGTCAATTAGAATTCTCAAAACAGTGCTTATATATCAGTACATGAGAGCAAACCAACTTTAGACATTTCCTAGAGAAAACCGTTAAGTCATCAACCTCCATACTATTTAGAATGAACAACACTAAGCTTTGTGTAGCATAGTCGTGTCTTATCATATGTTATCAACCATTCGTCAGAACTTTTTAAGGTAATATATTTATTGAATACCCAATAATTGAACTTAGCTTATAGGATTAATCTGAAGACAATCGACATATTTTCTCTCTCATTATTTTATTACCAGTATCTGGGGCCCTCAAATAAAATTATTCTACTTATAAGTTCTGGTATATAAAGAACACAGTATGGGTACATAACACCATAGGGTTAGATTTGTGGAAAGATTGGACAAAAGTGAATGTCTTTAGTTAGTCTAGACTACACCGTGTGTGTGCTATCTTATTAAATAACTGTTTAATCTCAAGTGGGATGTTGGATGACGTATATAAACGTAGTCCTACTGATTTTCGTTTGTACAATCTCGTTCTCCGTATAAAATGACTTTGATTCCCCCTGTGCCTGGTTTTTTCACAACTCGAATGATTTACTGTCAGGAACGAGAATTCTGATTTTGCCGACACCACAAAATCGATATGATTTATCATTTGAATATCCAAAACCAACATTGATGAATATTGACGAGTTTTGAATTTTGAAATACCATTCTTCAGTCACATATCAAACGCTTTACCGAATGCATCAGTATCAGAAAATAAAACACACGTAGCTCACTTTCAAAGGACGAGATCCTTCAAAATCACGTGTCCGTATTACGCTCATTTGATATACCTACAACGGATACCGATTTCGACCTACCACATTTATACTGGGTACCTAAACTTCATAAAACCCCATATAAGCAAAGATACATAGCATGATCCAGCAAATGTTCTACCAAACCTTACCAAGATATTGACAGCCGTTAAGGAGAAACTTCAACAATACTGTACAGTTGATTATTCCAGAAGCGTGTAAATCAGATGTGGATACTTAAAAATTCTAAACATTTTTCGAAAATGTGAAGGCACACAATTTTTCTCGAATTCACAGTATCAGAACTTATTACTTCTCTACTCTTTGCACTATTATTCCACATAAAAAATTAATAGAAAGACTTTTCAGCATCATAGACAGCTGTTCACTAAAGGTGGTACCCGAAAATTTTAATATCTAGTGATTGGCTATCAGGATACTTATTTCGTCAAACACCACTCTGATTCTACACATAAATACACTGAAGTTGATATAAAAAACATGCTGGAATTTCTAATAGACAATATAATTTTAATGTTCGGAGACGTGGTCTTTCAACAAACTGTCGGCATTCCTATGGGAACCAATTGTGCTCCTTTACTGGCCGACCTGTTTCTTTATTCATACGAAGAAGACTTCATTCAGAAACTGCTGAATCAAAAGAGGAAAAAGTTAGCGATGTCCTTTAATTTGACATTTAGATATATCGACGACGTTTTGTCAATTAATATTGACAATTTTCATACATATGTCAATGCGATATATCCCAGCGAACTAGAAATTAAAGATACAACAGAATCAAGCACACACGCTTCATACTTAGACATTTTACTTAATATAAACACAGACGGGAAATTAGCAACTAAGCTGTACGACAAACGCGACGATTTCGGCTTTCCCATCGTAAATTTTCCACATTTAAGTAGTAATATACCTCAGTCACCCGCATATGGAGTTTATATTTCACAAATGATCCGATATGTCAGGGCGTGTACAACATTTCATTTACAGAGGTAAACTACTCACTGACAATTATTGACACAGGGATATCGAAAACCGCGTTTATTGTCAGCATTCCGCAAATTTTATGGTCGGTATAATAGTCTTGTTTGTAATTACTCTGTTTCACTAAGTGAAATGTTGAGTTGCCTTTTCGTTGGCGGTTGTTGAGACATCTTTACCAATTGTGACGAGATACACTTCTCACGTATTTCATTGGACTTGACTGTGGACTCACGGCGGGTGTGACCGGTCGGTCGACAGGGGATGCTTCCTCCTCCCAGGTACCTGATCCCACCTCTTGGTTTCCAGAGGTCCGTGTTTGTCCATTTTTACTTTGTATCTTTGTCCTGGACATTCTATTGATTTGTACTTTGGTATCCGAGATTTTTTATATTAAATTAAGGATTTTAAAACATTTTCTCAGCGATGTATGTGAAAATAATGTTACTCACCATGAGGTAGGGGATATTCATTTTCTAACAGCACCTACTGGAAAAGCTGCTAGAAGAAGTATAGTGTCAAAATATTAGCATGTGATAGTTTTGAGGACTGAATCTGTGTGAACCGTTTTAATACAGCACATCGAGTGACTATTCCTTGGTCAAATGCTCTGCATACAAAGTGAAAATTGCGAATTTTCGGGAAAGACATAGAGATCACTTGTCATAGTAGGAAGTAGAAATGGAACAATATATAACACTAAACACTGACTACTTTAGAACTTATTGAACTTTACTTAATATAGACACAGACGGTTAATAAACGACCTATACGACAAACAGGATGATTTCGGTTTTCCTGTTGTCATTTTTCCACATTTAAGTAAGTATATCCCTTTTTTCCCTGCACACGGTGTTTATATCTCACAGATGGCCTATGTCAAGGCGTTTTCTACATATGAAAATTTCATATTCAGAGGAGATCTACTTACTGATTGTTGTCACAGGAACATGAAATCACAACTTTTACTGCCATGTAACGTTGGAAATGGACCCCCGTTGAAATAGACCTTTTTTCGAGTTGTCCGTTTATGTTCCCAGTTTGTCATACTATGGTTCGATTCGCAATTTCCGGTGGGGGCAACGGGGTTTCCAGTTTACATTAACAATCATCGAGATGACAATTGATCAATTAAATGACATGGGTCAGCGATCTTTACTGCTATTGCTGCCGCTCATAGCAAATTAATCTATGTATAACACTCTGTCTAGTACACAACTTATATACGACTTTGACAGTTTTAGTGAGGTATGTCCCAGTTTTATTAATTTGACGTATCCGTAATGTAAAAATACTAAAATCTGGCCATGGACAGCGACGTATGAAACATGTGTTATATACATGTATACGCCCCCTGATATGGATGATCGGTATCGTTTAGCCACATAGAAATTGAAGGGTAGACAGAATGTAATAGATAAATGAAAAATCATGAATTTAATGTTATTTTCAACTTTAAGATAGCATTTAACGAGTGCATGTGAATCCTATTTAGATCTACCACAAAAAGGAGCTGAATACACTGTTTATAATAAACAAGATATTTTTTTCACGAAATGGTTGGTCTGATGTAATTGACATATAAAACACATTTTTACATAAAACATTCGAAACTGAACATAAAAAACATAGGTTCGGCAAAGTTCGGTTAGGTTCGGTGTTTAGACCCTCCGTTAAACAAGTACATCTCGTTCATCTGTTTTAAGCTTGTCTATACCTTTGCCTGTTTTCAAAGACAATGTTGACATGGACGCCATGGTATTAAGCGATAGCATACCGTTAGATCTACTACTAATGGCAATAAAACAATTCTTCCACAATACGATGATATGCATAAAACTTGGCACGTCTGCCCCCTCTTCAGACTTTTTCTTGCAAATCTCATCAGTGATAATGAAATCGGGGCATGACACCATCAAACTTTAAAGAATTAATTAAGTGATTAGTCTAAAACAATTACTCAACTTTTGCTTATCCTGAGATCTGACTGGCCAAGTTTTACGGTGCCAGGCCCAGATCTTGGCTTCTTTGTGTTCTTTATGTAGTCCAGATGCATTACTGAAACCAGACTGAGTGAGTCCTTACTCTGTATAGGTTCTTTTAGAGTCTTCTGGTGAAATTCTGTCTGGATGTTTCACTTTTGTGATGTAAGCATTTTATACTTATGCTGTTCAGGCTGATGATGTTTATATAGCTTGGGATGGGCAGGACAATTTACCCTCAAAGACCTAGACCCTATATCCTTTTTGTCAGCATTCTTACTGTAAATTCATGAATAAAGACGATTCTAACTTTTATTTTGCCATTTTATCAACTTTCATGATTTTCTTCAGAAACCAAATGAAATCACTATGACATTCTAAATGCATTTAAAAATTACAAAGATGTTACTAAAGTAACCTGAGTTTAATACATACATGTATATAATTACATTTTCAAAATTATGTATAAATATCATGGTATAGGCCTACAATTAATTTCAGAAGACGAATTTGGTTCTCTTGAGATCCATGGACAGAGTTGTCTTTATCAATGTATTTAGTTTTCTTGAGTTGTAGCAGGCTGTATAATATTAATGCAAGAAACTGGTTGACACTGGTTATTTTGTTAAGATATTTTGGGGTATTTTAATTTAATTTTGACGCTGGCTATTTTCTTATGGTATTTTGAGGTATTTTTAGTTAATTGTAACACTGGTTATTTTGTTAAGATATTTTGGGATATTTTTAGTTAATTGTGACACTGGTTATTTTTTAAGGTATTTGGGGGTATTTTTAGTTAATTGTGACACTGGTTATTTTGTTAAGGTATGTTGGGGTATTTTAGTCAATTGTGACACTGGTTACTTTGTTAAGGTATTTTTGGGTAGTTTTTAGTTAATTGTGACACTGGTTTATTTTGTTAAGGTATTTTGGGATATTTTCAGTTAATTGTGACACTGGTTATTTTGTTAAAGTATTTTTGGTTTTTTTAGTTAATTGTGACACTGGTTATTTTTTAAGGTATTTTGGGGTATTTTTAGTTAATTGTGACACTGGTTATTTTGTTAAGGTATTTTGGGATATTTTTAGTTAATTGTGACACTGGTTATTTTGTTAAGGTATTTTTGGTATTTTTAGTTAATTGTAACACTGGTTATTTTTTAGGGTATTTGGGGGTATTTTTAGTTAATTGTGACACTGGTTATTTTGTTAAGGTATTTTGGGGTATTTTAGTCAATTGTGACACTGGTTACTTTGTTAAGGTATTTTTGGGTAGTTTAGTTAATTGTGACACTGGTTATTTTGTTAAGGTATTTTGGGATATTTTCAGTTAATTGTGACACTGGTTATTTTGTTAAAGTATTTTTGGTTTTTTTAGTTAATTGTAACACTGGTTATTTTTTAAGGTATTTTGGGGTATTTTTAGTTAATTGTGAAACTGGTTATTTTGTTAAGGTATTTTGGGATATTTTCAGTTAATTGTGACACTGGTTATTTTGTTAAGGTATTTTTGGTATTTTTAGTTAATTGTAACACTGGTTATTTTTTAAGGTATTTTGGGGTATTTTAGTCAATTGTGACACTGGTTATTTTGTTAAGGTATTTGGGGTATTTTAGTTAATTGTGAGACTTGTTATTTTGTTAAGGTATTTTGGGTATTTTTAGTTAATTGTAACACTGGTTATTTTGTTAAGGTATTTTGGGGTATTTTAGTTAATTGTGACACTGATTATTTTGTTAAGGAATGTTGAAGTTTATGTTCGTTATCATTTTATGTTCATGTGGCAGTTGATTTAAGTTCTTGGGGATGACCTTTCATGGTTTAAATGCCATTTCTGTACTTTGTCACTGGCTATTGATTTGTCAATTATACAGAGGGGTTCAGAGTCAGCTCTCAATGTAGCTTTTGTGTTCTAGTTCAAACCATGTAACAAATACATTTAGTTGTACCAGCTGTATTGTGTTCTTGAAGTTATTTGAAATGTTCACTTTTTACACCAAAGAAGAGAGAGATCAATAACAATATCTTGAAAATAATTGTTTGTTTTTAAATCTGGATGTAATTAATTAGTGACTTATACTGAATTACAATATTAACACATTTAAAACAATACATGTAAATACAATGAAAACAAAATGAAATCAATCATTACATCCCCTCTTTACCATTAGTTGTAATTTTTCTATTTTTCCCAAGCACCAAAAAACTACACATGATGAGAATAATTGGTAAATGAGATGCACTGTATCCAAAAATCTTAATTTTTTTTAGAAAAAGGAACTGTCTGTCAGACACCTATACTTTGAAATGTTTAGGTCACTACACAAAACTTAAATTTCCATGAATTTTGGTTGTTTGTAGATATGAGATATCTTTTTACAGGTGTTTCTCCTGTTGGCATTGTTTCTTAATCATGCTGTGGAATAGATTTGCTTGAGATCAAATGCAGTTCTGCAAATCAGACTGTTTCTCATAAAGGAACATGTTTAATGTGATGGAAACAGTCAGGTCAGCATAAATATGATTCAGGAATCTTGCATTTGCTGTTATGCATCTGTCTATTTTTCCTCCCCACAAATTGGGAAATTGTGAATGAATCTGTTTGGGTGATGAATACTAGAAATCTAAAAGCGTTGTAACTGTAGATGACAACCTTACCTGTCGGTATTTATAGCTGCTGAATGAATATTCCTGTGAACACAATATTGTATGTAGTTCGAGGACATACTTTACAAAATAATTCCGGCATAAACTTCTTCACCTCAGTCATAAAGTTGTGTTCATATGAATTACCAATGTAATGAAATTTTGGGTGATTCTTGTAACAGAAATTCCCAATATATAGACGGTAAGAAAAGATGTGGGTAATGCCAATCTCATTTGTTACATAGACTGAGTAATTAGAAATTCATGAAATCTGCAAAGATTCTTGATGGTCTAGTCTTTCTCATGTTTTGTCGGTTTGATACATTGACAGATGGTAAAATAACTCCAGTTTTTAATCATGGTGTTGTCATGTCCAGTAAAGCTGTAATATAGAGAGGACCAGTTTAAAACAAAAATGAATTTAGATATATATCAATCAGATGTAGGAATATTTTCAGAGATATTTTCAGTTTATAATATACCCTACCCAAATAAAACCATCAAATTGTTTAAAGGAGCAAATGAAATCGATTTAAATGGCATAAAAGCATAATAATAAGATAATAAGATAATATAATACTGCTGCAATATACATATCATAGCTAAAATTTGCATACTAACATTCTAATTTAAATCTGTAGGTGAATTAATTTTGGTCATTGATTTAATTTTTGTCATATTTCAACAGCTCATTAGACATTACAGAAGATAAAGATAAATCATCAGTTAATAAATTTGTTATTCCTACCTAACAATCCATATCAAGTAGTTTTTTACCTATTTGGTTGAATACCAAATTTTGTAATATATGATCATGATGCCTAATTCACATAAGTCTGAAACGCCCGGTGTAGTACTTGTTTGTGGCCCAATACACCGGCCGTTTCAGTAACTTTGAACTCCTGTGGCCTATTGTAGGTTTTATAATAGATCAACTAGACCTATTTAACGGTTGGTTTTGAATGGAAATTAGAAATGTAAAAGACACCGATATGATAAATTCACAAAGGATATTTAAGATAACGAGAAATAGATTTAGATTTAACAGCGCTTTTTCATTGACAAAGTGTCGTTTAGGTTGGCTAGGCCACCTGCTTGGTTCAAAGTCGGCTCGCTGAAGTTTTCTGTCATGCAATTTCTTGTTCTGTTTTGTTGGGAAAGCAAATAAATGAACAGACTCCATGTATCCATACATTTTCTTCTTCCTCTTGTCCAATTTATACCATTCTGCGAGGCACTGGTAGTGAGGCATTTAGATAATTGAACAGGTAGTCGGCATAACGTATACGAGTTCACAGTAAACCGCCATGCTGACTCCCCCTGTTTTTGTTGATATCACGTGATTTGGGTACACAATAAAACGAAAAATCTGAACGGAATGAGATAACTCGAAAGCGGTGTATTGGAACCAGGGTTAGTTTTCAACGTTGAATATTAATATCGAGGCAAATTAGTAGGGTCGAGTTGAAAGAAACGAGTTTGTGGCATGAAATGTAGGTCAAGGGGAGTAGGTCGGTCAAGTTTGTGTTAAACGGCCAATTTGCAACGGTCAACTTTCAATAGACCATCCGTTGAGAATTGACCCAGCAGCTGTCATTTTTCAACGGCACGATCCATTTCCAACGCCTTTCCGGTTCCATTAACAATGGGGTCCATTTTAAGCGTTATACAGGTGTAATGACTCTGTTTGCAATTACTATGTTGATTTACCTGTTCGGTAGCGGATGTTGCATCGTCTGTACTGATTGTGACGAGGGTTCATACTTATTTCATTTAAATTTTACTGTGGACTCGCTGTGGTTGTGACCAGTCATCATCCAGTGTTTACATGTCAGTGACACCTGATCCCATCTCGATATTTCCGTAGGTCCGTGTTTGTCTAATGCTCTCCAGATTTGTGTTCTGTCTTTGATGTGTGTTATATGTAAAGACAATAACACAAGTCAATGACGCAAGTAAACAAAATTTTGCGGGGAGTACGTTAAAGATGAAACAAAGCAAACAAATCAATTTCCTGAGATATATTAACGTTGAAATATCACGAGAACTGTACTCGCGTATTATTTCCTTATTTTAGATTAGTCTTTCAGAAAAGAGAAATAAAAACTACTATGAATTCTCTTATTGTTGACAATGTAAACAGGAAAAGATCATTTGGCACTAGGGTTCCTCTTGTTATGGCTTATCCGTCGTTTTCATAATATATTAATTTCAGAAAATCTTCAGGATGTCCAGGAGAAATATACAAATCTGCTTAACATTAGGACAAATAGAGACCTCTTGAATTCCACAGGTGGTATCGGGTGTCATGAAGCAGTAAACATACCTTATTGACATGTCACACGCGCCGCCAGTACACAAAGTCAAATGAAATAAGTAAGGAATAAACCGCCGTTACAATTGTTACAGACGACTTAACAACCACTAAAGAACAGGTAACTCAACTTTACATTTAGTGAAACATTAATTGCAAACAAGACCATTATACCGACCGTAAAATCAAATGCGATTCCCGATATCCAGTTGACAAAAACCTATCAGTAAGTGGTTTGCCTCTATATATGAAATGTTCATATGTTGAACATGCCCTGGTATATCGGATCATTTGTGAGATATAAAAACACCATATGCAGATAGTAGCGGGGAATTTCTAGTTAAATGTGGAAAACTGACGATGGGAAAGCCAAATTGTCGTGTTTGTCGTATACGTTTGATGCTATTTCCCATATGTGTCTGTTGTAAGTAACATGTCGAAATAGGACGTTTGTTGTGTTTTTAATTTATTGATTTTATTTCGTTGAGATATATTGCATTGAGATACGTATGAAAGTTGTTATTATTAACCGACAAAATGTAGTTGATATATCTAATCTTCAAACCAAAGGCTGTAGCTATGATTTGAAGTATAAAGAAGAGAAACGTGTGCTTGAAATAGACTATTTGCACTTTTGTAGCTTTGATTTTCCAATTATTCGTTTTAAACTCTTCATTTTCTAAATACAGCACAGTAATTAAAAGCTAATTCTATTTAGGTGTCCTTCTGTTCATTTACACCGACATTTGCTATTGTCGTTTTACCAAGACCTATACCGTTCTCCTGTGATAATTTAATTACTGTTCTTCAAAATGTATTTATAGCACGGCTGTGTCTAAATCGTGTTTTCTCTGGAGCATTAAGTTTGTTCAATAAATACGAACAACTATATCTTTGACATATGTTCGATATTTTGCCAAGTTTTGACTTGTTCGAAGAAGTGCTGGTGGATCATGTTACGAAGTAGAGATTCGTCAAGTTACACAGAAATACGATATCTACTGAACGTGCTAGCTGAGTACTACCATTACTATGCAGTTGTAGCGAAAAATCATTATATAACACTTACGTTTTCAATTACTTTGTCGGGCTGAACCGCGAGTTCATTAATATTCCACATCCAATTACAGAGAACAGAGCTCCTTTGTTAATAATTTCCACGTTCACGTTTGCTATGTATATAAGTTTTAACGCTGGTATTATACTGACTCTATGTCCAATATTTCACAGCTTAAAAATAACAAAAACAAAAAACGCTAGATATACCGATCAACCAAATTTGCTAGATAGATAGATAGATAGATAGATAGATAGATAGATAGATAGATAGATAGATAGATAGATAGATAGATAGAGATAGATTGATAGATAAATAGATAGATAGATAGATAGATAGATAGATAGATAGATAGATGGATGGATAGATGGATGGATGGATGGATGGATGGATGGATGGATAGATGGGTAGATAGATGGATAGATAGATAGATAGATAGATAGATAGATAGATAGATAGATAGATAGATGAATGGATAGATGGATAGGCGGGGCGGGTGCACAGACAAACAGGCAGATTGATTGATTGATTGATTGGTACGTAGATTGATTTATACATTGATGTTAGAAATATTTTGAATCATAGAAAATGTCAGATATTAACGTTTAATACAGTATGTCTTGTTTAAGTCATCATTCACACTGTGTCAGTCATTCAGTATGTCTTGTTTAAGTTATCATTCACACTGTGTCAGTCATTCAGTATGTCTTGTTTAAGTTATCATTCATTCTGTGTTAGTCACCAAGTATGTCTTGTTTAAGTTATCATTCACACTATGTCAGTCATTCTGTATGTCTTGTTTAAGTTATCATTCACACTGTGTCAGTCATTCAGTATGTCTTGTTTAAGTTATCATTCACACTGTGTCAGTTATTCAGTATCATTTACTCTGTGTTAGTCATCAAGTATGTCTTGTTTAAGTCATTATTCACACTATGTGAGTCATTTAGTATATCTTGTTTAAGTCATCATTCACACTGTGTCAGTCATTCAGTATATCTTGTTTAAGTCATCATTCACACTGTGTCAGTCATTCAGTATATCTTGTTTAAGTCATCATTCACACTGTGTCAGTCATCAAGTATGTCTTGTTTAAGTCATCATTCACACTGTGTTAGTCATTCAGTATATCTTGTTTAAGTCATCATTCACACTGTGTCAGTCATTCAGTATATCTTGTTTAAGTCGTTATTCACACTGTGTCAGTCATTCAGTATATCTTGTTTAAGTCATTATTCACACTGTGTTAGTCATTCAGTATATCTTGTTTAAATCATCATTCAGTATATCTTGTTTAAGTCATCATTCACACTGTGTCAGTCATTCAGTATATCTTGTTTAAGTCATCATTCATACTGTGTCAGTCATTCAGTATATCTTGTTTAAGTCATCATTCACACTGCGTTAGTCTATTCCATATCAATTAATTCTGTCAGTAGAGTACATGATCCACGACTATTGTAATATGTAGTAATATTAAACATAGGCTGATTTTCACCAGATATTCGGGTTTTGTCATGTTTTAACAATGCAATGCAATCATCCGTAATTTCCCGTGAATAGATAGATGTTCCGATGTTTATTGTAGCACGAAAAATATCTTAATCTTAATGAGAGAACCAATATCCAGGCGCGCTCTTGATTATGTGTTTTTCGTGTAGTAAATGACGTTCTTCATACAGTACTTAATTACAAGTGTAGAGACAAAGTATATTTTATATAACGTAGACCAGTGTTAAGCATTGGAAATCGATGATTCAAGGACGCGGATGATAATTATTCATTGTATTAATGTTGATACTACTCAAAGAATACAAGACTTGTATATGTGTCGTCCACACACTAGGTACTACGGACATGACATACAAAAATAAATAGCAAAACTGGATCACAAGTCCAAACATTAAATATCTGTCAGCCAATTATCATAATTAAACGTTAATTTTTCTACAAAGAATCTTAATAATGTGGTCAGGTGTCATGGGTTTCTTTTTCACTTTACCATAATTGTCAAAAGATTTATACAGGTGAATCTCGATGGCTCGAACGTCGAAACCTCGAAGTTCCCGATTTATATATTCCTTTAAATTTCACTCTCGAAACCTCGAAATTCTTGTAATTACCTGTGAATTCATTAAAAGTCAATGACGTAAGCCAGGGCGACACCGGGATCCTTACCTGTAAGATTAAATAACAGGTGATTTGATAACCGGGTAACAATTAGTCCCTGACCTAATTGAGTAGTGATTAACAGGATTGTTAATTAATTAAGAGCTTTCAAAACAGAAAAACTGTATAAAGATGCGGTATAGACTGCAATGTCGAGTACAAGTGTCACAGACAAGTCAAGTGGTAGTTTAACTTTTATAGATCTCTGAAGTAGTAGTGAATGCTTCTACAACATTATATATCTTATATGTCGACGACCGTTTTATCTAAATCGGATACATAATAAAGATAACGTATTTACAGGTTTTTTTTATTTTTGAAAATTATTTAGGATTGTTTATGACAAAATTCATACGAATTACGAAAACAAAATCCCTTATTTTGTGTAGTATTAGGAACCTATATCGGTCGAAATGCCCATTGCCGGAACTCGAACTCGAACTCTTGAAACCTCGAAGTTTTACGGTGGTCGAGGCATAAAGAGTTACCTGTAATTATATATCATGAAGTGTTATTCTTAACAAAATCTGATGACATACAAAGATGTGGATATTGTACAAACTCTGACTTCTGACAAATTCAGGTGCCATGGAGTAGACAACCCTTACCGACCGATCACATACACAGCGAGTCAATTCCGGACAGATTACGAATCATCTCATGAGCACATATAGATACATTTTAACTTTGTATTGAGTTTAGCAGGGTTGCCCATTTTCAGCCCTACTGTATTCCAAATATTTAATTCTGTATAACAAGGTGTCATTTGGCCATTTTTATCAGCGAAGTTAACAAGGGAACAGCAAAATGGACAATATTGCAGAGAGCGCAGTGATTCAGTATTTATTCTAGATAGGTCTAGCACCAAAGGCTATTCATACTGATATGGTAGGAACACTTAAGAGAGGATATGAAAAATTCCAACTATTCCCAAAATTGAAAAAGGTCATTTCCGGTACCATTTTCCAGACAAATGATGACGTCATACATGCAGTGGAGGATTTCCAGGACAGTCAAGAAAGGCACTTCCTTAAAATAGTCATTTAGACTCTTAAACATCGCTGACAAAAGTGTATAGACACGGAAAGAGATTATACGTGCAATACGTCTCCCGAAAGACAATCCTTACATATGAGGCTCATTACTTATCAATCAACCTTCGTATAAATAATTCAAAAACTACTTTCGAACGTGTAAGTTTTCAATGATGGATCACTGCATTTGTACAAATTTCATTTGCACGATTATTAAAGTTCTTGAGACAACAACTTATCGTCAGGGAGTTCGTCTTTGTATCTGAATTAATCATCCTCCGAATAAGTAATTATATCAGATCATTTGTGAGACAGAAACAGAGTGTACAACTGATAAAAATATATCACTGCTTGAAATGAAATCTTGATTCTGCTCTTTCTTTTTTCTAGATTGATGTATCTTATTCATGCCTAATTTGTATCTTTACTTCAGAGGCTTCTAAATGAAATCTTCTGAAATTCCACCAGTTCATTAAAATATTATTTAATCTATATAGGCATGTGTTTAAACTTTATTTTACCTCCCATACATACCAAGGTATCTAAGTTGTTTTCACATCTATCCATCTGCAATTAAACCGATACATTTGTTCGACGACACCATTTTCTGCCATTATAACAGCCAGAAATGAATTAAATTAATCTAAACAAAGCAAATACGTATAAAAAATAACCAATATCCGATGTTTTCATATCATTCATTAATTTTGTTCTTAATTTATTGAATATCTAAGTTCAATATAAATTAATATATTAAGCCAATGACATTTAAATGTTGGACTAAAACGAATGAAAAAAAATCAGAATAGACAATCACATCCAATACCATGATGGCCGTTTTTATTTCTTTTATTTATTCATTCATTTACATTTGTATATCGTCATAACTCGTTATATTTCATTTTCAGTTGCAAGACGCTGATTGTGAATATCTGAGTGCTGATGAACAAAGCTTGACAGTACATGTTCATTGGATTGAATCGCACCTGTTAATCTCTCCGACATATCAGACACTCGATGACGTCACACGTCTTCATAAGCATCAGATGATGTAAGTAATGTCTTATAGAATTAGGAAATGAATTTTTGATTCATAGAGCATAAATAATTGCATTATGACTATAGAAAATTATATATATATAATCGTTCTTGTAATCAAGTGTTCCGATGCAATACAATATAAAACATCTCATTTACCAAAGAATAAATCTTAAGGATGTCAAGGATATAGATACAAACACGGACCTCTGGAAACAAAAAGGTGGGATCAGCTGCCATGGAGGAGTAAACATACCCTGTCGACCGGTCACACCCACCGTGAGTCCACAGTCAAGTTCAAATGAAACACGTGAGAAACGAATCCTGTTCCAATGCAATACGAGCAAATAAATAAAAAAACACAAAGTAAAAGACTGTAAAACTGTTTCAAAAAGTTGGGAGACATATCTTAATGAGAAATTTCCTATGGCTATGAAGTCAATCATAGGAAGACTGTCCGCTAATTCAATGTTAACATGAAGAAATTTTGCATATTGGGGCCAACAACTTTGTCCGTTGTCTGGGTAAGGGAGGTGTCCGTTTATGTAGTACAGACGCTAGTAGTTTTATGTAAATCGGGACCAACACAAACTGTCCATTATCCGAGTGTGTCCTTTGAATAAGGGTGTCCATTTTAGGTTTTACTGTGATTTGGCAGGTTCATATATACATATATATACATATATATATATATATATATATATATATATATATATATATATATATATATATATATATATATATATATATATATATATATATATTATATCTATATATATATATATATATCTATATATCTATATATATATATATATATATATATATATATTACATATATAATATCTATATATATATATATATAGTTTGGTGAGTCGAAGTTCAAGGGACCACCTAGAAAAGTACGAAACGTCTGGGCCTCTTCTCGTAGATATTTATCGTAAATCATACGTTTTTAGTTTCGCACGTTCTATAAGGCATATAAGATTGCTTCGAAACTATTTAAGACATAAACGGTCATAATGATTTAAAATAAGAGCTAAACGTAATTTAATTGTCGTGAAATTAAAGCATTGAGTGTTTATGAGGAAAAGAATAACCATGGATCGATTTTATACACATGCGGATTCTTGTCAATAGATCGAAATATATATGCTCTCCCACTCTCTCTCTCTCTCTCTCTCTCTCTCTCTCTCTCTCTCTCTCTCTCTCTCTCTCTCTCTCTCTCTCTCTCTCTCTCTCTCTCTCTCTCTCTGTGCAATCAATAGGTTTTGAATGATTTTCGTCCATGGCAAAATCAAAATATACCTTCGTGTTCATTAAATTTTATTGATTAAGGTGCATCTTATGTAATATTTCATATCGTTTTAAACCTTTGGCTGGCTTATCTTTAGAACATGCACATTGATATACCAATTATGTATGGTTCAACTGTTTTAATAACGTATATAGCTAATAGGAAGACTCGATAACATCTCTTATCGCTGTAGCACTCGTATTCGCTCTTCGAACTAAAAGGTCGTTCATTGTCTGAGTACTGAGACTTTTAAATTTAAATACATTTTTACAATGTACTAAGTCACGTAGTCGCTTATGACTCCGGTAACTTCGTTATTCCAAAAGACTTTAAGTGTATTTGGTCAAAGTTGCAGCATCAGTCATTTCAATCATCTATATGACCACTAATTATAGATAATTTGTAGAGGTTTAGGGTTCTGCTTCGCGTCTTGTTGTTTAAACAACTAGGGAGGTGACACTTTTGGGATACGAAAAAGAAATATTTCGACTTGAACCGAGGTACCAATGGCATGGCAATGCATCCTCGCTGCACCAAAATGAAAAGGTCAAAAGTAAAAATCAAAGGTTAAATCAACTTCGCCTTAATATAGTTTGCATTTCAGCGTAAAGATCAAAAGTAGAAATCAATATAAAGAAAAATAAGGTGCTAGTATTTTATATGCAGTGATAGAGCTAGATTGCCAAATACAACATGTCTTCTCATTTATCCCACTAATTTGGACAGAAATAAAGCGATGGATACGCCAGCGGTATTTAACTGTAAAATAAGTAATCACAGATATGTCACCACAATATCGATAATATATCGGAATGTCTGCCTTTAGTGCTAGAATTTAAACTAGGGGGATTTGTCATTGGAGGCGAAGGCATTTGTCATGAAATGCGAAAGTATTTGTCGTGAAAGACGAAAGACATTCGTCACCAACGGCTAAATAATTAACCTGACACAGTATAATTCCAATGCACTAAATTAAATCCTGTGTCTCAGATAAACACATATCAGTGTACGACAAAGATTAAATTTTGAAAGTTTGATAACTTCAAAGAAATTCGACACACCAAATTACACAGTCGATTTAATGTGTGGAAATTTTAAAAGCATTAAAAGGAACAGAATATAAATCAAGTATTAGAATTCCTATGAGCAATTTACAGACTAATGAAATAGTTATATCGAGCTCAAGATACATCACATTTATTAGTAGTGATAGATCGATACAAATTGAAATTAAAGAGTTATTAGCTTTTAATTTACATAAAATCTAAAAATATACAGAGTATTAAATGGAAATTTGTCTAAGTTTTTATGTTTGTACAAGTGTTTATTGCATAATTTCATTTATTTTTTTCTTTCGCTTATTCTTCTTGCGCAGACAATTTACGATTTCTCCTGGGATATTATTCTATATACTGACCTAAAACATATAGATATGAGAAACATGTCGTTCCTATGTACGGAAGTATCGCTTCCGGAATTCTCCAGACCTCAAAGATTTTTTTTTGTAGTCCCGTGGACTTTGAGGTCTCAATTGTCACCTGTAATATTGCATAAGATTCTTAAATTATTTCAGAATCTTATGTCGTATCACTTGTCAAGGTTTTAATTTGCTTTATATTGTATCTTGTATTATGTTCTGATGTTGTATTTCTGCGTTTTCACACGCTTTTATTTTCTTCTTTTGATATTTTGCTTGAATTCTCTTTATTTTTCATTCGGTCATATCACATTTAATTATCAGTAACAGTTTAATTTCATCTTATACGTACGCCATCTTTCTTACCACAACATTAATAAGATCAATTCATATTGTATTTCAGGCGTGAAATTTTGGCCCTGCAAGCAGAAAATTACGCTTTAGAAAAACAACTGTACAGTTACCAGCAATCAATTGCAAAAACAAGTTCAAGAGGCCGATCAGTTTCAGAGGATGGAAGAGCTGGCTATTACACTTAACTTATCCTTTCAACTCTTTGTGTTTTGTTGACTTCATGGCTCACACAATTTTATCAATGTGATAGCACTCCTCCAACGAACAAGATTAAACAGACAGAAACACATAATTGTCAATTGATTGTCGCTAAAGGAAACCATCTGGTCATCTGTATCTTGATAGAAGAGGACATAGATTTAGAAATTATGCCATTTTAGGAATATTTCGAAGAGTAGCTCTATCATAAATGTCGTAGTGTTTCTATCAATTCTGTTGACATTTTCCCTTTTCTGAAAGATCCTAAATATTCACCTTCAATTAGCAATACCTTTTTCATTGATATAAGTTTGTTGAAATATCCACATTTTATTGATGTTTAAATATCAGACGATGATGATTAGAATCTACCGATACCTTGAGCGTATGACAAAGGAATCTTAATCCGAAGGCAAGATTATTGAATGACAAACCCGAGGCTTGCCGATATTTATTACATGAGCTATTTTATGTTATTTGTTTATATTATATAGCAATATAGAAAATATTTCAAATCATATACTCATTGGGAAATGAAGTTTGCATGAAGTGATATTTTACCTCATCCCAATCTCGTATCAATAACATGAGAGACAGTAATTACCCAGGTCTCGTAACAGTTGAGAGATTGTCATTACCTCAGTCTCGTGACATTGGATGGACTGTCGTTATCCCGTCCCGTGACAATGGAGAAACTGACATTACCCAGTCTCATGACAATGGAAGGAAAGTCAAAATTGAGGCTCGTGACATATGAGATCAAAGTTATTATTTTTCTGAATTGTATTCATATTGTAATATCGAAAAATAGATTAAAACGAGAAGAGATATAAGTAAATATGAAATATAATTTCATAATCACTAATTTAGTGTAAGATTTTATAGCTTAATTATTGGTCAACTGTTCATTGAGTTAAATTTTCTATTTTTTCTAAGTTGTCTTGAAGACTGTCGGTATCGTATCAGAGAAGTTATAGCATTTCGCTTTAAACCATAAAATCTCACATCTCTTGTCAGCACGGTATCGAGCCCCAATGGAACCCAAGCTGATTTTGTGAGGAAGTTGCCAGCAGGTCGTTGTCCTCTCAAAGAGTGCAATATGAGCGGGTTCTCTCCTCCATCATTAAGAAAAGCCGCCGCCATTTGACTGCAATAATATTGAATGTGGCGTAAAACAACATAAGACAAGATTTCGAGTCTTAGATATTTCTTCAGAAGTTCTCTATTGTATGTGACACTCTCACCGACTAAAAAATCACCAGCAATTGACAGAACATGACTCATAATATGTAATCCTCCATCGGTTTCATTTAAAATAACAGGTTACCATCTACAAGTGTTCATGCGTTTCATTTCAAACAAGACAAATACAAATTGGACGCTGTTCTCTATCAGTTTCAATGCAAATAACATACAAAATAACCATCATATACGATTTTCCATCAGTTTCATGTCAAATAACATACAAAATAACCATCATGCATTAGTGTCTATAAGTTTCTTTTTAAATAACGTACAGAATAACCATGATATATAATTGTCTAAAGGTTTCTTTTTGAATCACGTACAAAATAACCATGGTATATAATTGTCTATAGCTTTCTTTTTAAATAACATACAAAATAGCCATTATATATGATTGTCTATAGATATCTTAATCATACTAAATAGACACCATCTACAATTCTCAATCGGTTCCATGTCAAAAAATCATAAATCACGGATGTATATGATAGAGAATCAATTACTTATACCGTTGACTATCATGTTTCTTTTTAAATATTCATTATCACAACTGTTTCTACCGTTACACGTGATATAAAATTAATTGATAGACGTAGTTATGTATTGTTTACACCTTTTGCTTAATTTTTACACTTAAAAGTTGACTCTTTTTACCGTTCAATACATAGCTCTTAACATCTACATAAAAGTGAAATAAGTCCCATACAAACAAGAGCTTCAAAGCTCTGGAGAAAAGATTCTAAAGAGACAAATGTTATGGTGTTCTCGTTAAGGGCTAATTTAGTACTTTTACATGACCTTATAGCTCAATTTAATACGATTATATTACCCTTTTGAGAATTTATCCAACACAGTTTATTTAAGTTATAGATTTTTCTGTCAATTCAGTTTGAAAATAAATTCCCGATCATTTTATCTAATATGAATATCGATCATCCTGCCTTTGGCATCAGTTTGTACAAATTCTATTTTGTTTTGCAATGAATGAGAAATGGTTTGTAAAATAGACGTATCTGATAAGACAAAATCATTTTTGTTTTCATTTTCAACTAATGAAGTACTATGATAGAAATGATCGTCTTAAGCATTATTTTGGTCTCTTTTGTCAAACTGGAACTATGGTATTGTTAATAATATTATATAAAGTTTTCAATGAATAGCTTCCCATTAAGAAATAAATAATTACAATATTAGTACATCACATCTGTTAGATTTTCCACGGACCGAGACCACGAACAAGGAAATTTCTGAGACAGAGGTTAAGAATGTACTCATCTGAGTAAAAAGTGAAAAGTCACGGACCATAAAACGATTATAGAATTTTCTCAACTGAGGTAAGATTGTCAAGGGGCAGTGTAAATCTCGTCCATGACATATGTCCAAATTTTTGTCCCGATTTACTTAACTTCGATGTTTGAACATTATTCTTACAATAATCTATGATTAATTAATCAATAACCAACCAAGAAGAATAAAACGTGTTAACATCAAGTAGGCAGCATGTTTTGTGGCATAAAAAGGGGAATAGATATATATATACTTTTTTAAAAACATTTAAAATGTATTTTAATATGCCAATACATGACCAAAGTCAGTAATTTATAAATAAAATATGTATTAGGTATATAATAAACGGTATTATTTCCATCTAGTGACAGTAGGTTTTACGTCTTTAAAAACAAAAATAAACCCATGAAATGGAATATCTTGAAACATAAAGCTTTTCATTAATTAACTTGTCTATTGAATGAGGTGTAACAAAACAACATTCGTTTCTAGTTCATTGACAGGTAGTTCATTATATTCTTGTTTTACCTGTTGCTAGTTGTGCTTGACTTCTTTTTCACTACACTTACATGTATATTAATGGAAATAATGTGATTGCTTTTTTCAGATCTAATAAAACTTTTAACCTTGTCTCGTGCCTGTATCATTTACTTTTAATTTCATATAGCCTCTCTTGTTGTATTGGTTTAAAGAGTGGATTGCAACAACATAATAATTGCTTGACGTAGTGTGCGTGTGTCTGTGTGTGTGTGTGTGTGTGTGTGTGTGTGTGTGTGTGTGTGTGTGTGTGTGTGTGTGTGTGTGTGTGTGTGTGTGGTCTGGAATGGGGAAAGAAGGTACCCGGTTACACCATCGGTGTTCAGCATGTAAACTCTACAATTTAGAATATAAAAAATCTCAGATACCAAAGTATAAATTAATAGAATGTCCATGACATAGATACAACTCCGATAAAAATGAACAAACACGGACCTCTGGAAACCAAGAGGTGGGATTAGGTGCCATGGAGGAGTAAGCATCCCCTGTCGACCGGTCACACCCGCCGTGAGTCCACAGTCAAGTCCAATGAAATACGTGAGGAGTGTATCCTCGTCACAATTGGTAAAGACGTCTCAACAACCGCCAACGAAAAGGCAACTCAACATTTCACTTAGTGAAACAGAGTAGTGGTAAACAAGACTATTATACCGACCATAAAATTTGCGAACGTTGACATTAAACGCGGTTTTCGATATCCCTGTGTCAATAATTTGTCAGTGAGTAGTTTACCTCTGTATATGAAATCTTCATATGTTGTACACGCCCTGGCATATCGGATCATTTGTGAAATATAAACTCCATATGCGGGTGACTGAGGGATATTACTACTTAAATGTAGAAAATTTACGATGGGAAACCCGAAATTGCGTTTGTCGTACAGCTTAGTTGCTAATTTCCCGTCTGTGTTTATATTCAGTAAAATGTCTAAGTATGAAGCGTGTGTGCTTGACTCTGTTGTATCTTTAATTTCTAGTTCGCTGGGATATATCGCATTGACATATGTATGAAATATATATATATCTAAATGTCAAATTAAAGGACAGGGTTAGGGTTAGGATTAGGGTTTTGTATTAGCATGTGTTCATCATTGAAGGAATTCTTTATAAGCATGTGTCCACCATTGAGAAGGAATTGCCGCTTATAAGCATATTTTCCAGTCATTCATCCTTTGAGTTCATTTTTGGCAACTCTTGTGACATGACATATAATATTTTTGTTATTTTGATATACTTAATACTCAAGGTATTGTCTGGCTATGCTTAGACTTCTATTATTTCCATAAAATGTCACATTTTCTTTACAAAACTATTCCACATAAAATATTCAAAGACAGACTTTTTAGCATCATAGACAACTGTTTTTTCACTGAAAGTGGTACCCAAAAATTTGAATATCTAGTGATTAGTTATCATGATACTTATTTTGTCCAACACCACTATGATTCCACACATAAATACACTGAAGATGATATAAAAACATGCTGGAATTTCTAATGGAATGTTTGGAGACGTTGTCTTTCAACAAACTGTCGGCATTTCTATGTAAACCAATTTTGCACCATTATAGGCCAACCTGTTCTTTTATTCACACGAAGCAGACTTCATTCAGAAAGTGCTGAATCAAAAGAAGAAAAAGTTAGCGGTGTCCTTTAATTTGACATTTAGATATATCGACGACGTTTTGTCAATTAATAATGACAATTTTCATACATATGTCAATGCGATATATCCCAGCGAACTAGAGATTAAAGATACAGCAGAATAAAGCTCACACGCCTCATACTTAGATATTTTACTTACTATAAACACAGATGGGAAATTGGCAACATTTAAGTAGTAACATCCCACAGTCACCCGCATATGGAGTTTATATTTCACAAATGATCCGATATGTCAGGGCGTGTTCAACATATGAACATGTCATATACAGGTGTAAACTACTCACTGACAAATTATTGACACAGGGATATAGAATACCACGTTTGATGTCAACGTTCTGCAAATTTTACGGTCGGTATAATAGTCTTTTTGCGATTACTCTTTCACTGGGTGAAATGTTGAGTTGCCTATTCGTTAGCGGTTGTTGAGACGTCTGTACCAATTATGACGAGGATTCGTTCCGTATTTTATTTTGGATTTGACTGTGGACTCACGGCGGGTGTGACCGGTCGACAATTGATGCTTACTCTGCCATAGCACCTGATCCCACCTCTTTGTTTCCAGAGGTCCGTGTTTGTCCATTTTTGCCGGATTTGTATCTGTGTTCTGGACATTCTAAAGATTTATACTGGTATCTGAGATGTTTTATATATTACTCATGTATCATTTGCAGACATTGGAACAGCAAATACAATTTTTAATTACATAAACTATTTCAAAACAACGTCATAGTATATCTTCTTCGGCACTTTATTTAATTACATTGTCTAGAAAATGAAATGGCTAGTGCACAAGTCATTACAAGAAGAAAGCCATAAGTAATTATGCATCTGGGGATTTTCTATCTTATTTCGTTTTTATGCTGACTTTATGCTGCCGGCTTGTTATGCCTACAATATAGCCTCGGTGAGGACTTAGGATTAAAGATATTATTGACTGCGAACTGTTATAATACAAATATCACGGACATCTAACTATCAATCGTCAGGATATCCGGAAGACAAATACGTGTATACAAATCCAGTATACACTGCAACAGGAATGTCCTGAAATTTAGAGGTGGAATCGGGTGCAATATCTATATTTGTTTTTTATTTTCGAATTTCGAAGTCAAAATTTAATTTTGCTTGAAAATTTATGGAACCTTGCCTTAACTTTATTTTCGCAGTAATATGATAATATAAAAGTAGCAGATGTTAATATATTAATGATCAGGAGGTCCAGGGGAAAGTATGTGTATGTGGCTAGGACCATGTACAAAGGAGGATTAATTGTAAGTCAAATAAAAGCAAGCGAGAAAATAAATCCTCGTCACAACCTGTATAAATGATAACTACTATCGACTTGTAACTCAATATTTCATGAAATGTAACTACAAACAAGTTAATTATACCGACCGTAAATTTTGCCAAATGTTGACTGCGATTCCTAATATATATATTTGTGAAAGCAACTTATCGCTAATTGATTAGCTTCATTATATAAAATGAACATGATATGTTGAAGAAGAGACGGTACATTGAATCCTCTAGACATTTATAGAAGCTACGCCTACCATGAGGGTATGACAAAGGAATCTCAAAGGAATCAACAGGTTTGTCGTCGTATAGTTTTGTTGTTAATTCTCGGTCTTTATCTGCAGTAAGTAAAATGTAGAAGTAGAACACGCATGAGTTTGATCCGTGGTGCTTTTATTTCTAGTTCGCTTAAATTTATGACGAGTGTAAAATGAACTGAAACACTTGCATTAACCTGCATTATGCTTGTTACATACACGTATGTAAGCTAAAAGCTTACTGAGTCGATATCTACGTGAGATTTCAACGAAACAATAACTAAAGGTGGAAGTTATGACTTATTGTGTATTGACCATTTCATTTATGATGAATCAGCTATTTCCGAACCTATATTCTAACAGAATGAAAGCATTATGAAGAAGTGTGATTTTGATTTAGGGTTCCATAATAAAAGATAAATATTTGATATTTCATATATTCCATCTGGCTTAATCAATACTTAATTAGCTGATATACTTTTGTCAAACAATCAATTGATTTTACGTTTGTCTATTCCTCATGTAGTTTATCAATATTTCAGCGAAAAACAAGGACGGCATTCATTAACGACTTACATACACGCCATATAACAGGTAAATGACAGAATACAATAAAAACCATGAATGTCTGGGATTTAATTATTTTCTGATTCATAGGATGGGGCGGGGCAGGGTAAGCATTTGATTATCATATTTGGTTATAACAAGCTGCACGGATTTTATTCTTCACTGGATACTAGTATGTATGGTGACGAGGAAGAACGATTATTCTAGCCAGTGTAATTTCAATGTTATGGTTTATCACCTTTAAAATCGTTTAAGTCAAGAAACTGTAACCTGCAAGGTTATGCAGACTTTACTGTACTGTGTCTTGCATTCTGTTTGACGTTATGAAACATAGGGTGAAATGCAGAGATATACCAGTGGATTTGCGTTTTGAAGTATGACTCCACCCACCTCTACTCAGTTTGGACTGGAATCTAGCTGGATTCAGAGTTGATTGTTGCTGACCTTAATATTGATAAATGCATAATGTTTGAGTGTATATTAAACAGTTCTGGTATATTATCACTTAGTATGTCAAGTAATATCTATATTACATAATGTGGGTGGGTATAGGTGGGGTGATTGAGTTTGTGTGTTTGTGGTTTTCTTTGTTTAATTGGTTTTTTTGTTTGAATTTTCAGTGCAGCCAGTTTTAATAACGGGAATGAAATCCTGGATGCACAGATATATAATCAAGCGAACTTTCTTACAAAATCGGAGATAAATCTTATGTCAACTTATGATGGACTATTGAAATTGGCTAACTACGCAGTCAGCATGGACTTTGTGTGTGACTAACCAGCTCTCGGCGTGGACCTTGTGTATCTATGTTTTAGATTACTTATATATATCTATATATCTAAATTTGTCAATATTGTTGTTAATCAAACTATACTAATATACCCCCACAAAATGTCAATGTCTATATGCGATATATAAGTTATATTACTTTCTTATAACATCTATTTATTTATATACTTTTTCTGTTAACTATGCTTCACTTCTTGTAATGATGAGGTCATAAATCAATAAATGCTTTCATATAGAAAAATTTCATCAGAAAGATTCTTTGACCTGTGAGAGATGATGGCCTTCTCAAACTGAAATACAATTATAGCTTCCCATGTGGAAAGGAAAGGACGACGAATATCTGGAACAAGGACTGGAAAAACTTTTGATAATAATTATTTCTATTGGAAAAGAACAAAAACTTGTTCTCTTACCGCCGCCAGTCCGATTATCTACATGTGTATATGTATGAACGTATACCGTTAATGAGTTCCCACGAGAACGTCCAGAACAACCAGTACTAAAGTAAATCGAAAACAAAGTGCGTCAAGAGATTTTACAAGAATGGAAAGTTAAGAGTCATTATGTTCACTTTGACGAGCAATAACACTGATTAAAATAGCTGTGATCCTTCTTTTGATGCATACAGTTATTGCGTGTGGGAAATATATCCTTCTATTTTATTTCTTGTCTGTCGCTTGTTTCACGCCATACTAAATTATCTGGCTGTATTAGTAGGAGTCTGTCAACACAAATCACAATATTATATGATGTGTTGTACAATCCAAGGCATTTGGGTTTAACAATATATAAATCTCATACAGAATAAATCTTCAGAATGTCCTGTATATATACACATCTGATGAATATTGTTCAAACACGGACCTCGGAAATTGTTTAGGTGGGATCAGGTGTCATGGAGGGGTAAACATCCCCCGTTGACTGCCTACACAAGGTGTGAGTCCATGATCAAATTGAAATGAAATAAGTGAGGAACAAATCCTTGTCACATTTGGTACAGAGACTCAATAACCACTGTTGAACAGGTACATTAACATTTCATTTAGTGAAATACAGTAATCGCAAACAAGAATATTATACTGTCCGTAAAATTTGCCGAACGTTGACATCAAACGCGATTTTCGATATCCAGGTGTCAATAACATGACTGATTATTTGTGAAATATAAACACCATATGCAGGTGATTGCGGTATTTTACTACATAAATATGGTAAATTTACGATGTCATAACTCATAACAAAAAATTTTCCAAGTTGTATATATGCACTTTTCTAAATCCGTAGAAAATTTACCCGGAGCCCTGGTCATTAAGGTATGGGCCATTTTTTTTTTTACAACTGCCCGGGTTTGATTTCTACGTATAATAATGACCCCGGGTAGTTTTTTTTAATGCTGACCATATTCTACATGGCACCGGAAAATATTTACTATGGTTAAGAGAAAAATGACAAAAATGAATCATAAAGTAGAGCTAATATATTTACGTATGTTAAAGCATTTGTTTATTTCGTACAAAACAGGGATGATAGTGGTGGTCCCTATTGAAAACTCTAATTCATTTAATAAATATTAATTCTATTACAGATATCTATTTTTCATTAATATTTGCTAATAACCACACAATCATGAAATGGTGACACGTATATTCTCTGTTGTACAACACGAGACTGGATATACCAAATTAAATAGAACGTAATCACTACAGTACAATTACATATTAATACCCGATATCGTAGTCGGCAGATAATTGATCTAGATTACACGATTCAGTTTTGTGATAACTTACATGTAAAAGAAAAAATAATATTGCTGTAGAAAGTCTCTAAGAGGACACAGGATATAATTTCATTTAATTAACGTCACTGCAACATTCATTAATTATTGATTACCCTTTCCATCCATTTAACATCCTTGTCCAAACACACGGTATCATTTAAATGCCGTGGCATTTCAGCTAGATTTTTTTTATTATAGTAAATTACATGAACTGTTACGTCGTCAATTCTAATGACATTTTTTGTATTGCTGTGTAGTGGAACTGTCCTAGGTATTAAATATTTAGCCGCATTTGTTCTCGATATAGATTTTAGTACAAAACAAATGAAGGGGTAATAAAACATTAATAAACGTTTTAAATTAATTTCAAACTTGACAACCCGTATCATTTGTTTTGCATCACATGACACAATATTGAAAATTATCTAGAAAGTGTCTAATCAAATCAGGATTTTGTATTTACGTGTATATACATGGAATAGAATGCCTAGTATCAAAGAAGGTCGTATCAATAGCCAGGTGAAGATGTACATCCAAGAAAAGGATACCGTAACAACTGCGAACAACCAAGTGCTATGGGGACATTGCTTCAATCCCTTACAAATGCAGGTCTACCGCACGGCCTGGTTACAATAGTGGTCTGTCTAGGAAGTACAATCCTGGAGAATTGACTGTTGCTGATATACAATGTTTTAGTCAGTTTCATCATCTGAGGAGATGGCTGGGAGTCAAACTTGATTTACATCGATCGAACTCTACAGAAGTCCCTGTTACAGCTTCCATCGTCGTCTTTGATGGAAGAGACCAAGGACACTGAGAGACACTAGAACTAGCGATGCAGAGATCTAGATTCGTACGGGAAGAAAGTGGAAAGTTTCAACATCAGTAGCCAAAAGCTGAGAGAATGTTACTATTACGTGACACTATTGGAAACACATGTACCTGAGGGTAAGGTTTGGGGATGATACATTCCAATCAATGGTCGAAGGCAACATCGGAGAGGCACAATATGGTACAAGAAGAAGGAGAAAAAGAGCAAATTTAAGCAGCATGACTAAGTAAGCACGGAGCATGTATAAAATGGGATCTCCACGACAGGACATTGACATGGATAGACAAGTGGGTAAAGGACCAATACAGAATCTTGTTTCTGCATAAATCAAAGTCAATCTTCAACTGTGGGGACAATCTGAAGACCAAAGCTGTAAACTGTATTAGAGGATGAGGTCGATGGATGGCCATATAGTATCAGGATGTAACGTTGCACTGACCCAGGACAGGTACAGACTGAGAACTGCTTGTTGACTTGAAAAGGAAACATCGTGGAACCAACATAACTACTGGACATTTTCACCCCAGTCAAAAATACTAATAGCAAAAGAGCTGACATACTATAAGGAACACTGCGATGAGGCACATGAGAGAAACCTGAGGTAAACATATCCCATTGGATTACTGCGGGATCAGAGATGGAATGTTTGACTGTTTCCTGTTGAAATTGGATGTAGGGTTTTCCCAGCACAGTCAGAAAAGAGGTTGTTACCAATGCCTGGGCGTATGTGGAAAGACAAAAAATTCAGGAGCGAAAAGACTTATTGAGAAGCAGAGAAGGCATCATGCTGCTTATTTCTAACTGGTAGGAAATTGCCACCACTGCTGGCCTATCAACTGAACGATTTTATGATGCAAGGTCGAAACATATTAGGACAGTTTGTGACCATCTGATGACGTTAGGAACCAGTAGACGAGCAGTGGGGGCGGAGCATATATAGCATCAGATATGCAGAACGAATGCCGGGTCATACAGGAAGCAGATAAACATCTTATGTAAGACGTGTAAATTGCTGTTCCCAAAACATAGATAAGATAAATGATATTTACCTTGAACAAAGAATGAGTAAATACAATATTTTCGTTCTTGATCTTATTTTCTTGAGTTGGACGCAGGAAGTGACCAAGACTCTTCGTACTTGGCTATCCATCAGCAATGAAACCCGGGTCATAGGTATTGGCCAATCATAGTCCAGAATATGATGTTGAACCGTGTTTGACATTTTTCGTAGACGCGCTCAAATGGAAGTTCTAAACGCCTTTTTCACCACATAGCCCTATCCGAAATGCCTTTGTTCCATATGTGAAATATCCATGTAGTCATAATACATATTCAAATATTTTTCAACTTTGGAAATGTGTCATAGGATATTATGCTGTCAAAGAAGAGTTTAATCTTCTGCATTTATCTTACCAATAGTAATTTATCCATTTAATGAAATGTTGTTTAAATTTTATTAGATTAAATATCCATAATTGCAAAACATAGATATGTGTGTAAAAAGCTGGAGCGAATTGGATTTCGTCTTTTGGACTGTGACACAAGACTTTGCCCTTACCTTCCAAACAACAAATACATCTATGTACGATGACTAATCTCTGTGTCCGAGTAATATACATTCTTCAATTGAAAGCCAGGAAAATCACAAAACTAAAATGTATAGATCACCATGGAAACATCAAAACACACAGTTTTTAAACTTAGATTAAGAATATACGTGGTAAGTATTCTAACTATGACATGGTAAAATAGAAGTTAATTTTTTTTTTACTTATTCCGCGATTTTGGAGAATGTTTGGATATTCGTTAGATCTACTCTTTAGTAGATCGCAATACAACTCTTTCCATGTTATTTTGACAGCACCACAGGGAATGTTCAAGATTGTTTTTAATTCGGTTATAGAACAAAGATTGATCAATACATGAAATTCATATCTCTTATACACGGCAAAATATTTCCCCGTCGAATGATTCAGCCAACAGCAATGTTCTTGATTTAATTTATTCAATTATTGGATAATTTGTTGTCTTTTTATAAAAGCAACACTGATATTGGACCAATTTGAAAAATAGCGGTCTCCAATGCATTATAGTTTCCAATGCAAGTGAACTCTATGGTGTTTATATATATATATATATATATATATATATATATATATATATATATATATATATATATATATATATATATATATATATATATATATATATATATATATCTGTATGTGTGTGACTGATATGCAAATGATGTTTCAATTATTCAAATAAGGTAAGTTGAATAAGTTAATTATCCAATCAGACAATTATATCACCACGCAAGGTTAATAAGTCAACATATACCAAGGTTATGTCAACATGGTGTCTGTTAACACGCAAGATTAATATGTCAAAATACACCAAGGTTATGTCAACATAAGGTTAATATGTCAAAATACACGAAGGATATGTTAACATAAAATTAATATGTCAAAATACACGAAGGTTATGTCAAAATAAGATTAAAATGTCAAAATACACGAAGGTTATGTCAACATGGTGTCTGTTAACACGCAAGATTAATATGTCATAATACACGAAGGTTATGTTAGCATAAGGTTAATATGTCAAAATACACGAAGATTATGTTAACATAAGGTTAATATGTCAAAATACATGAAGGTTAGGTCAACATAAGGTTCATGTCAAAATACACGAAGGTTACATCAACATGGTGTCTGTTAACACGCAAGAGTAATATGTCAAAATACACGAAGGTTATTTCAACATGGTGTCTGTTAATACACAAGGTTAATATGTCAAAATACACGGGACCTCAGTTTTTACTGTCTCATCCGAGGGACAGGAAAAGCCAGTCGTCCCCACTGAAGATCAAAACCGCGACCCTCCGGTTGCGAATCAAGCACTCTACCGCGGAGCCACGACAGCTCTCACGAATGTTATGTCAACATGGTGTCGGTTAACATGCAAGGTTAAGATCATAAAAACAAGCAGAGGTCGTCTCCACGGCCAAGTCATTGGAGCATCGCGATATTAACTACTATTCACCGACTAAGCTGATTTTGTGAGAAGTATGCCACTACGCTCACTCCTGGAATGCTGGTGGTCACAAGGAAGATATATTGTCGACAACATATACGTGAAAATGCCATATAAACAAAGAAATAAACATCAATCTGTAACAATCTAAAAACATGCACCATATAAAAACAACATTCCTCGGGTTTTTCTATAACCAAAATAGAGTAATTGAGATACAAAAGTAAGGAAGTTCATAAACAATGTACGGACACTGTAAATATTGGACTCACGCAGACTTAGAGGTAGGATCAGGTGCCCTGGAGGCCTATGTCTGCCGACTGGTCATGCTATTATGAGACTGTAGTCAATTATAAATCAAAGCATGATGCGACAATCGGAACCACAACGACTTCCGAAGAGCTAACTCGGTAAATCATGTAAACTGCTTTGTCGCTTCAAGAGAAATTCAGCCATTTTACAAATTGAGTTGAAATGGAACACGTTCCATAGGGTGCATTCTTTATACATGTTCTTTCGTAATTAATTATGGAAAATAGGTTGCATGTAAACATTTTCTTAACTTTATCACATGTTGACATCGGGTACTAGGGTACATATTTATAGTGCGTGTTTTCAGATAGTTATCTCACATGTTAACATTCATGAATCGCATTACGTATCGTGTGTATGCTATTTACAACCACCGGGTCGTTGCCGCTGCTGGTTGACCGCTTGAATCCTCGGGGTATAGTTAAATCCAGTGCCTTGTATTGTACCAGCTATTAATATTTTCATCATTCATCATTTTACAAACGTCTCATGTACGCCATGGATAATACACATGTTAATAAATTTACCTTGGGGATAACATACAAAAGTTGTATATCGACATATCTATATGGTGTATTTACATTCTGTTGTTATACCACTCTCAAGCGGTTGTATAAACGAGGTTGCAGTTAGTTCAACATATACAAGTAACCACAGGCGCTCGAAGAATTGGATGTTGTCTGATAAACTTTAAATCCATATAAAATGAAATTATCCATATATTAAAAAAACAAATCTCAGATACCAAAGTATAAATCCTAAGGGTTTCCAGGGTATGGATACAATGTATGTATGTATGTATGTATGTATGTATGTATGTATGTATGTATGTATGTATGCATGCATGCATGCATGCATGCATGTATGTATGTATGTATGTATGGATGGATGTATGTGTGTATGTATGTATGTATGTATGTATGTATGTATGTATGGAATTCAATATTTGAAATATGAAATATTAGAGAAATGAATTTCTGTTTTCTTTCCTGAGTTGATTTGTACATGTATGCTGATCTTTTCTTTTTACGTGTGGATATATTGATCATGAAACTGTATATAGAGACTTATAATGAGACAATCTTTGCTTAGATATAGAATTATATGCACTTATAGAACGTACAGATTTTAATTTTAAATATCGGACTTAAATTTAAATATAAATAATTCAAATTTAAATATAGATATTGTGACAACATGAATATTAGACACAGAATTGTACGTGTAGATGAAATCTGAAGCATGATTTTTTCCCTTAAATTCTGTACTTTAATTTGTGATGTTTATAGATATATTTTAATAACATGGCACATTTCTTACACTCAGGTATGAGACTTAGTTTTTGCATATGTTAATGAACCTTGATAACATTACTTTTCTTAAATCGTACTTGTAGATTAGTTTGTGACAATCTGCTTTATTTCTTATATACTCGACATGGATTTGGAAAACATGACTTTTTCTGTCACATTTTGCTATTGTATACATATTCAATTAACTGCAAAGGGGTGGGGGGGTTATACACTGTAAATAATTTTTTTTCTTGTTTTTGGTTTCGTTGTTTTCTATGTCTTGGTGCTTGTATTTATATGTTGTATTGTTATTTGTTCAGCAATGTGTTGTTTTTGTAATTGTCTTCGTGGTACCATTTCATGATAATGCATGTAAGTGTATTAACTATATATATTTATTGCTTCCCCCCAGAACAGGTGAAATAAGTACAATTTCACCTAAATATACTTACCTTTGCAACAAGCTGTATAAGACAAATACAACTGACTTATGTGAATTTATTTAGGATATCATCAGCAAACTACCAGGGACTTGGTTCCAAAGAAAAGGGATATGATGTTTTTAATTTCTTTAAATCCAAACATTTCAAAACATTATTTGTTTGCAAGACACTCACTTTACAGCAGATGATGAAACTTTTATTCAAACAAAATGGGGTTATAAATGCTTTTTAGTCCTTATAGAGCAAATGCAAGGCTTGTTAGCATTTTTCTTACTGATAGTTTTGAATTTATCATTCATGATTTACACAAAGATAACAATGGAAACATTATTGCATTAAAGGTAAGCATAGATAGGTTAAAAATAACATTAATTAACATATATGCCCCAGATGAATATAGTCCACATTTCTTTAGTAATATACAGGGAATTATAAATGAATTTGATAACCTTTCGGTTATAATATGTGGAAACTTCAATTTGTCCAAAATCCAGAATTAGATTACTACCAATATAGAACAATAGGTAACCCTAGAGCTCGAAATAAATTACTTAAAACCATACAAGATAAGAATCTTAATGATATTTATAGACATTTGCATTCTGATACTAAACAATATACCTAGAGAAAAAAAAACACATTTAAAACAGTCAAAATTAGATTTCTTTTTATATATATTATAAACACACTACCAAACTTATAATGCTCAAGACGATATCGTTTCTGTCAATTAGACTTCATCAGTTGAGCTCCATTTTAAAAGTTATGTGTATTTTCTAAAGAGAAAGTGGTATTATACAAGGCCAAATAATATCTCTAAAAGTATAGCCGAAATCCGTCTAAGAGTAACCACTGTAAAAAATGACTATCTTAGCTTTAGAAAAAAAATTGAAATCAAAATGATGTTACCAGTGCCAAATATTATTTTAGTTGAACATGAACAGCTGGTACCGAAATACCGGGTACTACGTTTATGTGTACCCTCGGGGACTCAAACGGTCCACCAGCAGTGGCAACGACCTAGTGGTTATAAATATTATAAACACACTACCAAAGTTATATCAGAAGATTTGATAAATAAAGTTAAGAAGGCAAAGATTGATGCAAGTTACAGATCTGATCACTTTATTATTTCTATAGATATTAAATTAAATGAACTTGATAGGGGCAAAGGACTGTGGAGATTTAATAATCAATTATTGCATGATCCAGAATATGGAGATAAAATTTTAGACCTCATAAAAAGAATTAAACTTTAATACTGTCTTCCTGTCTATAATAGAGATAACATTGACAATATCCCTGATAAGGAATTACAGTTTATTATAAGTGACCAATTGTTTTTTTAAACTCTTCTTGTTGAAATATGGGGATAACTATATCCCATGCAACTTATAGGAAAAAAGAAAAGGAAAAAAATGGGAAAACAATTGATCAACGATATGAATATATTATAAAGCAGAGTAAGAAACAACAGTGATATTATAAGTTTAGAAGAAAAACAGAAAGAAATAGAAAATATTAGAAAAACTAAAATGTTAGGAAATGTTATAAGATCTAAGGCTATGTGGGTCCAGAATAGTGAAAAGCCTTCAAAATATTTTCGTAAGTTAAAAGCATAAAAAACGTTCATAAAAGTATCGTAAAATTAGAGAATAATAATGGTGATATAATAGCAGGCCAAAAACAAATCCTAAGTGAAGTAGAACATGTCTAATAATTATGAGCATTTAATAGAGGATACTAACCTTAAGAATGTATTAGCTGAATATAGTATTCCAAAACTTACAAAAACTCAAAATGATAAAATTACAGGAGAAATAAATGAAAAAGAAGTTTTAGAAGCCCTTAGAAAAATGAAAAATGATAAGTCTCTCGGATCAGATGCGATAACTTCCGAATTCCCAAAGTTCTTTTGGAAAAATCTAAAATCATTTCTTGTTAGATCTCTCAATGATGGATATAATAAAGGGGAACTATCAATTACCCAAAAAGAAGGAATTATTACCTGTTTATCAAGGGGGGAAAATCCAGACACTATATTTAAAATTGGCGTCCGATTACCCTTCATATGTTACTCATAAATTAGCATCAGCTTGCATAGCCAATAGAGTAAAATCTGTATTAGATTATCTAATATCTGATACACAAGCAGGTTTCTTAAGTGGACGATATATTGGTGAAAATACTCGAATAATGGATTTCACTGAAAACAATAATATTCCAGGACTTCTAATTTTAATAGATTTTAAAAAAGCTTTTGATTCAGTTGCATGATCTTTTTTATACAAAGTTCTAGATGTATTTAATTTTAATACATCAATAATTGGTTCTTTTTAATAATAATATAAAATGAGCAATAATTGAAAAATTGCTATTTATCATTTTTTAAAATACATAGAGGCTGTAGATAAGGGAACCCTATTTCACCTTACTTATTCATACTCTGTGCAGAGGTTCTTGCTATATTAGTTATGAATGACAAGAATATTTAAGAAATACATGTTGGATCTTTGGAACAAAAATTACACAGTATGTTGATGACACAACCTGTATACTAGATGGTTCAGAACAATCACTGGTTGTTTCAACTAATAGATACATTAGAATATTTTACAAAGCTATCTGGATTAAAGATAAATAATGATAAAACAAAATCTGTGTGTAGTTGTATACCATCACAGATGGAAACTAACGTGCTGTGAAACAAATTTCAACCTCCGAGGTATTAATGTTCGGTTAATTTAAATGATATGGTTTACATAAATTATACAAAGAAACTTAAAAAGATAGATACATTAATATCACAATGGTCAAAGAGAATTTTGACACCTATTGGCAGAATAACAATTTAATAACACTAATTATTTAAAAACTTAACCACCTTTTCCTCTCGTTGCCTAACCCTAGAGTAGAAACCATAAACATTTTAAACACGAAATTACATAGATTTATATGGCAAAATACTGTAGATAAAATTAAGAGAAAATTTTCTCAAATGAAATACGTGAGGAACAGATCCTCGTCAAAACTGGTACAGACGAATCGACAACTGCCAACGAAAACGCAACTCAATATGTCACTTAGTGAAACAGAGTAATCGCAAATAAGACTATTATACCGACCGTAAAATTTCCGAAACGTTGACATCAAACTCGGTTTTCGATATCGCTGTGTCAATAATTTGTCAATGAGTAGTTTACATCTGTATATGATATGTTCATGCCCTGGCATATCGGATAATTTGTGAAATATAAATTCCATATGCAGGTGATTATGGGATATTACTATTCACATGTGGAAAATTTGCTATTGGAAAGTCGAAATCGTCGCGTTTGTCGTATAGCTTAGTTGCCAATTTCCCCTCTGTGTCTTTAGTAAGTAAAATTTCTAAGTATGAAGAGTGTGCTTGATTCTGTTGTATCTTTAATTTCTAGTTCGCTGGGATATATCGCACTGACATATGTATGAACATGGTCATTATTATTTTACAAAGTCGTCGATATAGCTAAACGTCAAATTAAAGGACACCACTAGCTTTTTCTTCTTTTGATTCAGCAGTTTCTAATATGAAGTCTTCTTCGTATGAATAAAAGAACAGGTGGGCCAATAAAGGGACATAATTGGTTCCTATAGGAATGCCGACAGTTTGTTGAAAGACTACGTCTCAGAACATTACAAATATATTGTCTATTAGAAATTCCAGAATCTTTTTATATCAACTTCAGTGTAGAATCAGAGTGGTGTTGGTTATTGTTGGGTCTGTTTTTAAAAATTATAATCTCACATATTGATGTAATCTGGAGAAATTATGATTAAAGCGAGATACAGGTTTGACGCGATCATGGGGTCCGAGCCCGATGGTGTCTAGACGTGATATAGGCTAACTATGGTACAAACAGATTTAACAACTCGTGTTTGTTGATTATCATGTTTATCTAACACGAGTTAGTTCATTTTCAAAATTTGAAAAGACACGGGGTTTCTTTTCAAATTTTGAAAATTAACGATTTGATGTCTTTTCAAATTTTGAAAATAAACTAACTCGAGTTAGATAAACACGATAATCAAATACCGATAACACTCGCTGTAGAATCTCTTTAACTTACAACTCGTCAAATATGATTTACATGCTTATATCTTGTGCCCATGTCTAAATGAAAAACTTCTATATCTTGATATTGATTTTGGTATTAAAATAAAATATCCGACAAGAATGAATTGAAAGTTTGTATGTTGGTCTTGCATGTTAACAACCATTTCAACAGATGACATAAATAAAAATATATGTCAACATACTACCACAAATATCAAGTCGAAATATCTGTTGCAAGTGAATAGTTGAAAAACTGGTTTTCTCAAGCAATATTCACAAAATATATAGGAAATTAAGAATTTTATAATCATTGTGCATATCTCTTTTTTGTTATTGTGTATCAATCTAAGTAGTAAAACAAAAAGAATTTTTAACAACACACACACACACACACACACACACACACACACACACACACACACATCTATCCATGCCCCATATGTTTAATTATGATTATGTTTAAAGTGTAGCAGTTAAAGATAACTGTATCCCACACCTAAACATTATCAGAAGAAAAATGTAGTGGCAAATCCATGGTATTATCTAAATGTTAATGAAAACTATTTTTTTTCTTTGGAAACAGTTATATAATGTTTTATTCAACACGACATGATTATGTAATATAAAAAAACAATTGCACATACGATCATTCATGGGTAATTTCCTATGCCGTTATGTAATGAGCACCGAAATGACTCGTAACTCAGTGCATCAATTCCGTTGTCATTTGTAGAAGTTTCAATCATTATTTCGGTTGCAGTTTTATTCTAATTTACTAACAATGCAGAATATTTTAGTTTTGCGTGAAATTTACCATAACAGTGGAAAATCTAATTTTGTGGCAAGCAGTTAATACAATGTTCCAGATATACTACCAAATTACATGCACATCTGTACTTTATCAACTTCGAGTAAATCAGTTACAGCCAACATTGCATTCACTTTGTGAAATATATCAATTGGTCACAATTATCACACATATTTTCATCCGGGCCAGTACATTATATACATGTCATAAAGGATAGTACAGAAGAAAAATAAACAAACATTAATACTGCATTTGCACGAAAAAAAAAATAACGCATGTATAACATTTAAGACATACATGTATACGTACATTAAATTTGATAATCATTGTCAATCGGTATTGTATACACAAGATCAAAATCAAAGTCATTTCTGTATAAAACACATGTGCTTGATTCTATGGAAGCTTTCTAGTTCGCATTAACATAGGTATGGGAACTATTATGGTTAAAAGGCAAAATTCATGTATTGTTAATATAGCCAAATGTGAAATTTAAAGCCACGATTGACTTTTCCTTCCGCCAACTCAAAATCTCCTGAATAAAAGCTGCTCTATACGTATAAAGGAGCAGAGTGGCACGAGATATGCGTTTGTTGCACCCAATCATACGTTTGTATGGAGTTCATGGCGTCCATGTATCCATTACAGATTTAGACAACTAGTGGTAGATTTTAAAGTATATTTTGAAGGTAAACTGTAGCATGAGCATAACATTGATACATGAATTGTATGGCTTCGTCCCCTGAAAGTAGCCTAACATTGTATGAATTATCACCAAAATTGGAATTAAACACTTCCTTTGATCTTATGATTTATTTTCTGTTGTAATGTTACTTCCGTAGGCTTTTGGAGGTGACCATTCTATACCACAAAGCGTTATATACTTTCGTAGATGATCGAAAAATGAAAGAAGCATAAGTTTAAGAGACATTCAAATGGCATTATGGTCTCAACTAAAGCCATATTCCGGGAACGTTATTGTAATTTTCAGGACGTTATTGTAATTTTTGCAATTTTTAAATTCACTTTAGTGTAGAACATTCTTATTTCGCCTTAATTATTGCAGCGCGTCACCACGTGACCGCCGGCATGTGACCCGTAATCGATAAACATTATCTCTTTATGCCAATTATGGTAACGGCGACGGACGTGAAGGCTTATGTAATGACACATATGACGTAGTCTGCGTTATCTCCGTATTACTATTTATAGTCACTTTTGGAGCGCTTCTATATTTATCGGCACAATTAGTATTATAAAACTATATTTTCACAACATATGTGACTGAAAAGTTAAATAAGTGATAATTCTCTCATTCCTTGTAAATAAGTATCGCTGTAGAACGTAAGTATGTGAATTTAAAAAAAAATACTGCAAATAAAATATCTGTAACGTCAGAGAAACATTTATATATTGCTGGTGGCATTACAAGGTACAGGTTTCTTGTCTTAATTCTGACCTTCTGAAAGTTGATCTGGCCTGACTCCGCTTTTCACAGTGAATCGACCTACTCTCGAATGGTTTAAGTCATTCTATCTTGACATTATATCAACCCACTCTTTATTTTATAAACTATGCTCTAATATTCTATTCAAAACCGATGGCATCTTATTGACTGAAACAAACGAGTCTTGAGCATTTATTGTCGCCGTATTTGCAAACAGTATGTTTAACCTGGAACACGCAGGCAATTAAACACCATTCTATTGTAACTACAGACTTGCAGGGATTGTAACCATCTAAGATGTTCTTCAACAATATTTAACAGTTAATAATGGAGCCTATATGATACCAAGTACAAAAACAGACAACAACGTGTAGCGAAAGCCAGTAAGACAATATTAGCAATGATTAAATACATAGCGTTAATTGTTATACTATTATCCTTGGATTTTTGATTTGATTTTTTGTTTTACGCCATACTCAACAATCTTTCAGTCATATGATGGCGTCCAGTTTTTATTGGTGGAGGAGAAACCCCGGTTACCCGGGTAAAGACCACCGACCTTCCGCAAGAAAACTGGTAAACTTTCTATTATCCTTGGAAAGACCATAGTTCAGGAACGTGACAGACTTGCATTTTGTCAAATAGTGATGTTTCATTTATCCAGAATTGTTTGACATTGATCGTCATTCAATATCGCCTATTCATTTATTTTCTTAAAAGCCACTATCAACTAATTAAAAACAATTACTGTTATTATACATTCTATTAAAATCTCGTAATCTGATTGGTTGAGAGAGATGTGAAAATGTCCATTGTCACCCACTCATTTAACAAAGATAAAGACGCTACGTTGACATTCCAAAATGCCACGTGCACTAACGTCATGCGTGCACGGTTCGTCCAAAAATGCCAGGGTGACATTCCAAAAAATGTCACATGCACTAACGTTATGCACGTACGGTTCGTCCCAGTAGCAGTGAGAGCTTTCCATCGTAGCCAAAACTTTAAGGCTATTTGTTTTGTATTTTTTAGCTTGCTGAAAAATAGTGGAGATGTAAAATATCTATGGCAATGAGTAAAGGCAAACAATTCACAATCGGTATCAAAAAAATAATATTACATTCACGAGAGGGCGATATTGCATATTTTCGCCCCTCGGAAAGCACTGTTGACCTCGACTTTGCTTCGAGAGGGTGAACATATGCAATATCACCCTCTCAGGAAAGTATTATTTATATAGTACCGCCTTCTACTGAGACACCGTTGTTTGGACCCACAGTCGCCAAATTTATTGAATACTTAAGCTCAGCCTTTATTTAATTATTTTGATTATATAATCGTTTGTAAAACTTTTGGGTTCAAGTAATTAGGAAACATTATTTTTCATCGTTTTTCCGTATAGATTTTTGTGTCACAGTAATGCTCCTGAAACAAATGAATACGTTGAGTACGGTACTAAAAATTTAAGTTCGTACTCAAACAATTGTTTGATATTTCTGAAGTTTTCTTCAAATAAGCAATAATTTTTATCATTACTTACAATTATATGCCGTCTACATACAGACATTTCGAATTACAAAATAGATTTAGCATGTTTTACCTTAAAATCATAAAAAGTTAGAGGAGCTTGTGTACCGAGAAAATTTTGTGACTTCGGGTCTCGGTAGCGTCAAGAATGGAGCAGTAGCTGTCGGGTTTAGTACTGTTCAATATACCGACTGTAAATTAAAACAATGGCGTTCTCAAAGAGCTAGGATGAGATTAATAGGTAAATAGTGAACAAACACGGACCCCTAGATGATCGGCAACATCCTCTGGTGGTAGGTAGTCACCAACTCAATATTCAAGATCAACGAACCGTTGGATTTTGTGACAAAAATAAATAATTTTAGCGACAACTGGATATTTTTTAAATATTTTGGACGTGCAACTGCAAATAGCATTCTTTGAGTATCCATAAAGCAATACTTGTCCCCTACTGTGAAACCATTATTAAGTGACTGGTGAGCAATTACAAAGTTGTAATAAAAACTTTATCCCAGTTTAACCTGTAGCGAACTAACAATGCTCATTTGAATAAAATATCAAATTTAAGCACCATAAAAATGTATTTCCTAGTCAGTCTTATCTACCCGCTTTGTATGTCTACCAGGGTAAATTTGCACATCCGGGTTCAGTCAAAAACCAAAACAGTAGTCTACTTTACAAAAATCGGTTGTACACTATTACCTTAAACCATGCATTACTGAATCTCTTAATACGTCTGTGACAAGGAGTTCGTTTTCCATTATAATTGTGCCAATTTACCTTGGTAGACCTGTACAAACAACTATATGGTCAAAATAATAAAACAAAAGTTGAGTTTGAGTATTGAGTCGATTTGGTTACTTGTTCTAGCCCAGTAATTCTTTGTTTTACTTGGAATGAGGTTTAATGCCGAACAACAATTTTATATTATATGGTGTAGACAACACTGTTAAAATGTACATGGAAGAGAACACCTGCATTCTGCAAGTAAACTGACAAAATTTACCATAAAATCGGTCTAGGTTCATGCAGACCCGAACCTGCTCTGACCAGAAGTGAGAGACTTCAAGCGATATGAGTTGTCGTGGGTGAAAATTTTCACATTCCCATTTAATGTAATATTTCATCTCGTATATATCCCAAAGAGATCATCTAGTTGTTAGAATCACAAATGCATGTGTATAATTGCAACAATCTTGCCAATCGTTTACCCGTAATAGCAGTTATTGTTTGTCCGCATTGCAAATTAACTTTTTTACGAAGATTATGAAGTGTCCAATAAGCACGTGCAATTTTCAGTTAATAAATATTCTATTCTTTTTATATCTGATATTTTTATTCATATATTCATCCGATTTTCTTCATGTATTTAAAATAGCGTTGAAAAGCACATATTTTATATAATACATGTACTTTCCAATAAAACTATATTTCAAATTAAATATAAAAAAACATAAAAATCGGCCGTCTTTAACATACGCCAATTGTGCCAAAGGCCGAGTTGGCTGATAGACCTAGCACGTAAGGGTCGAAATCCTCCTGACCAAATTACAAAGCACATTTGATATGACGAAAGAGTTTACCTGGAAGGTCATTTTATACGGAAATACAGCTGGATTTTTTAATAAAACAAATAGCTTTGTAAAGAAGTTCTTTTACAACTTTTCACGTGTTTAATAATGTATTTGTACACATATTTTATCATATTCTTGACTATATGTCAGGGGACCAAAATAATCATTGTGACGGCTTATATCGCTTTAATGGTTCAAAGTGAGATGCTATAACCACTCAGACATGGAGACCCATCCAAGTAATTCAGCATTCCAGATAGGGGACCATGGTATTAACAAAAACGGTCTTCATATTAACTCTTACTAGCATCAACAAAATCTTGGTGATCAAATCTTATATAGATCATAAATTAATGGAATAAAAACATAACACATATGTTCGTTTTTACATAAAATGTACTCTACAAAAAGAAACTGAAATAAAGACAGAATTGCAGTATCTACACATGCATTTTGTATATTATAATTACATTCAAGTCATTTGCATATCCATCAACCAGTGCTGCTATACAAATCATGCAAATGTGACATTAACCTAAGTATACTGAATTACATCAATCTCTATAAAGAAAAAATGCTTTAGATCTATAATCTGGATTGTTCAATCATAAAAATAACCATTTTTTTTGTCTATCTAAAATCATTTTCAAATAAAATGTGAAATTAAATAATTGAGCTCATAAATAAACTAGCATATGCATTCAGACAGACACCTGAAATCATTTGAAATCAAAATTATATTTCATTTAAATAACATGATTTCTACTTTCTTTCTTGTATACTTATTTAAACATTGTTACTCATAAGAGGATACTGCAAATCACTTTTATTTCAAAAGAGAATAACTTAAACATAAGTCTGCGAATGAACCTGTTAGCAAATTCAAATTTCTAGCAAATAGTTTTTAAAAAGTTTATCTTTAAACCTTTGTCCAGATATAATCCTATACCATTTGGCTGCCAAAGGGTTTATACCAAATATTTAGTTACACAGCATTTCAACGAGAATTCTTTATCTAGAGAAGTTGACTTTGAAAATGGCAATGAATACATACTCCTGACACAAATATTATGTAGTCATACCAGGGACATGTAAACCTCAATTTCATTGTTCAATATTGTTATTGCCAAAATTTGTTTGTTTATTTTGTGACATCACAAATTTTTTATTTTCGTGAGGTCATGTACATGGAATTAAGTTGTTACGAAATATTACTGATTTACATTAACTATTATAATTGTACTGAAAGTACCTATTATAAAAATTGTCTCTACTAATCGAACATAAAAGTACATCACAATAGCAATAGTCAAACTGACGACTGTTAAAAGTTAAGGAGTACTATTAAAAGTATATACAACTGACTGGATCTATATAAACAATCTTCCAAAATATGACACTTGTAGTTGGGTGGTAACATTAAGTTGCTTAATAATAACCAGCAACATAACATACAATGGATTACACTGGATGCATCTATTCAACATTGGTGATAACTATAAGATTATTTTTTTGACATATACATCATATTGTTGAAAACAATTCTTGTTGATATTATACAAGAATAAAAAATTCAAATTCATTGAATGTTTACTGCCAAGGGCCTACAAAAAGCTGAATATTCAACATATTATCCCATTATTTCTTCAGAGATTTTACCTTTCCATAGCACAAATAATTGATGATAGCTTATTCTAGTGTCAAAACCCAATCAGAGACAAAAATACAGAAAATGTTTATCTGATAAATCATCACATCAACTACTTGTTCAATACTTTTTTATGTAATATCTACTTTGCAGTAATTTTTTATTATGCATGTCATTTTTTTTATATGTAACGCAATTTGTAGCATGCTAAAAACCAGACTGGCCTAAAACAATTAAAAGTCCCAGAGTCCCCAGCATTTAGATAAAAACAGGTGGAATGGTGAACATGCCAATATCTAGACAAAGACCTAATCCTAACAAATCACATGAGTATACAGAGAGAAGGCCCATCAAATTTCCCTCATTAGCCTACTGCTAAAATATAGATAAGTTTGTACAGGGAAATGGTCTGGTTGTAAATACATACTCAATACAATACATGATACAAAAGCTATACAAAAAGAACAAAGACTAGTGCATAAGACTAGTTTAAACCTGACAAGAATTCTTCATATAGATATCCAAAAGTATAACAATATATCAAAATGGAGTGCAGTAGACTGTGAATTCCTTTATATAAGAAGACTGAAGAAAAATGGGCTGTGTTGTACATAAAACATGAGAAACTTATCATCTTTAAATTGTGAGCGATTTATTGTGTTACAAATTTCACACGGCCATTCAAATTCCTACCTGTTTAAAATTGTCTTGAAAAATGAAGTCTTCCAAAACCAGTACAGAAGCAAAATTATCGCTACAGATGACAAGGGACTTAACTCTGGACTATTTAGATAAAGCACTTTTTTAGTATGTACCTTACATAATACTATAGTACAATTATTTTCAGTACACAAACAAATTATTCTAATTCAATTTCAGTTCAAATGCATGGAAATGCATTCTATACAATTATCTTTTTACCTCTACAAAAAATAAAGTATTTCAGGTTGTGAAAATGGAATTGCATGGTCAATGAACATTTACTAAATCCTAACTATTACAGAACAACACTGAATTAAATTGATCACAGATTCTTGATTAATTTTGGTAAAAATACTTGAGGTAGAATACAGGATTACTTTATACCTACAGCACTGCTGAAAGACAGAACATTCTTGTTTGTTATAAAAATGTATACAAAATTCTATTTTTCTGACACAGCGTTACACTGTCCTGACACTTTTCAAAAAAGAAGAAGAATGAAATTGGACAATAAGAGAATGAAGAGATTTCTCTGAATAAAGATACCTTACAAGATTTACTTGCCTCTTTTTTTTTTCTCTATCAAGTTTAGACATGTATGTACTTTGCTTAAAAATACATTTATAAAAAACAAAATATTATATAAATCTCAGTACATGTATGTACAATTACTAACTCAAAATGTGACATTATATACATTATTTTGATGATACACAAAATGGACTAAAATACATACAACAGTGAAACTTGTATTGACAGACCAATCAACTGTGACCACATCCTCAGAACCACTTCATTAAATAATCCTTTACATTAAACCTTTTATTAGAGAGCACCTGTCTTGAGAGACCACAATTACAGTAGATACTGGGATGGTCTCACAAGACAGGTTCCACAGTGTTTCCTTTATGAAAGATCAATACTGATAACCTGCTTCCCCATATCAGGAAAGCAACAGTGGAGCTTACTAATGACAAAATCAAAATGAAACACTCCAATGAAAAAGATCTCTAGAGATTTAACCCAAAAATGATTATACTGGAGTAAGCTTCTAATGAATGCACACATACACAATTTCAGAGAAGATTAAAAATAAAAATTGGTTACAACACCAAAGGCGAACAACAGGACCTTTATGGTCACCAGAATGAAATTTATGATTTCAGTTGAAATATGCTTATAATTGGGTTATAAGATTTTTTATTGGGAAAGGTTCCTGTCAACTTTGTTAAAATTAAACCAATGGTTCTTGGGAAGTCTAAAATATCTAAAAATTTACAATAAGCTGCTACTTTCTATTTGCTTAGGTGTCTGTGACATTGACCTTTGGTACAAAAATCTGAATATTTTTTTCTGAAGTGCTATCATGGCTCATTAAGGGACAGATTTGATTTCATTCACAAACTTTGTTGATTTTGAAAGAAATAGGATCATTGGTTCATGAGAAAAAGGTTTTTTACCAAAGTTAACTATCAAAGATTACCTGAATTATTTATACTTGAATATTCACATTTAAATACATGCACCAAAATGTTATGTGAAATTTCATGATAAGCAATTTTGATGCAGTTTTCAAATCCTCAATAGGAGTTTTAAAACATTAAAAAGAAATGGAGAAATCCACTATTCACATGAGATTCAAATCTACAAATGACTGACAAAATGATTTGATATATGACACATATTATGTACAAATTTCTATGTGGTAAAACTCCTTATAAAATAGTCAAACTTGTCTATAAAGGCCACTCAAAAGGAACAGTAAAAAGTAGCCAGACAGGTGGTCTTTACATGTATAATGATTTATTCATGATAAAAAAGTTAACAAAGGTTATGCTTGAATGGCCTTCATAGGCAGGTGCCCTTTACACAGAAGTGGTCTTTAATGCAAGTTTGACTGCAGACATCTAAAATAGTCAACAGTTAATCTTTTTCGTTAATTTCACTGTATCATTTATAGAAGCATTACAACCAAGGCAGAACATAGGTCATTACTCCAATAAAGTCTGGACCACTCTTCAAAGATTATTAAAAGATTAAAAACATAATAAAATTACATCATATTCACAATAATACACAAGTTCACACTTGATTAATTAACAACCAGTTCACACTTAACTGTCAAAAAAAATACTGAATTAAATGAATCCAAACAATGTCAAACTAGATGCGACTTGTTTTGATAAGAATTATAAAATATATTGAACAGAAATTAGACACCTCTTAGCTACAATATTTGTAATGATTAACAAGGTGTGCAATTAGCCTTAACAGTCACCTGAGCAAAATGTATGATTACAGTGAGAATATAATGATCACAAAGTTTATATCTAGGTTGACCCCTTTTAGAGCACCAATGGATAATAATTCTTTTCATTCTCAGACATTAGGGGATAACTCCTGGCAAATTTGCTTAAAATTGAACAATTGATTCTTCAGTAGAAGTTGCAAATGTCTTAAAAGTTTTCAGAAAAATGTAATATTACTACTGAAAATTTCATACTTGGTTTAAAAAACAATCATGAAAGTAATAAAAATATAGTAGGTTTCAATGTCTTAGTTTTCCTAATAAAAAAGTTTATCTCGCTATGTTGACAATATAAAACACTCCTAAATGGTCTTCTTCATGTAAACTCACTATAGAAACATTGATTTATCATCCACATATCTCCCCCAGCAAAACACGACAAAGAAAGTCCGAAATAAGTGGAGAAGTGTTGAACATCTTTAAGAATAAATATCATTGAATACTTTTAAAAATCAAAACCTTTATCTCCATTATTGAAAATTTACATTATCTGCTTCCTCTGTGCACACATGATATCCTGAACATGTTTTATGCAGATATTTTATTTTTTGGTTGTTGTTGTATACTTATGCTGTCAAACTGAAAAGTCTGTAACAAATTATTTGTATATGATTTATTTTAATAAATATTTTTAAAAAAAAGTCTTAAAAATTGAACAAAAATTGATATTTTCCACTTACAAAGGGGCCTGTGACCTTGACCTTCGACTCCATGATCTTGACAATTTGTCACTAAGATCCATTGGTAATTCCTAACAACTTTCTAAAATATCTTTGTAAACAAAAATAACAATCAGTTTTCATTTAATAAGCCATTTGAATAAAACTATCTAATGTCCCTGCTAAAGGCTCTTTTATGAACCAATTTAGGTTTTATTTGCAAACTATGTAAACAATTGCTGAATCATGCATAACAAATTTGAAGCAAAAAATCTTATCACTGGTTCATGAGAAGATGTGCCAATTTTGGCCCTTTTTAGTTCCTATTGTGCCTATTGGTGCCCATATGGGTCCTAATCCCTTATCATTTATGAGGTTTCACACAGGGATAGTTTCTGTCAAGTTTGTATAAAACTGGCCTACTGGTGCTTAATAAGAGGTTGAAAATGCCTAAACATTGACACACAACAGATAACGGACAAAAGAAGATCGCAGTTGGTCACCATGATCCTTTTGCTCAAAAGACCTAAAAATTAAGGTTTTACAATATACCAGTAATACCATGCTACTAGACATAGAATTATAGTAAGAAAAATAGAAATGACTAATCTTTTTTATTAATGATTGAAATAAGTCAAAATGTCTAAAATAAAGCATTTATTTTTCCTAAATGAAACTAACCATTCATGTCCATATCCATTCATGTCCATATCCAATATAAGACTTCATCATAAAAAAAATTTGTGTGAACTAAACTGACCTAAATAAAAATGTAATGTGAGATCTTATGTGAATAAACATTGTGAGTTGATCTAATAAAGTTTGATAAAAATATTGTTAACTTGAATCATATTATAAATTGAGTCAGACATTTACATTTTACATAACCAAACATTTAGCCTGATTCTTGATCAACACTCATTGTGACATCAGTCTCTTCTACTTTTTCTTCTTCTGTTTCAGCTTTACTACATCCTGTCTCAGCAAGATTCTCTTTTTCCTCATCTTTCATTTCTACATCCGTACTATGGCTATCTTCATCATTTTCCACTGTCTCTTCATCTTTTTTAAATGAGATCTCATCATCTTCCTCATCCTCTATCATCTGTTCATCCTCAACTTCTCCATTAACTGTTTCCTCCTTTCTAACGACTTCTTGTATAGCCGCTACTTCACCATGTTCATCTGTTATATTTTTTACATCTTTATTTCCCTCAGTTATACAGTCACCTCTGCCTGCTTTATCTTCACTCTCCTCAACTATATCAACACTTTCTTCCTCATGCTCTGACATATCCTCATCACTGGCTTCAGTAATCTTCTGTACTTGTCCCAGGTACTCCTGTGAATTTGATTTGAATGTTGTATTATATGCACTTCACACTCAATAATTTTTCAGTTATATGATTATGGCCAATTTTTAATGGTGGATGAGAAAACCGGACTACAGAGGAAGAGACCTCCGGCCTTCCACAAGTAAACTGGCAAACTTTCTCACAAAAATCAGCTTAGGTTCCAGTGGGGCTCGAACCTGCGTCGACCATAAGTGAGAAACTTCATAGTTCAGAAGATGATGCTTTAACTACTGGGCCAAGTAGGCCCCATGAATTTGATAGGTTAGATTATGCCTATCTTACTTCCATGGCACATAATTGAAAAAAAACAACATCAAAATTAAGATTCGATGCAAGGTGCTTTTTCACAGTCTATGGGATGCAAAGTCAAGTGTTACATAAAGATATATTTTTGATAATTACTTAATAACATGTTGTTACATATGTAAATCCCTCTCACAACATTTAGTAATAACATTGAATGATCTGATGTAAGTTTACCAACAAGAGGTCAAAAAGACTATTAGTGGTCATTTGAGAACCAGCTTGACCAAACCTGAATAAAGTAACCATACACAGTTTCTAAACTTCAATTAACCTTGCCCAAGCAATGTTGCATTCAAAATCTGAGGAGAACTGGTCAAGTGGTTTTGAGTTTAAAATGTATATAGTACAACATGTAATTAATACGGTCCAGATCAGTACTCTCCTGAGTGACTCAGTTAACCAACTACATTTTGAAATAGTTTGAAATTCTAAAAGTCCCTGCAAACACAGTTAAAGTCACATTCTGGGAAAGTCATTGTATTATCTTCAGGTTGAGAGATATGGTAATAAGAGATGTTTATGAGTTATTTATCGTGTTATTTATTGAGTGCCATCTACCTGTGACCCACTAATGAGAAGCAATGTGGCAATCAAAACAAAAATACCTATGCTTTTTTGATGAAAAATATGGAAAGAACACACTGCAAACAACAGTATGCAAAGGAACATAAGATGATGACCCTTTGGAAAGAAACACAGCCTATAGAGAGCTTTGAGGTCTGGACTAAAATTGAAATCAGACAAGAAATTGGCAGCCAGTGTGTTCGATCACCGGTAAGTATGTACATGTGATTGATAATTTCACATGGTCATCAACAATGTGGACAGTAAATCGTCATTTATTCAGAAATATCAATTAATATAGAACTGCAATTAATTTCATTGTATCACATGCACGTCCTTTCAACAAGGTTTAATTGAAGCTATAAAGCCTAATATAAGATTTATGTAAAATTCTACATGTATGTACTCGATTAGGCGATTTACCATTTACAGTTTGGTTTGGTTCTCAGGCAAGTTTATTTTTTATTTCTCCTCATTACCATAATATTTTAAAAATTTATAATTAGATATGTACATGTTTCCCTGCAATTAATTAACTAATTATAGATTGGTATAGAACTTTAACAAGAGGCCCAAGTGGGCCTAATTTTCTCACCTGAGAACCATCTACAAATATGGCAAGAAGACTGTGAGTACTTGCTTCCTATAAAGTTTTATCAAATTTCCTTCATTGGTTTCCAAAAACAAGCTGACCATGTGAAAAAATTACCTACTCCCCAAATTTTTGCAGTCTTAAAAAATTCATCTTAAAATTAAATTGCTGCAAAATTCTTATACAAAAACATTTTTTCACCTAACTGCAAGTAAAACACACTAAATGATTATATCAAAGTGAATACAAGGGAGATTATACATGAAAAAAACTAAGTCTGAAAAGTTCTCAAAAACGCATCAATTTCCGCTTTCTATGAAAAATACATACCAATATTTTAATCATAAATCCATTTAGATTATTCACAAACAATCTACATGTATTTTTCATGCAGCGGTTCTGGAGAAGATGACTTAAAAAGAGGGGTACCTTCTGGGACCTATTTTGCCCCGCCCTGGATCCACCCCTGAGCCAACCAAGCTGAAAACTACAAACTTGGTAGAGGACCTTGAGTACTTGCTTACTCTAAAGTTTCGTCAAAATCCTTCAGTGGTTTTGAAATAAAAACTGATAGTGTGAAAAATGCACCTCCTCCTTTTTGAAGTCTTAAAAATTCATTAAATTTCAGCAAAATTCTTGCACAAAAACATTTCTTTATGTAATTACAAGTAAAACACATTAACTGAATGCATCGAAATCTGAAAAGACCTGAGAAATGCATCAAAAATAAATATTCCGATTTCTATGAAAAATACAAACTTGAATCATACATCCAAGTAGATCACTCAGAGACAATCGGTTCTGGAGAGTACCTTCTGGGACCTATTTTACTCCCCTGTCTGTGACAGACATACAAGACAAAAAACAAAATACATCGGTCCAAGAGGACAGACATAACCATCACCGATCCTCTGAAAAACACTTACCTCAAAATTATTTCCTATTAGGTGCTGCATCTCATGAGCAAGAAGACTATCAGATGCTGGAAATGCTCGATCACAATACTGGCAAATATACTCGTCAGACTTGGCCTCTGAGTCACCATTGCTCTCTACTTTAACTTCTGCTGCTTCAGATTCAACAGCTTGTACACTTTCCAAGCTTCCACTCTGTGTAGGGGTTTTATTGTCAGCAATAATGATTTTATCTTTAGGCACATCTAGCGGCTGTTTAAAGCCACCAATAGTATCTTCACTTGTTGATGGTATTTCTTCAGTCTTTACTTTCAAACATACTTGATCTGTCTCATTTTGCTTATCCTTATTCAGGACCTTATTAATCTGACACTCTGCCTCTGTTGTTTCTTCTTCTTTTTCAGCATTTCCATTCATGTTACTGGCATCGTTATTTGACTCTTTATCATTTCCTGATTTTCCACAACCATCTGAATGAAAAAGTTCTGCTATATATAGTGCCTCAGATATATCAGCTTCTTTAGCTTGTTTAACTCTGTCCATCTCACCATTTTGTGCTAACCAATTTGATAGTTCTGGCAATGGGCAAAAATGAACTCTAATGTGCTGTGTCAAAAGATGTTGCTTGGCAACTGTATAGTCACAATATGGACAAGCTAATTCACTATTCATCATGTGAAACTTTAAATGAGCCAGGAGGTGATCTCGTCTAACATTAGCATAAGGGCACCTGTCACATCTGTACAATTTTTTAGGTTCCATATCAAGTTCTGGTGAGTTTTCATACATATCCATATGATCATGTGTAATGCTTACAGTGTAAGTGCCTTTCTTTTCTAACGGTGGTAATGCACTAGATAAAGCGACATCTGCTGGTACGTCGGACAACAACTGAAGGTTAGATAATGACTGTACTGCTAAAAGATTCAGATTTGGGGACATGTGTAGTTTCTGATGTTGATGAAGGAGGTTGTTTGATGGAACGCTGTAGTCACAGTACATACACTGACATCTCTGACGACTACCATGGAGGGCCACATGGCGTTCATAGTGTGATCTTTTAGCACTAGCATACGGACATTTTTCACAACTGTACTTCTTGAACCTTGCTATTTCAAGTAAAGTATCAACTTTGTTTTCATTTGTTACATCAGAAGCTTCAGAACACTTATCATCTACATCCTCTTCAATTTTTGTACCACCAACATTCTCTAATTCTGTAGATGTACGCTCAGACATATCAGCCATATAATTGGGTTGATGTACTTTCAGGTGATGTGACAATAGTCCCTTCGATCCAACACTGTAATCGCAGTGTGGACATTTCAACAGAGGATTTTTTGACTTGCGATAACCATGCATCAACTCATGAAGCCGTAAATTCCTTAGCCTCACATTCATATACGGACATTTTTTACACTTGTGCATTTTTCTGTAGACTCCATTTTTCAAGGTGTAACCTGGCCTTTGTCCAACAGAACAAGCAATTTTCATGGGTGACAAAATTGGTTTCTGTGATAATCTAGATGTAATTTTAGCAGATATCAGTCTTTGTTTGTACATTGCTAATTGAACCGTATCATAAATAGCACTGGAATCACTTATTTCTGACTTTGTGGGGGATACTACAACAGAACCTGGAGATAAGACAGGCTCGTGAACTTTCATGTGTTGCTTTAAAAGCCGTTTGTGTGTAACCCAGTAATCACAATATTCACACTTGAACTCAGATGAAGGCTTTTGTCTGTGAAACTGTTTATGATACAGAAAGTCATTTTTGCTGTTTGTGGCATATGGGCAGACATTGCATCTGTGTCTCTTTGGTGTCCCTGCAATTGACTGAGGGGGAAACATGGATGTTTTTTTGACAGGTGTAGCAGTTGGGGATTTCACGGTCTCTTTTTTCCTCGTATGTCCTTCCTGTGTGTGAAGTCGCATGTGCTGGTGGAGTAAACGTCTAGCAACAACATAATATGGACAGTATTTGCACTTCTCTTGATGTACCCCAGGCTGCTGTTTATGACAACTCATATGAAACTGTAGCATGTTCAATTTAGTTGTCCTATAAGGACATATATTGCATGCATGCTTTTTCTCTGGTTGGTCTTGAACCTTGGTATTTGCAACAGGACCTGGATTTCCTTGTACTTCAGTGATAGGTTTTTTCTCACCATTAGTAAAGTATTTTCTGAATCCTTCTACCAGGCCATTATAATCATTGGTATGATGAGCATTTCGAATATGCCTACAAACAGAAGACTTCCAGTTTGCCTGGAAATTGCATCTAATACAGCGGTAGGAATCCAGGTAAGTATTAGGCTCAGCTTCAGTTCCATCAAAGTCCACATTCTTCTCTTCTGTTGTTAGAGTATTTACATCTGTCTCCAAGTCCAAATTTTCATCAACAAAAGCAGAAGAGGTTCCTTTTCCCTTTATTCTGGGTTTACCATCATCTTTGACACACTTGATTGATACTCTACAGATAGAGATGTTGTCAGTGTTGTGTTTTGCTTTAATGTGCCTATAAGCTGAACAGCGATAATTTGTAGAATATTCACAAACAGAGCACTTGTATGCCTTAACGCCATGACTTCCCAAGTGAGTGACAACCACCATCCTGTCTTTGTGGCGGTAATTACATCTTCCACATTGCCATACCTTTCCTGCATCCATACTGTCAACATCCTCAGACGCCAAGTTGTCAGCAATTTTCTTCCTAGCTAAAGCAACTGATGCCCTTCGCTTCCTTGGACTGTATTCATAATGGTTTAATGATTCTTTGGCCTCATCAGCATCTAGTAAAACAATTTTGGCTCTTACAACTCCATGTTTCCTTTTAATGTGACGCATAAGATCACTTCTCCAGTTAGATCTGTATGGACATGCCGAACACTTAAACTGACGAAATATGCTTCTTTTCATGACTGTGATATTCTTTTTGACAGGTGTTGGTACCTTTTTAGCTAGCGCTTGCTGATTTAGATTGCAAGTCTTCATATAATCTGAATATGTTGCTCGTGCCTCATCTTCCCCCATAATAATTATGTAGCAACTTACATGTGGATGCTTTTGCCTCATGTGCTTATTCAGATCCCATTTCCAGTTGGAGCGATGTCCACATTCCGAACATTTGAATGGTTTAATATAACCAAATACTTTAGGATTTGCAGAGGACAGAAGATTTGGAGTTGTTGGAGATCTTCCTGGAGTTTTCTTTGGTGGTTTTGATGATGAAACTTTGGGAGCTGGTTCTCCAAGGTACAGGATTTTTACTTCCAAATTTGGATGCATATAACTGTAATGACGCTTTATATCTCCCCTAGAGTTTGCTCTTTTTGAACAAAGGGGTTCCCCACATTTGAATGGTTTGTTAGCATCCTCTTCTGAAATTTTGCTAGATTTTTCACTTAGTGGAGTCCTGGCTTTCATCTGTTCAACTGGCAGCATTGTTGGACCATTTTCATCTATGAACATTATTCTTACGTCCATATTTGGATGTATGTAGTGATAGTGTTTTCTGACATCAGCTTTAATAGAACATCTTTTACCGCATTCAGCACACATGTATGGTTTCTCAATCTTTTCTGCAGAAGACAGGACTGGGGATGCCTGGATGACTTTTTGCTGTATCTGAGATGGTGACTCAGTGACTGAGGGCATAACTGCACCAAGAGATTCCAAACTGTCTGCATATTGTTTATCATCCGGCATATAAATAATATCAATCGCTTGACCACTATGAATGGTCCGTATGTGTCGACTCACAGTCCATCTTAAGTTTGATCTAAATCCACATAATGCACACTTATAGCTTTTCCATTCTGAACTATTAGTATTAGCTTGATTGCTTTGTTCAGTGGCTTCTTTTGATGCTTTAACATCACAATTCAAATGATGTTCTCTCCTTACTACAGGCATCGTGGTTAGGTAGGTTTTAATTGTTGCTTCAGCTTCCTGTCTGCTTAGTTTCACTACATCAAGCTTACTCTCTGGATGATCTTTTCGGATATGTTTTCTTATATCCCACTTCCAATTCGCTCGCCTACCACAGACAGGGCACATATATTGTTTGAGATTCACATGTGTGGAAACATGGGCATTCAGTTTTGATGGTGCATTTGTTGCAAAGTTGCAATATTTGCAGTTGAACAATCCTGATGGTGACTCTTTTGTGGACTGAGATATATCTGAAGGATCAGAATGAAGTGAAGTGCAGGCTTCCTGTCCATTATCATCTTCACAACTATCTGAACCATCTGCATCCATGCTTTCTTCTTCATCATCATTATCTAGATGTCCAAACATGTCTTCTGTTGACTCCATGGCAACAATATCATCTGAAACATTTGAATTGTTTGCCATTGTTTCTGTATCCTTGGATACTCCTAAAGGTTTGTTCAAGATGTTTCTATGGCCATGCAGCCTGTCTTGTAAAACAGTTATAACACTTTCCAGTGGAGACCCATCTTTCATTACTTTTGGATGGTGTTTAAACATGTGTCTGCGAATATCTCCCTTCCAGTGAGTTTCATATTTACAATAATTACAGCTGAATGGTTTGCTTTCTGTGTGCAGCTTAGAATGGCGATCAACTTCAGATTTCCATGGTGAAACATACGAACATGAGGGGCATTTAAACATAGCAGGTGATGACTTCCTGTTTGGAATTATGGGTACTCTTGTAATCTTGACTGAATTTGGTTCTTTTTTATGATCTCTTCTCAAATGGACATTCAAGTCACCAACATACTTGTACTGCTTAAAGCATTCCGGACATTTGTATCTCTTCTCCACAGTGTGAACTGACAAATGACGGCGCAGATCACTTGGCCATTTTGCCTCATACTGACAGTATTTGCATTTGAGGTCCTCCTGACTAAACGTAAATGAACCAGGGGTACCACCATTATCTGATGACAAATCCAGAGGAAAATCTTCCATGGAATCTTCATGTGCCTGATAAGAGGAGTCTGCAGCTTCAAGATCTTCTTCATTCTTCAGTCTATTAAGATACTCCTTCATTCTCATTGAGTGTTTTAACTTCATGTGTCTGTTCAGATCAGAAGACCTTTTGTATTTCAATCCACAGAGTGGACAAAAGAAAACACCATCTGATGTCTGAAGCTTGTATCCATATTTGGAGATAGTGTGATCTTTTGTAACTGTCTTGCTTTTTCCACCATCTGTGTTTATACTCTGGTTTGAAGCATCCATGTCTGTGTTACCTGTGGAGATTTCCATACCATTTACTTCTTCTAATGACTCCATATCATCATCATCATCATCCTCATCCTCTTCACTGTCATTATCATAGCCCTCTTCTTCTGGTGCTTTAGGAAAAACAACTGTAAAGTTTTCATCAATCTCAGCATGGCTAGAAGACATATGCCTCATGACTGCAGCCTCACTATCACATGAAAAAGAACAGAAGTCACATCTGTAGTCAAAGCTACTTAGATGATTGTTTCTATGACGATCAAAGTTTGGTTTGAAATCGGTAGTATAATCACAATCTGGACATCTATATGTTGTGGATGTATTTCCATGCTCAGCTTTGTGGGCAAAATATTCAATTTTTTTGGTTGTTGTATAGTCACACATGGAACATTTGAACTGTTTCAAGTTGATGTGTGTAGCATGTACATGCCTTGCGACACGCTGTCTCTCCGCATTGGTGTAAACACAAAATCTGCATTTGAACTTGACTTGTCCACTACATACAATTTCATCAATATATTTCTCAAATTCATCAGATTTTTTCTCAGGTGTTGAATACTGTGCAAAGCTATCTGAATCAACATTCTCTTCACTGGAATCTAGTTTTGTTTCATCAATAATTTTCTGTTGTCCATCTTTTTTGTTTTCAAATTTTCGGACTACTTCATTTTCTGGTTTAGCCTCAAAATCGACAATAACATCTTTGAATTCAACTTTTAATTTATGAACAAGTTTCAGATGTTGTTGAACCTTGTGCTTGTACTTGGAACAATATTCACAACTGCCACAGGCATAAATGCTGAAATTGTGACCGTGTTGGAAAATTTGATGTCGCAAGAAGAACTTGGACTTGGTTGTAGAGAATTCACATTCAGAGCATTTATAATTCCACTTTTTCATTTTCACAGGGGGTTTAGCCGATATGATCACTTTACCCGGCGGAGATGATGTAGCTGCTTTTTGCACTGGTTCATCTTGTGATATGCGACAAATTTTTATTTTTGATGCTGTTGAAGCTGATGCAAATAGCGTGGCACCTGACGGAGGTTGTTTGACTTTTGGTACACTCCCCACTCCAAGCCTATCCCTTTTGCATCTTACTTTGTGTCTTTTAAAGATGTACAGATTTTTGGAGACAAAATCACATAGATCACATCTGTGTAATGGCATTACCAAGGATTTCTTCTTTGCCATGGCCGTTGCTCTCCATAGAACTATGCAAACCTGAAATTTGGAGAAAAGTATTAAATATAACTCAGCTTAACAGTTGAAAGATAAAACATATAAAGTTTGAAACATGTAAAATCAACAAATCTTAAATTTAAGTAAAATGAAAATCTTTTGACCCAAAAGTAAAAAATAACAAAATTATATATAGTTCATAAATACCTGCAAATTTTCACCCCTGATTTTTCCCCCCTTTTACAACGTAAAAATACTAAAACATATCGGGTATTATTCTGTAGTTTCCACAGGCCTGTTACAACCCATGTTGATGTTCTTATATTTTGGGGGAAAATAACTGGTATAAATCTTGCCACTTAATTATGTTTATCAAAACAATAGTTGTGTTTGTCATAGGTTAAAACAGACCATTGTTCAACATTTTGTTAAAATTAAATTTGAAAACTCATCTTTATTGTATTTCCAATATCGCTAGGTGAAAATTCTGAAGCATAAATCAACCTTTATATAAAGACCACTTCCCTATAAAGACCAGTTTTCTTTTGTCTATAAGGAGGCCGTTATATACAAGTTTCGCTATAGTGAATAGAAGTTTAAATTATTTTTATTGTGCTTAAAGATCAAGCAGCATTTAACAATTACATGATTTTTCTCTCTGTTGATGACTCAAATACACAGTTAAGATAAAAAATTAAAACTTACATGTGAGGATTGTTTTTGATAAGAAAAGATGTGGAAATTACGAAAACAATCATCTTTAAGTTTTAGTTAGTACATCTATAATGTGTAAGTCTTAAATTTATATGAACTTTTGTGGGTGAAAATTTTTACATGCCCATTGTATGTAATATTTTATCTCATATATGTCACTAAGAGACCATCTGGTGGTTAAGATAACAAATGCATGCGTATAATTGCAACAATTTTGCCAAACGTTGCCCATAATATCAGTTATTGTTTGTTCCCCATTACTTTGAGCATTGCATTAACTTTCAGTAAATTTTAGAGTGTCCAAAAAATATATGCTATTTGCAATTAATATACATTCTATTCTTATTACCCTTTGCGCTTATTTTTGTACATCATCATTTAATACCTAAATCAGGCAAAGTTGGTCTTTTTTGTCATTTCAAAACATTCGATTCTGAAATTGTCCACGTGCCAGGTATATCTGGTGATCTCAACCCATTTTTAATTCGTTCCATCGCATTCTCTTGCATTAACAAATGATAATAAACTGCCAAACTACACCGCACGTGGCGGCACAATTGTAAAACATGAGGAGTTCATACTTGTCATGGTTATATTGTTTTGATTTTGTCAATGTCAGCATTCAGGGTAACATTATATAAGATACCCATGGGCCATATCGCTCACCTGAACTGTATTGGTATCTCATAAAAATGGGAATCTCAAATTTACAAATTACTTTCACACTCCTTAGGAGTGGAGGAGACTTAAAAATGAATGAAAATGAAAAAGCTGGGAAAGACGTCAAAAACATGTAAAAAATTGGTTTTCCAATTTATTCCAAAAACAGGAAATTGAATCATGCATATATAAAAATATCTCATATGCAATTAGTTTTTCAATCCATACAGCAGTTCTGGAGAAGAGCTTGAAAGAGGGGTACCCCCCAGGCCTCTTTTGTCCCACCCTGGCTCTACCTTAGGGTCGATCTGGTCGAAATTAAAAAACTTGGTAGAAGACCGTGAGTACTTACTTCCTATAACATTTCATCAAAATCCCTTCAGCAGTTTTGGAGAAGAAGTCAAAACTGTGGAAAATTACACTCTCCCCCCCCCCCCCTTAATTTTTGCAGTCCTCAAAAATTCAGAAAATTAAATTTCAGCAAAATTCTTTCAGAAAAGCATTTATCTACCAAACCACAAGTAAAAGACATAAAATAAATGCATCATAATGAATAATAGGGAGAAAATAAAAGAAATCATGCAAAAATGAATGAAAATTACAAAGTCTAAAAAGACGTCAAAAACGCATCAAAAATTTATTTTCTGATATCAACAAAATTAACAAACTTGAATCATACATCTATGTAGATCACTCAGATACAGTTAGTTTTTCAATTCATGCAGCGGTTCTAGAAAGAAGATTTTCAAAGAGGGGTACCCCTGAGTGTCTTTTGCTCCACCCTGGATCCACCCCTTTGCCAATCAAGCTGAAATGAACAAACTTGGTTGAGGACCTTCCCATAAAGTTTCATCAAAATCCCTTCAGCGGTTTTGGAGGAGAAGTCGAAAATGTGAAAAATTACCCATTTCCTCATTTTAGCAGTCTTGAAAAAAATTCAGAAAATTAAATTTCAGCAAAATTCTTTCAGACAAGCATTTATCTACCAAACCACAGGTAAAACACATATAATAAATGCATCATAATGAATAACAGGGGATTTTGTAACAACACATTGTATGTTCATTCAGAATTGTATACTATGTGTAATAATTTTGAAATAATAACAGGTTTACACATGGAAATGCAGGATACGCTTCCATGTATTCATGAGTATATTGTTCTTAGTATGTGGTAAGCTTGACATTGTCTGTTAAATATTTATTTAGCCTATTTTATACGATTAGCACAGAAAGAAATTTGTTTTCCACTCTGTTAAAATTCAGAATCAGTCGGAATTGACGATGTGAGAGAATCTTTCAGTTTCAAACCATTCAAGTTTAAATGTAATATGAGCTCAAAAAGAGCATGGATTGGCATATCACAAACGATTTCAAGCAAAAAACATTTTTGCGTAACAGGTGTTGGAAGTTCCTACAATGTAGCATGAATAAAAATATAAAATCAAACTTGATATTTAAAAAAAAAAAAAATTCTGAATCAGAAATCAAGGAAATTATTTATTCAAACAGAAAGTTAAATATTTGTGATAAAAACTTCCTATATAGGTAAGTAAAATTGTGAGGTCTAATTTTTACTTTCTGTTTGATTTGTCAAATATTTGAAATAACAAATCAGTAAAAAAAATACATGCAAATAACCCATAAATCTTGAAAACATTCTCTGCTTAACAGTGAAATTTTTATTGAAATGCAATTAGAAATTGCTTCAAAACATATTTATATATTTATTTATGCATTTACTTATTTATTTTCTTTTCTTTATTTCTAAAAAATTTGGTTTTGCACATCTCTGTTTTAAAATATCACCCCTTTGGCTTGATTTTACAAAAGAATAAAATCACTTAAAATTGGGACAGAAAGTTCGGCCTAGTCACCCCTGTTCCACCATAGTATAGCCTAGTATATATATTAGCAACATAGCATGGCGCCGCGCCATGCCCTTTTTCCCCAGTGCCATGCCCTTTTTTCCAGCGCCATGCCCTTTTTCATGATGTCAATCGCTAATAACCCCCCCCCCCAAAAAAAAAAAAAACCCCAATTCATTAGCGAAATTGCTTGTGAAACCCCATCCATGTTGTTTACTCTTTAATCTGTTAATTTCCCCAATTACCCGTGTCAAGACTGTATATTTCACGGTTGATCAGTTTAATCATCCGAGATAGGGCAGTCAAACGACTCGAAGGTAACTGGTAATATTGGCAAACTCGCTGAATTTCCGCTGTTTTCAAATGGCTAGAAAATTGAATGTATACATAAAATGTTTGTAAAAATATATGTACAAGCAAATAAAATGATGTTTTATTTCAAAATATCACATTAAGGAAGGTTATGTGCTGCTATGTGGTTGAATTCATCGTTTGAAGCAGACTCTAGTTCGCGAGTGGGAAAATAGCTTGTGTCCACGGACACATTGATTTTAAACCGATTCATGCAAATTCCTTGTAGTTGCTGGTCGTACGAAGTACTAATATACATGTACATATGTAGGAATTCACCAAAGACTTTTCAAAGCCATAATCGCTGCGAAAATACTGTAAATGGGAATAAACTGCCAAGTCTTCTGCCAAATCCAAAAGCAATTTTGTTCTCGGACTTTATCGACTTCGTGTCACACGACTCCCGGAATTCTCGGGACTTTTTCTTTCCTATGTGATACAGTGAGGAAAAATTAAAATAGGACTAAATCTAACAAATTTGTTGAATTTATTTAGATAATTTAAGCATGACAATCAACTACCAATTTAGGAAATAATTTTTGTCACATATCAAAGTGTTAATTATGTATCAAATATTTAACTTGAGACTTTTACTAGCTTGTTTTAATTAATCAATAGACTAATTTCACAACTATTTTTTTAGATTCCTATATAATATATATATTTCTGGATTGGCAAAACAAAAACAAAAAAATAAAAAAATAAAATATCAGGCCAGGATTAGCTCTTGTGCCACTTTTTTCATTGAAAAAAATTATTAAATAATTCTATTTCTAGAAAAACTATCTTTTGTTTTTTCCTAACATTTTTAAAGAAAAGTATTTAAAATTTATTAGTGGAGCCCCAAGAATATGCACATATTCTAGTGCAGGTGCCTTCAGAACCAATTTACGCATTTAAAGTGCCCTTTCAAACTGAAATTGTGTGCCCTTTCACACTGATTTTGTGTGCCCTTTTCAGATCCTAGATTCAACACTATATATATATATATTTTTTTTTTGATATTCGGGCTTCCTGCATGTATTTCAAAATTCAAATTACCAAACATGGTTGTCATTGGCGGATTTTGAAAACGTGCAGGCATTAGGGTTTTCGTGTCTGAAAGCTGGGAAATGGCCTCTCACAGATTTTAAAAATCAAAAATTTTCTGGCCACTCTTGAATTGTGGGATTTGTGTTTGTGGAAATTCAAGTCATTTTGGGTAAATATTAAGTCTGTCAATCTAATGCATTATTTGGGATAAAAACGAGGCACAATCAGATATAATAGCCAACTTTGTGGGCTTTTAGTATTGAACACTTCTGGCAAGCATGACCTGGGCAGGCAGAGTCCTATAACATTTTCTGTCATTCTATTTTCTTTTTTATTGATTTTGCTATATACTATTTTATTTGATAGTTTTTACTATCAAGCTGTCGTATTTCAAGAAAAATAAAAGATAAAAATATCAGCATAAAAATATGAAATAACTGAAATATAATATGAAGGCAATGTATTATACGACTAGGGGAAATGATGGTTTTGTGTATGGAAGCTTGATAGTACCTCATCGGATTCCGATTGATAATTGGATAATTCAAATGTTGTATCTCGGGAGCTTACTCCCTAACGCCACCCCGAGCCTTTGCACAATTCCACTTCAATTTCAGGTGAGATTAATCTATCGATTTTTATATTTGGAGGATTCAGGTCATAATTCAGTGTCTGGAGATTACTAGGCAAAATTTCTGGCCCAATTTTATGTTGCTTTTTTCTGTATCAATCTTCTTTTGAGAAGGATAATCATTGTGATTTATTAGCAGATTGACAGGTGTTATTTTGCATCTGAAAGCAGAAAAATGCATCGAGTCTTCCAAATATCATTTTTTTTTTTTTTTTTGAAAGACCCTATTCCATAATGAAATATTGCCTCACAAATAATTAAACACTTAGTATTATGAGCAGGGACCATGCATGAAATGATTCTATTCGTGCAGAAGCGTGGTAAAATGCAACCCCTATAGTTGACAAAATAGGTCTAAAACCTTTTATTTATTTTTCCATAAAAAAACCCCCGAAAATTAAAAATAAATATTGCTTTGCAATGATGTTTTAAATTTGAACCCCTCCGCAGTCTTCCGAATTTATTTTTTAGATTGATGCTTGTCCACATAGTCTAAAAAATAATTGCTTAAAAACATACTTTGTGAGGATTGTATTGTGTAACATCTAGTGTAACTGTGTTACTCTCACCCCCGAACAAATTCTCGATTCGCGTCCTAGCGCACTGTCAGGATAAAAATTACGTCCGCCTCTAACCTAAAATCCTGCACCTGCCTATGATTGTCTTCATTTTTTTTTAATGTTCATTAACATTATGTACTGAAAATGATTCCACTTTATTGAATATGGTAAACAAATCCTCATGTTTCCCTACAAGTACAACCAGGGCAATAGATTGTTTACAATACCGAATCAATAAAGACTGTCAAATAAGCTGCATGGTTTTTCACATGAGGGAGACATGACACATGGAGGGAAATATGACACACTCGAGGGAGACATGAAGTACAGTCTCCCTGACACATGATGGCTCTCATCCAACCCCTGACTGTGTTTTATTAATGAGGTATAATAATAAATGATATGTGTACATGTAGTCTGTTTGCTCTTAATTGAAAGTGGGGTTTTGTTAAATTTCTTAAATTACTCGTAGTCATCAAATTTGAATTTTACAGTAATGTTTTTAAATTTACCATAATAACTGAATTGAGAATATGCAGATGTTTAGTAATTTTGTAAAAGCTGGTGCTGGCAATTGCAGTATTGATAAACAGCACCCATGATTCTTTCTGATTTATGCATAAGTACATGTAGGTCTATGCAAATCAGAAACTCTGGGATATATGACAATAGACTCACAATGCAATTGTATCATAATTAGATTATCTTTATCAACATTAAAATTAAAATCATACGGAAAAATAGCAGACACGAAATACCTTACCGGTATGCACCTTGTGACAAGAATTTAAGCTAAGATATCGATGACAATTGATAGTGACGTAAATAATTCAGCTATTATGCAATGTTTTTTCTTTTTCTTTTGAATCAGCCCGTTGGCATTCAGCGTACACAACAATCGGTCGAAATCATCCCGCTGGCACTTGGGGAGGTTAAACAAGAATAAAACAGACCAACAAGAACCTCCTTAAAGTAACATCTTACATACATGTACATGTATGTAAAAGATGCTAGGCCAAGAAGAGCATTAAACTAAAATTTACAGATATTATTTATGAAAGTTATCAAAATTTGTCTACAATGTTACGCTCAATTTCCTTACAAAATTGTATGCTACATGAATATTTGACATGATTCTTTCACAGGAATATCAGCTGTAAAACAATTACGGGTATGCACTGAAATTTCTACACCTGTATTTATAAGGAATTCATATGAGGTTTTAAAGGTGTAAATTGAATACATTTACCTCCAGTTACAAGTTTAAATTAACTGAATTTTATAAAGGACAAAAATAAAATCATATTGTCACTAGATATTTGTGACATAATCACCATGTTGAATGAAAATACATTTGTACATTAAAACAGAAGCGACATAAATAAAGAGTATTTTCCATTAACTGAAATGCCAGAAATAGTGTATTTTTGTGTTGTATGAAAACTTTTTACATGTACACCTTGAAAAAGTAATGGTCATTTGCCACTTAGCTTCTACTTTTCATTCAGTCCTAGAAATGCTACATAAACACTCTATATTGAACTTGCATTTTCTAAATGCATAAATGAAAATATTAGTGGGAAAATAACAGGAAACAAGTAATATCAATAATCAAAAATTTTATACAATATTCAAAGTCACAGCAAAAAAGATATGATCTTTTTAAGAATGAACAAACATGAATTACAAATGGATTAAAAAGTAGATCTTACTTCTGTATATCAATCACCACGTGGCAAAAAATTGTCATGTGTATATGTTGGGTCAAAATTTGATTTTTGTTTAAACTTATCAGTTATGTATTTGATCGTTATTTATTTTAATACACTGCAACATATATATACATTTAAGTGTTTCAGGTATCACCCATTACTGATATTCAAGCATGGAACCTTTTGATTGCAAGTCGAATGTTTGACCACTAGACAGCTGTGAGTAGGTTGTTAAAATGACAAGCCCACATAAATGAATGTTAAATGGAATGGCAAGGATATTGCTAGATAGTAGAAAGATTTAACCATTCCAGCCCCCCAAAAATATATAAACCTGGTGACATCTGTTTCCAACAGTCTAAGGACCCTTCCGAATAATCCAATGTTGACAGAGACATAATGAAGTGTCGACTTCAACACATCGTCCAAAACATAAGTTGGCGTGATATATTATAAATGAAACCAATTCAAAATAAACAATACAAAACACTACATGATTGACATACTCACCTTTACTGGTTTGTCAGTGAGATATCACTTTTCTCTAACTTCAGTATACATTTAAACCAAAACCTTTCCATCAGACCTGTAAATAATGAGAATATATTAAATGCATGTAATGTTAGAAACAAGATTTGTTGTGAACATAATACACATATACAATGTATGTGTGTGTGTGTGTGTGTGTGTGTGTGTGTGTATATATATATATATATATATATATATATATATATATTAATTCAAGTTGCAACTAAAGAATACCTCTGAAGATCCAGTTTCTCATCCAATCAATTATAACAAAATGATCTTTTGTACATACCACATGGGGTGGAGGTATCAAAGGTCAAGATCACAGAAACCTAAAAAAATGTGGATGTGGATATATAAAAGAAAATATGGATTTTGTGCAACATTTTCAACATTTTTGACAACTTCTCCAGAATCATTGGGTCAATTTGAACAAACTTGACAGAAAGTCATGTAAAGCTGCATTAAGTTTGCGGATGAAAAGGGGTCAGGACCAAACATGGCTGCCATGGCTAAAAATAAAATAAATAAGTCAGCATTTTTAAAATTATTTAATACATGTATCTCCAAATTTATTAAAGCTAGATTAAAAACCATTACCTTAAAATGTGCAGCTTGCAAAAATCTATCAAAAGTTCATTTTGTTTGAAATTGTTGGGTTAATCTTTATGTGAGTTATTTCCACTTTTTTGTGGATTTTTCATGTTATTGGATATTTTTTGACATTATCTTGAATAACATAATAGCGAGAGTAAAAGTGAAAGATGTAAAAATATTCAGCATGTGAAGATCTACAAAAAAGTGCCAAAATTGTCAGGTAGCCCCTTATGGGGTTTATTTACCCGTTCTAGAAGATTTCTCATGTTTTGGACATTTTTGTCCTATCATCTTGAAAAGTTTAATAGATAGAGAGAAAGTGAAAGAAGCAAACTGTTCAGCATTCAAAGATCTATAAATAAGTCGAAAGGGCCGAAGTTTTCAAACTGCCCTTTATGGAGGTTATTTCCACTTTAAGTGGGTTATTCATGTTTTGGACTAGTTTCTGATATTATCTTGAAATGTATCAGAGATACAGTAGAAGTGAAAGAAGCATAAATGTTAAGTGTGCAAAGACCAACAAAAAAAGACCACAGGACAGTTATTGTCAAGTCAGTGCTTATAGGCGCTAATTATGTTGTTTTCAGGAGACCGTCAAGATCCATTGGGCCTCTTGTTGTTTGCTGATACTCAATTTATTCACACATTACGTGTATGTAGGCATAGGCAAAAACGCCCCCTCCACATACAAATTATTTTTTATACATTATCAACGTCTGGAATCCAGAAAAAAAGGCTTCCAAAAACTTTTAAAAATCAAAAATTTTCTTGACTCCCTCATCATTGAGACTCTGCATGCATTTGTGTTTGCTGATACTCAATTTATTTTTTATAAATGATTTGCATGTCAATTTAATGCAATATTTGGCTGGGCTTTAATAATTGAACATTTCTGGGAAGCATAACCTGGACCACGGGGAAATGGCAATTTTCGTCTGGAAGCTAGAGGATACCTCATTGGGCTTCCAAATTAATCCATCAACAATATTCTTAACAATAAAGAGGTCATATGATAATTCAATGTATGGAGGATACTAGGCCAAAATTCTGTCCTAATTTTAGTAACCTTTGTTTGATGATCCAACCATCTTTTGAGAAGGATAATCAAAGTGGTTTATTAGCAGATTGCTAAAAGGGTATTTTCGTGTCCTCGATCTTGATGCAGAAAAAAGGGAATCCAAATTTTAAAAATATCTGAAAAATGCACAAAACCCTACCCCTAAGGAAATATTGCCTCACAATTAAATATGTGCAGTGATAAGGCAGAAAGTGCTGCCTGAAGTTGTTAAAATAGATATAAAACTTAGACATACACCACTCCAACTTGAAATTATCACTCTACTATTGATGAGGTATGCATTGCATAAATAGTTTTAATTAAAGTTTAAATTTTAATTTTTAAAAAGTTTAATTAATGTCACAACCTCAAACCTAACCCTTATTAAAACCACCTTTTAATTAGCTTCCCATACCACTGCATAAAGAACACACCATTTTCACACACATGGCATCTTATCACATCCCCCCACCCCCAAAAAGGTTACATCACCTCTTTGAAATTTCCTGGATCTGACCCTGCAATATTTTGAACGGTTGTACACCCCTACTTTTCAGGACCAAGCTACGCCACTGTATATTGTACACATGACTACAAAGTAATTGCCTTTGCACATACTGTACAAGTACAGAACTCCTATATCTATCTAGATATGTGCACAGTGTGCACAGTTAACATGAATTATGTCTTCTTAGTGCTTGCTCTCTCTCTCAGAAATATGGGTGACTGTATGCATGGAATAATGTACACATGTATACCTGAATTTTGCCTCTTTGTTTTTGCTGTTGTTTTCGTCTGTTATATAAAGTATATTTCTACAGATACAGATGTATGGTAAGTAACTTTTTTTTCAATGTATACAAAGTGTATATTTTTTGTTTGTTTATTGCTGTTTAATATCCCACTCAAGAATATTTCACTCATATGGAGACGTCACCAAATGCCGGTGAAGGGCTTCAAATTTTGGCCTATGCTCGGCACTTACGGCTATTGAGCAGTGAGGTTCTTTAACATGCCGACACCTGTGACAGACAGGAAACTTGCCGCCGGCTGGACCCGATCTCACGATCAAGAGTCCAATGAGCCAGGCCAGCTCTACAGAGTGTATATGTATGTATATATATATATGTATATATATATATATATATATATATATATATATATGTATATGTGTATATATATATATATATATATATATATATACACATACACACACACACAGATATACACACATACATGTATGACTAAGATATTTTAGCAGGAAGTTCATTTACGATACATATATAAATATTTATTTCTCAAAGTGTTCTTAGCAGTTCCTTTCAGCATTCATTGCTCTAATATTCAACTTACAGAGAACTAATCTGTTTTCAGGTGTACAAATGAAATGAAGAGTCAATAAAATGTCTCTATTAGACAAGTTCTAACCAACACTAATGTAATGAACCTATAAAAGTAAGTCAAAATCAATAATTGTACTGTTACATGTAGATCTTTGAACCTATCTACAGAGACTTCCTGCAGATGAATTATCCTCACTCTGGGTTAGTGTACGATGTTATGAAATGTGCTGTTGTTATAGTGCTCAGGATTATTAAATTTCAACTTGAAATGAAATGAATTAATAAATTTTTACTTTAATACTAAAATGGTATAGAAATACATTGCATTGATTTATTTTTTTATTTTTGTTTTGTTTTCATGTTGTTTTATCTGCTAAGACTCCCTTTAAATGGAGGTGTAATCAGTTTCATCTTGTTGCCAATGACCAGTGGATCTGTACTATCTAGAGTAGTACTGACATAATAAGTGAGGGTTATTTTATGTGCCATGCCTGCCTTGACAATGGACCTTGGTTTTTAACACTCAATCAAAAAGACCAGTGAATTTCACTTCATATATCAAGTGTTTGACAAAGGAACAATCACTACCATTTTAAAAAGTCTAAAATGATATGACCAGACAACTCTTCCAGGAGTTAAACCTGCTGTGGGGACCTCTTACTTGCAGGTTGAACACTCTACGTTAACTTATGTCGAAATAGGGTGAGTTGAAATTCCAAATGTCTCAAAATTGAAATTCCAGTCTTGATTTTTATAGATACATAATGTATAATAATAAATCAAGTTCAAATTTTGGTTATCTCAAATTCCAGATATCTCAAAGTCATAGGGGTGCTCCTGTGAGTTTCAAGATAAAAAGACGCCACTGTATTTATACAATTGATGTGTACACAAATGGTTAATAATAAATATTTGTGCATGCCAAAAGAGTCACTCTCATTTTGTTTGCAATATTGCCATTTTAATGTTTATCTCACTTACAGTAATATACCTTTTAACCCTTTGACTACTTCAATAATAGAGTCAATATAGGCTCTCACTGCTGCGTTGATTATTCATAATTAAAAATAATTAAGATACATTTTATGATTTCAGATAATTCAAAAAGTGTACACGATACAGAAATAAAACATAAATCATAATGTTAGTCAGTGTTTATACTTTATACAGATACTGTCATATCTTGAGCAATGTGTCATTGTCACCTGTACAGGTGAAAACCTTGTATGACAACATCTACAATAATGAGTCCGAGAAACAACTATAGTTGTGTGTAGCACTGGGTGACTATTAATGGTGGCACAACAATAGTTGTGTGTAGCACTGGGTGACTATTAATGGTGGCACAACAATAGTTGTGTGTAGCACTGGGTGACTATTAATGGTGGCACAACAATAGTTGTGTGTAGCACTGGGTGACTATTAATGGTGGCACAACAATAGTTGTGTGTAGCACTGGGTGACTATTAATGATGGCACAACAATAGTTGTGTGTAGCACTGGGTGACTATTAATGATGGCACAACAATAGTTGTGTGTAGCACTGGGTGACTATTAATGGTGGCACAACAATAGTTGTGTGTAGCACTGGGTGACTATTAATGGTGGCACAACAATAGTTGTGTGTAGCAGTCTAGGGGTTAAGATACAGTAAAACCTGTATATAGGGGTCACCCAAGGCCAAGGGACCAGAAAATATTGACCTTTATGTGCAGGTGACCCTTATACACAGGTTCAATTTAGTTGAAGTATGCAGTCAAAAGACTTGAAAAAACTTACCATTATAAACAGGTAATCCTTATTTAAAGGTGGTCGCTATAGCAGGTTTTACTGTATATGATGGCATCCAGTAACAATTTGCAAAAGAAACCATGTTTCTATGATATACATGTATGTACCTTGGGAAACACCAGCAGATTTCAGCCAGTAGATTATGAAATTTCCCATACTGTCAGTGATAAACCCTCACCAATCTAATTTAAGAATATATACAAGTACAGTAAAACCTGCTATAGCGGCCACCTCTATATAAGGATCACCTGTCTATAAAGGCCAGTTTTGAAAAGTCCCTTTACCGCATACTTCAACTAAATTGAACCTGTGTATAAGGGTCACCTGCACATAAAGGTCAATATTTTCTGGTCCCTTGGGTGACCCCTATATACAGGTTTCACTGTATATGTATATGACTGATGTGCATCTTTTGATAACTGCACCATAATGTTCACTTTACTATTATTAAATTGGGGGGGGGGGGGGAATGCATTTAAATCTTACTTTATTTGTTTGGAGTCTTTTTTCTTTCTAAAACAGGACATTTACAAATGTAGGCAAGTGAAATAAAACAAACCTAAAATCTGAAGTACTGTAATTAATTCATTATAATGGGGCAATACATGTATATAAAATTATTTGATTTTTTTCTACTTTTACTTCTCCTACTTGGTGTAAAATAACAAATAAAAGGTTTAAGCTATGCAAAGGCATAAAAAATCTTATATACCAATATATAATTCATGAAAATAAGGTCAGGTCCAGTGTCGATTCATATACAAAAGGTTAAGTTTCAAAAGTTAATTCTGGGTTTCTCAAACAATTTTCACAATACATACAGGAATTTAAGAATTCTTATGCCTTTGTACTTTTTATATATGTACATTGTATATCAATCTAAGTAGTGTAAAAGGAAACGAATAAAAAAAAATAACACAGCTAAACAGTTTGTTGTCAAGATGTGTTGCTATATTATGACTATAAAGTATAAGTAGTGCAATCCAAACTTTTGCTTTATAAGAAAAATTTTTAAAAAATTAAAAAATACAAAGTATTCAAAACACAATGATGGGCCTGATTATGTGGCATCAGATCACTCAGATGCAAAACAAGAGTTGCCATATTAACAAAGCTCGAGGGAAATGGGTGTAAAATTTCAAAATTTGACCCACACTGCCACAGATTTCAAGTTTCAGGTTTTATGGTCAAAGTATATGTATGGTAAATATTTTCATTCCTTCAGAACAAATGGATACCATTTGTATATGCAAATGTATAGCCAAGCCAATATTATTGAGCAGGAGAAAATTAAGGTAATAAAATATCAGAAAATACACATGTATATAAATTGAATGACAAAATTTGGAGAAAAATTGGAGAGTTTTGTTTTGGTGTGTTTGTCTTCCAGAATCACTTGAAGTTAAAGTTTGTCAAATTTGTACTGAAATTCAATGTGTAATGGCCAGTTATAAAGCAAACAAATGAACTGCCCATATTATTCTGACCAAAACTGAATTGCACACAATTCAGCTGGCTTTTCCCATCTTTTGGATGACAGTAAAAACCGAGGTCCTGTGTCCCAGTAGGTGTCAGCATGTTAAAGAATCTTCACTGTTAAATGGTCGTAAATGCCAAGATTAAGCATAGACCAAAATTTGAAGATCATCACCGGTGTTCCCAGACACACAAAAACCTGCATGAATCACACATATTCATTACAATACACAAAGAAAAATAAAACACCCCAGGTACAATCACGCATAGAGGAAGCCCATCACATTATCATTCATATTGTCATTATTCTGGTAACACTACAGCGATGTCTATTCCCTGTGTCATATCCTTACTTTGTAAACAGTGTCAGTGATTATAGAACAATTAATCCTAAAAAATTAGTGTATATGTGAATGTAACACTTTCTCCAAGACCTTCCCAACTGCATGATTCTTATCAGTTGAAGGTCAATTTTAATGAACACAGCTTGCAGTGTCCTGACTGAAGACTTTAAATTCACAGCAGGGAGACAAGATAATGGAATGATTTGAAATCTTTACAGATTTTTATTATGCATCTTTAATTCTTTTACATTGTATCAAAATGCTCTTGAATTCCAGTGTTATCATAACATGAAAGTCCATAAATTGACAATAAATGTTGAACATAGTTTATTATCTATAAATGCTATCACAGTTGTATTTTACAATTTATATATCAACATCAGATCCACAGGCACTTGTGTCTACATGTATTTATGGAGGGATCAAGATCAGATGAGTAAAATAAAACCTTTTTTTGGCTTTTTATTCATTTTAAAGCATGTGTACTCTTGATTTGTATCCTCATACCCCTATTTTTGCTACCCATGGGATACAAAAAAACCTATTCTGAAAAAGCAGTGGGCACACTGCATCACTGGCATTTGGTGAGGTCTCCATATGACTCTTTTATGAGAGATAGATTCTTGAGTGGGATGTTAAACAAAAATAAAAACAACAACTCAATTCATAGACTGGTACATGTACTTGCTTCATAATTTCACAGATAAACCTGAACAATCATTTATTAGTTCACGCAATAAATTTAACAACATTGTATTAACATTGAATCTTGTTACATGAACATCAGGTGTTGTCATATTTTCTATTGCATGCATGTGTTCTACTGCCATTGTTATTTTTTCATTACGGGGGTATGTTGTTTGATGTTTTTGGGTAATAATTATGGACATAAATGACAGTTATTAATATTACAGTAGTGGCAGTTTTACCCGTGTTAGTATTACATGGACAGGAACACTAAAATTCATTAAATTAATAACAGACTAATTATCAATGTTTTATGCATCAATATGATATTTTGACATGTGTAATATTACATCAAATTGATACTTAGATAATATGATCTATGCCATTTCCCCGTGTTTTACTGTTTATGTAAGAATTGAGCCCAGATGGGGATGGAATAAACTCCCTTCAATTATGATGTCAATTTTTCAAATGTTGTTACGAAATACCTGTTGTGTAAAACACATTTTTTTTTTTCATGAGTCCATCCAAAATTAATTTAAAAAGAGTACCTTACATGTTTTCATTTCTTTTATTCTTCAAATTTATATAATTTAAAGGGTAAGGAATCTTTTTAAAGATCACTCATCCTACAGGAGTAGCAGGATAAGTGAAATGACAATAAAGGATTTTGAAAGCACTGTCTTAATGCCAGTGTTCCCAGACCCGCAAAATCCTGTGTGAATCACATGCATGCAGTTTCATTACAAAACGGGCACAGAATCAAAACACACCAGTGCATTCATCAGTTGTGGATGCCTGAAACATTATCATTCATATATTGTAATTATGATGGTAACACTACAGCAATGTAAGTTCCCTGTGTCCTATCCTTACTTTGTAAACAGTGTCAGTGGTTATAAAAAAATAATTGGGTATTAGCATGAATAACATTTTCCTCAAAACTTCCCTACTTCAAAGACAGCCACATCATCCTTCCAATGAACACAGCTTGTAATGTCAGACTGTCCTGACTGAAGACTTCAACTTCACAGTGGGGTGCCAAGATAACTTGAAATCTTTACAGATTTTGATTATGCAATTTTGACATGTGCAGTATCTAAATATTCTTGAATCCCAAAGCTATCATTTATGATTATCATAACATGAAAGTCCATTAGTTGTCAATAGATGTTGAACAAAGCACATTATCCACACATAATGTCAGAATTTATTTTGTGTCTATTACAATGGGGGACGAAATGAGTAAAATCAGAGACATATATAACACATCTTGTCTCTGTTAAAAAAATGTTAATTTGCTTTTGATTTAATATTATGTATGTGTACCCCTGATCTGTATCCTTGTACCCCTATGCCACCAGGGGTACAAAACCCCTATTCTGAAAAAACAGTGGGAACACTGAATGCAAAATTTTAGAGTCTACAAAGTACATGTAAGATGTTATACAAATGTAGATCTCCAAGAAAAATTACACATCCCTAACTACTCGTCCTCATGACATTTTCACTTGTCCAAGATGAGTACACTTTTCTCTGAATATACAGTAGTAGTTCAAAATTGTTTCCCCATTAATGAATTTAACTACAAAACTTTAGTAATTCAGCTGCTATTTTTACTTTGTCCTCTGAATTTTAGTAAACATCCAAAAACTGAAGAAAAATGGCAAATTTAACCCTGGAAATCTAGACCTATTTTTATTTACTTTGGTTAGTTTACATCCATCGATTACTTAGATATTGACAGTTTTATTTAAGCATTTATGAATTATACATTGTAACTAGAATTTTACTGTCATGACCAATAATGTATTTCTCCTGAAATAATAAATAGACTGCAATGGAATTTCTACTAATCAAGTACCAAAACCTCAACATTCTGTAGATGAAGATTTGTTGAAATTGGATAACTGACAAATTCTAGAAGAGTTATTGAAAAAAACGTAAATTTACTAAGGTTATATAGGTAAATGAATATTTGGGAAATCACTTTTGACATATTATATAAGTATTTTTATGTAAATAAAATAGGCAAGTCTCGGATGTTATTTTTCAGATTGTACATTGCATTAAGAAGTACCGTAACCAGATAGGTGTTCATTTCGAGTTAGCTCATAATTTTACGATGTAACATAAATAGTTATGGTGTAAAGCAAAAATCATCTACAGATTTAACTTTTGATTTTTTTTAAATACTTGTCAGTTTTTAAATAATTATTAAAAAATTAAAAGAAAAAAAAAAAAAAAACAATTAAAAAAAAAAAATAAAAAAAAAAAAATTAAAAAAATTAAAAAATTAAAAAAAAAAAACAAAATAAAACAAAAAAAGATATAAAAAAAAAAAAAAAAAAAAAAAACAAAAAAAAGATAACAAAAAAAAATAATAAAAATTAAAAGAAAAAAATAAAAAATTATAAAAAACAACCAACAAATAAATATAAAAAAATATAAACAAATTAAAGCAAAATTAAAATTACTTAAAAAATATAAAAATAAAAAATAAAAAAACAATAAAAATTATAATACAAAAAAAAAAAATTAACACAAAAAGAAAAAAATAATAAAAGAAAAATTTTAAATTAAAAAAAAATAAAAAAAATTTTATTTAAATAAAAATAAAAATTAAAAAAAAAAACTAAAATAAAAATAATAAATTAAAAAAAAATAAAAAAACTAATATAAAAAAAAAATAAAATCAAAAAACAAAAAATAAAAAAATAATAAAAATAAAATAAAAAAAAAAAAAAAAAAAAAAAAAAACACTAAAAGGGGGGGGGGGGGGGGGGGGGGGGGGGTGTGTGTTTGTTGTAATAGAATAAAATTTAGAACATAAAATTAATTTTTAAAATAATAAGCAATTAAATTAGAAATATAAAAAAAAAAAAAAAAAACAACAAATAAGTACTATATAAATTTTAAATAAAAAAAAAAAAGTAAAGAAAAAAAATAACATAAAACAAAAGATAAAAGCATTTAATAATATAAAAAAAAAAAAAAATAAATTAAAATAAAAGATAAAGACAAAAAAAATAAAATAAAAAAAAAAAAAAAAAAAAAGAAAAAAAAAAAAATAAAGAAATATTACAATCCAAGAGAAAAAACATTACAAAACATAAAAAATAATAAAAACAAAAAAAAGTAAACGAAAAAATATTAAAAAATTTAAAATAAACAAAAAATAAAAAAAAATAAAAAAAAAAATAAAAATTAAAAAAAAAACAAAAACAAGAAACAAAAATAATAAATATAATTTATAAATTAATAAAAAAAAATTAAAAATATTATATTATAAAAAAATAAAAAATATAAATTATAAAAAAAAAAATAAAAAATAACCTAGTAGTTTTTTAATAAAAAAAATTTAGATAAATATATAATAAAAAAAATTAAAAAAAGAAAAAAAAATAAAATAAACAAAAGAAAAAAAAAAAACAGAATAGAATATAAAAATTAAAAAAAACATAAATAAAGGATAAATAATAAACAAGAAAAACATAAAAATTTAAACTAAAAATAAATAAATAAAAAATTTGAAAATTTTATAAAAAAAAAACAAAAAAGAAAATAAAAAAAATAAAAGATTATAAAAAGAATATAAAAAAAATAATAAAAAAAAAAAATTAAAAAAAAAATTTAATTAAAAACATAAAAACAATAAGAAAATTAAAATTATTTTAAAGAAGAAATAAATAAAAAATAAAAAAAAAACAAATAATAAAAAAAAAATATAAAAAAAACAAAAAAAAATAATAAAAAAAAGTTTTAAAAAACAAAACAATTTTAAAAAGTAATCTTAAATAAAATAAAGATTAAAAAATTAAAAATAAATTAAAAAAACAAAAAAAAAAAAAAAAAAAAAAAAAAATAAATAATAAAAAAAAAAATAAAAAAAACAAATTACAAAAAATTATATAAAAAAAAAAAAATTATAAAAAATAAAATCCAAAAAAAAAAAAAAAAAACAAAAAAAATTAAATTATAATTAATAAACAAAAATAAATTGTATTTAAAATAAAGAAAAAAAAAAAAAAAAAAAATACAAAGAAAATTAAAAATTTAAATAAGATAATAAAAAAATTAAATAATACAGAAAATAAATTTTTAAGAAAAATAAAAAAGAAAGTGTTGAAATAAAAAATAAAATAAAAAAAAAAAAAGAAAAAAAAAAAAAAAACATAACAAAAAAAAAAAAAAAAAAAAAATTAAACTTAATTTAAAAACTAAAAAAAACAAAAAACAAAAAAAAATATAAAAAACATAAAAAGAATAAAAAAAATAAAAAAAAATAAAAATAAAAAATAAAAAAATTTTTTAATAAATAAATTTAAAATAAAAGAAAAAAAATAATATAAAAAATAAAATTAAAAATACATATAAATAAGAAAAAAAAAAAAATAAAACAAGAATTTAAAAATTAAAAATAAAAAAAAAGCACTAAAAAAGAAAAAAAAAAATAAAAAAAAAAAAAACAAAAAATTTAAAAATAAAATAATAAAAAAAAAAAAAAAAAAAAAATTAAAAAACAAAAAAAATAAAAAAATAAAAAAAAGTAAGAAAAAGAAAAAACAAAAACATAATTTAAAAAAAAATAAAATTATAAACAAAAAAAAAAGAAAAAATAAAACAAAAAAATAAAATAAAAAATAAAAAATTAAAAACTAAAAAATTAATTAACTAAGTATTAAAAAAATATTAAAAACAAAACGAAATAAAAAAATATAAAAACAAAGAAAAGAAAGAATTATAAAAATATTAAAAACAAAACAAAATAACAAAAAAAAAAAGAAATTATAAAAAGAAGAATAACTGAAATAATAAATAAAAAAAAATAAAAAAAAAAAATATTTTAATTTAAAAAAAAAAAACATATTAATAAAAAAAAATAAATAATACTTAGAAGATAAGAAAAAAAAAAAAAGAGTAAAATCAAAATATAATAAAAATAAAAACAAAAAATTTAAATTAAAAAAAAAAAAATAAAAAATAAAAAACAAAATGAAAACAAAAATAATATAAACAACATTAAAAATACTATAAATATAAAAACAAAATAAAAAAACAAATAATAAATAAAAAACAGTTAACAAAAAACAATTAAAAAAATAAGATACAAAAATCAAAAAAATAAAAAAAAAAATTATTTAAAAAAGCAAAAATAAAAAAAAGAATAATAAAGAAAAAAAAATTAAAAACATAAAACAAAAAAGAAAACAGAAAAATAATAACAAAAAAAAAAAAGAAAAAAAATAAATTAATAAAATAAAAAACAAGATTAAAAACGAAAGATAAAATAAAGAATTTTAAAAAAAAAATAAAAAAAAAGAATAAAAACAAAAATAAAAAAAAAAAAAAAAAAATTTAAAAAATAAAAAAAAAAAAAAAAATATACAAAATAGTAAAAAAAAATAAAATTTATAAACTGTAAAAAAAAGTTTTTAATAAAAATAAAAAAAATTTTTTAGATCAAAAAATAATTAAAAAAAAAATTATGAATTTTTAGAATAGATAATAAAAATAAAGAGAAAAAAATGAAAAAACAAATAATAATAAATACAAATAAAAAATAAAAAAAAAAAAAAAAATAAAAAAAAAAAATTTACAAAAATAAAATTTAAATCAAAATTAATAAAAAATTAAAAAACAAATAAAAGAAAAAATTATAAAAAAAATTAAAAAAAGAATAAAAAAAAAAAAAAAAAAAAAAAAGAAAAATAAAAGAAAAAACAAAAAAAAAAAATATCAAAAAAACAATTAAAAAAACTAAAAAAAAAAATTAAAAAAAATAACAATAATAAATTTTTTAAATCAAATAAATAAAAAAAAAAGAATAAAAAATTAAAACAAAAGAAAATTAATGAATAAAAAATAAAAATATAAAATTAATAAATAAAAAAAATAAAAAAAAACAAAAAGCATTAAAAATAAAAAAAATGAAAAAAATATAAAAGAAAAAAAAACAAATAAAATTAAACAATCAAAAAAAAAACATATTAAACAAATATTAAAACTAAAAAAAATAAAAAAAAAAAAAAACATGAAAAAAAAAAAATTAGTACATACTTAAAACAAAAAAAAAAAAATAAAAATAATCAAAGAATAAAAAAAAAAAATTCAATAAAAAAATTTAAAATTACCCAAAAAATAATAAAAAAAACAAAACAAGTATCATAAAAAAAATAAACTATTTAACAAAAAATCAAATAACATAGAATTAATAGTTATAAAAAAAACAAAAAAAAAAAACCCTATAAAAGTATGAGAATAAATATATAAAAAAAATACAAAATTTAAAAAATAAAAAAATTAAAAAATATAGAAAGAAAAAAAAGTAAAAAAAAAATTAAAAAACTCAACAAAATAATATTAAAAATTAATAAAGATATAAAAAATAAAATAAAAAAAATAAAAAAAAAATAAAAAAAAAAAAAATAAAAAAAAACCAAATTAATCAAAATAAAATAAACATAATTAATATAAAATAAAAAAGACAAGAAAAAAATAAAAAAAAATTAAATAAAAAAAAAAAAATCAGATAAAAAAAAACCAATAAAAAATTAATAAAAAAAAAATCAAAGATAAAAAAAGAAACAATAAAAAAAATTTTAATAATAAAAGATAAAAAAATTAAAAAAGTAATTTTAACTATGTCAAAAAACTATTAATTAACAAAAAAAAAATTATAAAAAAAACAATAAAATAAAAACATTAAAGAAAAAAAACATAAAGTAAAAATGAAAAAAAAAAATAAATAAAAAAAAAAAAAAAAAAAAAAGATAAGAAAAATTTAAAAAAAAAAAATAACAGAAGAATAATTATTTTTATAAATAATTTTTTTAAAAATAATATAAAAATAAAATAAATTTAATAAAAAAAAGACAAATTAAATTTAATAAAAAAGTAATACAAAAAAATAAAAATAAAAAAAAATAAAAAAAAATAAACAAGAAAAATAATAATAAAAGAAAAAAAATATTAAAAATACAAAAATATAATTAAAGATAAATAAAAAATACAATAAAAAAAAAAAAAATAACATAAATAAGAAAAAAAAAAAAAAAAAACATAAGAAAAAAAAAAATCAAAGAATAATGAGAACATTAATAAATAACAAATAAAAATTAAAAAGAAAAAAAAAAAAAAACAAATATTATTAAATTTAATAAAAAAAAAAAAAAATTAATTAATAAAAAAGAAAAACTAACAATAAAAATAAAAATATAAAAAAAAAAACTAAAAAAAAAAATTAAAAAAATTATTAATAAAAAAAAAAGAAAATTATAAAAAACAATTAAAAGAAAAAAAAAAAAGAGTAAATAAGAAAATAAAAATTAACTAGTAAAAAAAAATAAAAAAAACAAAAAATGAAAAAAATTAAAAAATTATAAATAAAAAAAAAAAAAAAAAAAAAAATCAAAAAGAAAAATTAAAACTAAAAAAAAAAAAAAAAAATAAAAATAAAATGGAAAGAAATAAAAAAAAAAATAATAAAAAAATAAAAAAAAATAAAAGAATAAAAAAAATTAAAAATAAACAATAATACTAAAAAAAAAATAAAAACAAAAAAAAATGTAAATAAAAAAATACAAAAAAATAATATTATATTATACAAAAAAAAATAATTTAGAAATAAAAAAAACAAAAATAAAAAAAATGAAGACAAAAAAAAAAAAAAAAAGAAACAAAAAAGAAAAAATAAAAAAAAAACAAAAAAAAAAAAAAGGGGGGGGGGTTAGGATAATTAAATAAATATAACACACCGCCCGCCATATTCAACCCGCACGGCCGTAATCCGTCCCAGTTAGGGACACCTCAACTTTCCCAGTTACGCGCAAGTCGATCCGCCAATCGAGCGGCCTTCCATACGCTAGCGTTAAAAATACCCTCCGACTCGATATCATTACCAAATTACTGGCTCATTAGGATTAACCTCAATACTCCGCGAAAATCTTGCTAACGGACCCCCCCACCCAATAACCCACCCACCCACTATAACACAAAAAAACAAATAACAAAAAAAAAAACCTAAAAAAAGAAAAATAAGCGAAGTAAAAAGGAAAAAAAAAAACAGAAGAAGAAAGAACAAAAAAAAAAAGCGCAAACAAACAACAATAAAAAAAAAACAACCCAAAAAAACACGAATCAATCAAACATACCTATCGATGTAACATAAATAGTTATGGTGTAAAGCAAAAATCATCTACAGATTAAACTTTTGATTTTTTTTAAATACTTGTCAGTTGGACGAGTGCTATTCTGAAACCACTTGCCAAATCTTATTATCACTTGTCACCGACAAGCGGATGAGTGGTTTTCCTAAGCCCTGAATTATCGAAATATTCTGTCCAACAATAGTAACACTGGCAAAAAAGTGTAACATTAGCAATAGACTTCCTTTTTATTTCATATATTAACATTAACATGGATGGAACACTAAGTCATGAAATCAGCCATTTAAGTTAAATTTATAAAAAGACTGTTCATATATTTGTACTACCGATAACTAAACAGAACAGATTTCAAGAATAACAAACCAATCTATCATTTGACAACAAACAAAGTACTTATAGAGGTCTATCATAAAATGGCACAATATCCAGGTTCTCCAAGAAACCAAAAACAATAAGTACTGTCCAATCCCCAAAAATTAGGGTACACAGAAAAATATATTATTGTCTTGCACCAATTCCATGCATTACTGTAGATCTCACAATATTCTGTGTTGACATTAGTAGCCCATCACCCTGTTATGATCTACATGTGTATTTTAGTCTTGACGTGTGATTGTAAATTTGTGCCAATTCATATTTTAGTAGACCTATACATGATTATTACAAAGAATGAAGCAAAAGAAGTTACAATATTATATAGTTCAATGAAAACAAAACTAAAAAAATATTTCAATAGAAATATTTTTTTAAACAAGGTATACATATATAATTATATTTGTCCAAAAAAAATTTTCTGAAATATAAATCACATGAAAAGAATTATGGACCTTCAAGTTCATTTATTTTCAGGGTCCTGAGGTATTGGTACAAATTTTTTATTTGCATCCAGTAACAAATATTTCCATTGAAAAAAAAACTATATACAATTTGGCTTGAAAATGGACTCCCATATTAAAATAAAAACAATGGAACTATTGGTGATGGAACGTAACTCTACGTAATCTTCCCCCTGAAATAACGTAAGTGTGGTATATTGTCTTCTAATGTTATTCCATCACCAATAGAAACAATAGTCCTGCACAAACGTTATCAGGTATCACATGGTACATGAATTTGTTCCATTCTGGTACCTGTATTTATCCCATCAACCCATAAAGGTCACATTTAGACTCATCGAAATCAATAGATGGCGTGATCTACTGTCATAATATTTTGCAGTATATAGATTTAAATCATACACACCCAAATTCTGACAGTGGACTTTACCATTCTTTGAAAGGGGGAGTTCAGATTTGGCTAGAGAGGTCAATAAGTAAAATAAAGACTGAAAGATGGATTTAAATGTAGCCTATAAATCCACCAGATATAAAAATGCTAAAGAATAAAAGTGTCAAAAATATTTGAATCAATGTATCATGATAACAATTGTTCTTGAATCACTCAGATGCAACACATGCACAATGTAAATATATAGAAGAAACATATATCAAAGATACTAATCAATACAAGCAAATATTGCAATATAAAATATTTGAAATATGTTTGTTGAACGGAGATGCAACCCTAACACAGAATCTGAAAGTGGAACACGTTGTGAGACCATATGGCTACAAACAATGCATGACTCAACTTCCAGAACAAAGAAAACATGAGACAAAACCCAAAACAGATATAAGGTGTTGTGTTTAGTATTACTAACGACAGAACACAAAGTTGTTTAATCTATTGCACAAACAAACAAAAGTAAGCAGGAATGTTATTTAACATATATAAATCTCCGTCCTTGTCGTCTGCTTCTATCAATCTATGTCCAACATAACCACATGTATACAATCGAAGACAAAAGAAGCGTTGCTAATTCAAATATCGAATATCATTGCAATACAAGATATCTACTGCAAGCCTGTGTTTACCATGCCGGTAACACGAACAATGTCAATGGCTGCCTGACTGAGCACACGGCGGCTAATAGAGGCTTAATCTTGTCGTGTTACTATTTCCGTCCATTGGCAAGTTGTTGTGTACTCGCCGATCTTCGTTTAATTTGCAAATTCATCGGTCAAACCGTTTGTAGTAGTTATACTCAACAAAGTTTATAAGTCGTGATATCTCCGATACAAATCCTGATACACACAAATAAATCAGTCCAAAGTGTATTTGTTTTGAGGTGAATATTCTGTGTTGTTTATATTTTACGCTTCTTATCAAAGATAAAGGAGAAGCCATCTTTGCTGGCAAGAACAACACGGCCGGTTGCCCATACCTACACAAATCACGATCGAATATCAATAAATATCTTAAAATACAATACCAGATGTACAGAATCGTGAAAATGAAACATTCTTTTAGATACTGAACTGTAAATATATAACATACAGTCTATATTTAAGGAGAAGAACGAGATGGAAACACAAGGAAGGCAACCACACTTACCGTAGAACTGTGTCACGCTGTCTGATTCGACATGGAGGGCCGCTTAGGTCATCCAATATTGATTAGGCAGCAGGCCAACCGGGTGCTGGTTTCATTCAAGTTTAACAAAAACGGTCAGTCCATTCCGAAAATTAGTAAAAATATAACAAGTAAATATGTTTGTTCTAAATATTTTTTATAAAAGTATTATTGATATTGAATGGAATCTACGATAGTTAGGCATGTATCTGCAGAACCGTCGTAAACAATAACACTGTTCAGTAGCACTTGGCTAGGGGCTATCGTAATTCCGTAAACAACGTTAAGAAATTACGAATTTGTATGTCTAGAGCATAGATTTTTTGAACGGAAGACGTCGTAGACAGTTAATATTTTTTACATATCATGGTATAGTGAAGAGGGTCGTTGCAATCCTCTTTTGGACATAAACATACGATTTTCGCTCAGATGACAAGATCTTTAAAGACAAGATGAGATAAACTATTAAACCGCGATTATCCCTCCATATCTTTTCCTACAAGAATATAAGACCCAAGCCCGTCGTATTTTCAAATTAGGGTTATGGTATTCTGCATTGGAATGATACATCATACAGGAGCACCTGACGGATCCAGTGATTTTTTTTTCGTGAGAGGGATGGCGTGTCATATTGTAAATTTTTAATTTACTGGTGGGTGTAAATACAAAATTTACAACATGTCTTGCTGTAAATTTTGTATATACACCCACCCGGTAAATACAAAATTTACAACATAACAAGCGTATCTATGGATCTAGGCCTGCCATAGAGATGGACACTAGTCATACAAAATCACCTTAATGACTTAAACCTAGTTAGTTTTCTTCAGATAAACCAATTTTTTTCTTTCGAAATTCGCAGGAACTGGAGGCAAAGTATGTTTAACTGAGAAAAAAACAGGTTACAGTTGAGAAAAAACAGATTTAACTCATTAATGTGATTTTGAAGTGTCATAATAGACTCATATCAGTCATGGTAGTATCATAAAACATAATTTCATGTACATTTATAAACTTGCTTTAGCGATCACCTGTGAATAAAGACCACCTTGTCACAAGGACCGTTTTTGCTGTCCCCATTATTGTCGCGTATAGGATCTAACGCAATCCGCTATGTGGTCACGTGCGGATGACCTCTCGTAGATGTGTGATGTTCGACCAATAAATATGCGACGTACAAAAATTAATGGCAAAGAGATGTTGTTTATTTTATAACAATGAAATCTTTCAGTCTGCAAAAAATCCATCGGAATATCTTTTATGATATAATACATCCAGGGTTATGAATATAATTCTGTACTACCGTATTTTGTCTGTTCAGTGTTGTTTATTATGTTAAAAATGTTTACATCTCTTTGCCATTTTGATCGCTTACAAGATTATGTAAGTAAATTTTTTCATTAGTCGAAAATGACACACCTACGAGGTCATCCGCACTTGACCCATAGCGGATATACAGACCATCTCTCTATAAGTGTCCCTAAGGAACTCGTTATATGCAGGCTTCATTGCTGTCAGCACGTACATGTGTATTATATCCATCCTTCGGATATAATTAACTCCAACTTGCTTGGCTACATTTTCTAAATTTTATTATATACAAATGCACATACACACACACACACACACAGTTATATATATATATATATATATATATATATATATATATATATATATATACAGCCCCTGTACAAATATGAAACCAATTTTAAATATATTATAAACCATATTTTATTTCATGGGTGTGAATATATTATATATATACAGCCCCTGTACAAATATGATAAAATATTGAAACCAATTTTATTTCATGGGTGTGAAATTTTGGGTTCAACAAACACAGAACTTATTGAGTGAATTTGAAATTTTGTAAACTTTAAGTAAATCTTGGAAAACGCAAGCCAAATTTTATGATCTATAGAGAGTTGGGAGCTTATCCCATGTCATGTTTTATTCATATGCGCATGGTGAATTATTATTATTATCATTTTTTGAAAGAAATTACACATATGTCATAGCACAATGGTATAAAGAAATCTGAAAGGTTTTGTACATTATGTGACTCAAATAAAATAGTGAGATGAATTTCATTATATTTTTTGGAATGTTCGTCATTGCTAGATGAAAGAAAGTTTGCATTTGGTAAATATTATTATAAACAAATCAATACTTTAAAGTTTATCAATAAGTCTATTTTACAAAACTGTAATGTTACGAAAATGAGAAAACTGCAATTTTATTAGGATAATTTTAAAAAAGAATGTTCCTCATTAGAAGTGTAGATAGAGTTTATTCATTAGTATCCATTATATTGATTTATAATATCTACTGTCAAAAAAGATTATTATACTTGTATCTTTATGTATACAGTATTAATTAGCTTTGTAGTACGCCTCTAGTCTTATTGTCCTTTCTGATATATCTTTTTTTTTTTTCAAAATAAAATATTCATAGTCATGTTGAATATTTTTTTTTTGAAAAAAATAAGATATATCAGAAAGGACATTATCTTTAGGCGTGAATTATATTCCCTTGGTCTGAGATGTTTTAAATTCACAAGTTTGATAGTAAATACAAAGTTTAGAGTCGTACTAGGACAATGTTAACCCCTGCCTTCCGAGGAATTGAGTGTTTAACAGGATTTCGTTTCGTGGAATGCAGACTGTATGACGTGAATGATGACCCGCTTGTTAGTACATATGTATTTTCCAATTTAACTACAAACTTGCAAGTTATCAAAAGTACAGCTTATGATAACTGCGAATGTGTGATGCCGGATTGGGTGTATATGCGTAAAATAGTTGAGTGTGTATCAGTAAGGTGGGAAATTTTGCCATTTTCTGTGCGAGTGTCTACAAAAGTCAATTAGTTTTGAGTCGGTGAGTATTTTGCATAAAACTGTACCCTATGTCATTTGAAGTGTTTCCTAATAGCCCATTTGATTTATGAACAACTTTCAAACTTTGTAGAAATTAATATAACAATAAACAGTTGAAAGAAATCTGGTCAATAAGACTTATTTGTAAGTGTACAAAAATCTATTGTCATTCTGGAACCCTTATTGGGACAAGCCCCTTTTACTTCACAACAGTATGCGGATTGGCATTGGGATACCGCACCACGTAGTTCCTGCCAAGTTTGGTTAAAATTGAACCATTGGTTCCTGAGAAATGGAAAATGTCTAGAATGTGATGAAAATTCTTATTACTTAGACTCCTGTGAGCTTGATTTTTGAAACTTGATCGCAATTATCCTTATATAATTGCTTCCAACTTTCTCATTATCTCTGCACACAAAAAGTCAATTAGTTTTGAGTTAACAGACCATTCTTACTGTAAAACTATTTTGTTCGTTTGTCGCTGTCGCTAGTGGCTAGATAATGAATAGATTTCTTTTTCATTCGCAAATTTTGTAGATCTTTATTGAGTGAAAAAAATACCAAATTTCAAAGAAATTGAGAGGTAAAAATGTCTAAAAGCTGATGAAAAAATTAATATTTTCCATCTATTGACGTGCCTATGACTTTTGATCCAATGACCTAGATTTTGACCTAATGATACTTGGGTAGTTCATAACAACTTTCTTATACATGTATATACAAAAAGTCAACCGGTTTTGTATAAAACTGTCATTTGAAGCTCTGGCTAGTGGTTTGCTTATGAACAGATTTTGTTTTCATTTGCAAACGATAGATATTGACTCAATAATCAAGGGCACTGATTTTGAAATAACTCTGATAATTGATCCTTAAGATTTAAAAATATATACCATGTTTGACCATTTCTGTAGTCCTTATGGGTCCTAACCACTTCCCATAGCTTTACACGGGGACCGTTCTTGTCAACTTTGGTTAAAATTAATACAAAAATAAAAAACCAAAAACCCATAGTCTAAGGCGCAAAGTGACATAAAAACAAACATCTTGCAATGAAAAGTTGTCGAGTCTGACGTAAATGTAAGGTATTTGAAGTGTTATTGTCGAATTGAAAATTACAATATAATGTAGTTACTAATGCCATAATGTCCAGAGTTGTAAAGTCAACAGAGTATTTAAAGTTCCTGTATAAGGGCAACGACCAACAAGTCTTTTTTATTTTCTCAGATCAAGTACACAAGATAAACAATCTGAGATGGCTACGAAACAAGCATTTTTGGAAATATTGACATAGATCAACAAGTGTCCACTACCTGTGAAACTCTATTTTGTTCATTATACGGAGCCCTTTGACCACATGATATGATAGTATTTTTTTAATGAAATATAAATAAACTGTGTGTACATAGTAATAGCTAAACTTTGCATGCAATGTAAACTGCATGTACTATAAATAAAACTGTGAGCACAATGTAAATAAACTATGCACATAATTTACTTAAGATAAAAGAAGAATGTATCCGAGGGCACGAGTGCCCCCCCCCCCCCCCCCCCCCCCCCCCCTCTCAAGCTGGGCTGTAAAACTTGAGAAAGGCTTTTGAAAGCAATCGATATAAGGACAGAAGCAAACAAAAATACAATTTACTCATTGCCCAGAATTGAACTCTGCTTCTCAGCATTGTGTACGAGTTTTATAAAATTTGGATGAGGTTGCTAGTGTTCCAAGTTATAAAGGGACATAACTCTAGAACAGGAAATGACTCGCTGCTCAAGTGCCTGCATCTTGTGGTTCCTACCACTGTATACGAGTTTCATAAAATTTGGATGTGGAAAACGTCAGTAAGTGTGCTGAAACAAAATTGGGATAAACGAAAACAGTCAAGGGGTAACAGGACCTAATGTCCCTGTTGCTAGTGATGATGGCTTATTGTTGAGTGAAGGGTGAGCTGTTACAGAACTCTGATGAAATCCATAACTGTGCGAGCTGATGGATGCAGAAAAAAACCCAAAAGGGACTAATACCAGTGAGCTAGGAAATGTTCAGCTGCAAAATACTTGTAGAATCTGAAAATATATCTTCTTCTTCTGGTACATGTAGCTGTGAGAGTCCGATCAGAGTCATATGTAATCCAGTAACTCCACAGTGGCAAAGTGAAACCGGTATAACGAGCTTTCAAATACTCTTCCATGGCAGGCATAAGTCTGCAATCCACTACAAAAGATGAAAGATTAAGCACACAAGTTGATGATCAGATGTGCAAGTGGTAAAATTAGGTGGTTCAAACTAATATAAAGGAGCCAAAACATATATAACCTGCTGGTGAGGTTTAAGCACAAAACAATATCTTTAAATGAAACACTTGATTTCTGGAAAAGTCATTTTTGAATTCAAACACGAAGAATTCAATACTGCTTGTCCTGCAAGACATATGGAAATTTTCACGATTGTTTAAAACTCCTGGAATGTATACTGGTATACCTTTTTTTTCTTCAAAGCTTGACCGATAATTCAAAAACATGACAAAACAATATGAAGCATAGTATTTGTAACATTTGAAAAGAAGAACTAAAGGAACTATATTTGATGTTTGTAAAACATTTTATTTGTTCAGTTTACCAAGATCTGAAATGCAAATTCATATTCATCCGGGCAGTCTTGTACACAGGACAATAAATATAATATGTCAGATCAATATTATATACAAAAAGTTTCAAGTTTGTCAGCTCAGCTCTTTTTTAAGCGTAAACACTTTCTCAAAAAAAAAATTATTAAACTTTGAACAATAATTACAGTCCAATATGTTAGTGCAGCATCAAGTGTTTCATACTGCTGTATAAAGCAAACCATGGTTTTGCAACAACAGTACACAAAATTCATGACATAAAAATTTGATTCTACACTTTGTATATATGTAACAATGTGTATGATTTTCCTGGATGGAATGGCTACATATGATGAAGGTTTGAAAAAATGTCAATCTCTTTTTACTTTTGAATATATAGCATTCTGTGAATGAATGGAACAACCTTCAATTTTCCAACTCTAATTCCTGTTGGAAACACATTAAAACATGTTCATTTATTAAAATATAATAAGTCTGATAATAACTATCTTGAAGCGACAACAATGTCTTACATATCAAAAATGAGGTAAGATTATGGAGTTGTTCTCAAAATATCTTGTTAGATTGTTACCTTTGTCCAGTTTTGCTGAACATTTAATCTAGAACAAGGGCCCCAAGGGCTAGCAAAATTTGGTCAATTATGCAACTATGAAACTGATATTTTCTGTTTTCCTAGGTGCCTGTGACCTTTACCTTTAATCCACAATATTGAAACTTTGTCACAATGAACTTTGTAACAAATTTCTTATGGATCTTTGTATACAAAAAGTCAATTAGTTTCAGTTAATAAACCATTTGTATAAAACCATATCATATGTCAATTGAAGCACGCATTAAAGGCTTGTTTATCAACAGATTTCAATTTCAATTGCAAACTTTGTAGATATTGACCTTACAGTGATGTATACCAAATTTGAAAGAAAACTGATCATTGGTTCACGAGAAGATTTCAAAATATGTATCAAGTTTTTAGCCTTTGTGGCTTCTTTTGGAGCCTCTATTGGTACTATCCCCCTTTTGTTCGCAAATGTGAGGCCCCTTCGTTGGACTAGTGGTAAGCTCCCTGGTAAATTCAACAGAAATCTGTTAAGTGGTTCTTGAGAAGATGTTGTATAAATGGGAAAATTCATAGATGCCAGATGGACATTGGGCCAAAGCAATAGCTCACAGAGCTAAAAATACTTAACAAAAAGCCACATTTGACAGAAAAAACTTGCTGTAATATACTAGCAGGGTTCTCTTCTGTTTGAAAACAGGGAATGTAACATGCTTAATGACTTCAGTTGATGCTCATAAATACACCAAAGAATTAACCCTACAAATGTTGCTGGATAAAAAGTACAAATGATGCTTCAATGAAAATACAAATTTCTGTATTTACAGTTTACAGTGACCTAGTGAAATATACGCTTTGTGCTTTTAGGTATCATAATGTGTTTGAGATGTCACTATTAGTCAGTTTTAAGACTTTAAAAAATATAATCAGAAGAACTTACAACAGAAATTAAAACATGGTATATATAGACAAGGCAAAAAAAAAGGGCATTGTTTATATGCCAGGCAATACAGAAATTGTAATATAAAAATTCATGTTTAATCTAAATAAAGTCTTCTACTTTTCTAAATTAAAAAAAAAATTATATAATTTTGTGATACAATCTTTTAGTAGTGAACTATCAATATCAGATTTTTATGTTAGTTTAAACTGGGGTGAAGATGAATGTAACAAGTCAATGGTTGTTGTAACATTTCTTACGAAGGTAATTCTGCATACCTCAAACAAAATTTGAGAGAAATAATTATGAAAATTTACTTTTAGTATTGTGCCATATTCCACCTATAAAGATCACTCCTGAAAAGATTTTAAACATGGCTTTATGAAATCTATTTCAATTTGCCCACCCATGCATAACAATGAATTTGACTGAACATTCATAACATCAGCCAGTCCAATTACATTTTTAGGTATGAATGGGTTGTAATTTACATTAACATAGTTTATTACCAAAATCTTCTTACAGTGTGAAAAACCACCGGATATTAATGAGTAAATACACAATACACTTGAATCCAAATGGATGACATACAGCTATGAACAGATAGTGGAAATATATCTCATAATGAAATTTTATCTATGGCAATGACATTGTGATGCATTATCATAAATGGTTTTATTGTTAATATATTTTGTGAAACCTTTCTAAACAGTTACAATATCCCAAACCTGGTTGATTTTCTAGGTCAAACACAAATCTGAACTTCAAACTTCAATATGTTCCATAAATAAATAAAACATTATCCAAGAAATGTTTTAAACTGAGAGTTTAAACATGAGGAAGATGTGGAATTCCCAAATCCACCTGCTACCAATTACGATATGTACTACAGTAGATGAAGCGTAAGTTGACATGACAACGGAGGAGTAACACTTTGTATTATACCACAGTAGCGATCCATTGCAATGTACATAATCTGACGTAAATATTAAGATATTTAAATATATCCATGAGGCAACATCCATTCCTAAGAATGTTCTGGTGATTTCATTTCTATGAGATACGTAGGTTAACATGTTTTCATCCAAAATATAAAACCCTATTGTTATGAAAATCAAACTCAAACCATTTTGCATTTTAGTCAAAATTCCAGAGTATAGAATACAGAAACTCTATAACACAGCAAATTCAAATTTTCAATTTTACAAAACTAGGGGTATCTGACTATCAAAGTATAAAAATATACATCAATTCAAAAGTTGTAACTGTTCTTACACATGTAAATGCTTTCAATGTGAACATCTCAACCCCAACACTTAATTATTCTGTCTTATATAATAAGCTACTCAAATATAGTCTTTTGCCCCAAAATTAAAATAATTCTCTAAAGTAATCGATACAAAAGCATAATCTTATTTACTCATTCTGAGCATTAAATATTTGTTCTATCTGGTAATTTGTGGAGATCTTCTTATAATCTTGTGACCATATCAGAAATTTCCTTCCATAATCTTCCACAAAGTTGTTTAGACATTGCTAAATAAAGTGTAACAAGCAGAAAATCGAAATTAAAAAATCGGCTAAAATCAGTCTTGATACGCAGTATTTGTTCTACACAAAGACCTACATAATACGGAGCTGCAGTGGGTAAAAGATAATAAAATAACTATAGCATCACTTGTAATAATAATTTTGTACATTTCTGCACTGACAATACTACACAGGAAGTCAAATTGAAGAATAATAAATATTTGAATAATTATCCAGAATCTTATAACAGATTGTAACAAAGGACCATATACTTTCCATTTGCGTACCTCTAACTGCAGTAAAGAGTTTACTACAGTCAGAATAGCAAAATATAAATGCACTTTAAGTCCAAATATTAGTGAAAAAATTGTTAAAACCAAATTACAGTAGACCTGTATAGTATGGAACCTTACTTCAAAACAATGCTGCAATGGGCCTGAAAAAGGATCAAAGTTATGAAACACCGAATTCCTTAAACTGATAAAAAAAGAATTCTAAATTCCAGAGATCTGAACAATATGGTTTCTTACATATCAGCAGAAAGACATTTTCTTTCACATTGATATTCAATATAAAACATGACATCACATCCATTCTCAATCTTCAAACTCTACTGGCTAAAATTACAGTGACGTTATTGATGTGCACATTGTACTCGAGGTCCGTGATGGTCTTCATCATCATCTTCATTATATGCTTCTCGTCTTCCGCCTCCAGACCGAGAATCATCAATTTCTATGAGGTTTACTTCTTCTACTTCTTCACCAGTTGGAATTTCTATACTCGGTCTAGGTGGTAATAACTTCTCAAGTTTCTGTATAAAGAAAATGTATGTATAAATAGGTTTGACACTAATTAAAGTTAAAAGTTAAAAAGTTAAATAGTTTAGTCTCCTAAATCAGAAAATATTTTCAAAGTAATTGAGTGGTATTGTGTTCACTAATTGTTTTGACTGTAATTCAATACCTGCTCCCCACAAAGGAAATGGTTGGAAATTGATAAATTGGTAAAGTTGTCAATTGTACAAAATTATATCATCTATGAGCAATTGTGACAACAGCAATTAATGATTATCAAAAATTATTATATCTAAACATGCTAATTTGGTTTTTTGTCTTTCATATCAATTTAATAATGTTTAATGATAAGCACAATGACAGCTAACCTCTAACTGTTTTGGATTCGCAAAGTTTGGTTGCGGGAAGGTGATGTCAAATTTCACTAATAAGTCACCCCTCTCAAAAGGATTTCTGTATTGTGGCATGCCCTCTCCTTTAACACACCTCACTGTGCCTACAAAAAGAAAATGCAGCAACATAAAGTACAATACTAAGTAGCACATACAATTCAAATTTTACAAAAGTATCAAATACAGGACTGATCTAGCATCTGAAGTACAACATATGCTTAGAATCATAACAAATGTATGCTTTGCATGTTAAGTTGATGTATTAACATTAGAAGCAGATAAACCTAATCGTAACCAATCTTCTTAATTGACATGATATAGTGTAAACCCATCCACAAGCCACAAGAACTTGTGACATTCGGGATCTTTAAGTTGGAGCGAGGAAAAGGACTCTATAACCAGTCAAGGTAAAAGAAACTATTTAACTACCCAGAAAACTTAATCTATTGTCAGATACGTCCAAATTTTTATTGAAATTAAATGAATTAAGTCCAATTATTCAGTAACAGCAAAAGTCAAAATTGTAAAAATGGAAAGAAAGTCATTTTTCAATGAATGTAAACAATGTGGAAAAATTCCATAAGAATTGGTGAAACAAACTTTATTTATTGTCAGGCATGAAACTTTTAACAAATAAAGTCCCACATCTCCACAATAGCAAACTTGAGATATTGCAAGACATGCACAGACGGAGGGACAATCTTGAATGGCATACCAAAATACGTCTGTAATATTTGTTGTATTGTAGGTGGTAAAAATATTAAAATAAAATAAAGATCTTGAAATCCAAAAGTCTCTTTACTATTGGAAGGTTATATTATATTTTCATATAAACTGCAATATACGCTAGAGAATGTTGTTTCATCTGTTTCCATTTTCCATGACAGCATCATCAGTTATAGGTGGCTGACCATTTTTTCTGTGTGTACTCAATGATGTCAGTTGTGACTGTGACTGACTCCACTACATGGAGAACTTATCACACTTATCTTTTTGATAATTTTACATACATGCTTTCAGGGATTTTCCACACTCTATTGGGAATGGGGCCCAGGGCCTTTTGAATTGAGAATTTAGCAACATTTCATTGAAATTGACAAATCTAGAAATGCACAAATATGTGAAAATACAAGAATCTCTTCGAATTCATTGTCATCTGACTTCAGTTGGGAAAATTTGACTGCAAACTGTGGAAAAATGAATTGTTTTTGCATTGGGAATGGATCTTATTTCGGCCATGTATGATAGGGTGCAAAATCCTTGACTTTATTAATTAGTTTTCATAATTTGGAAAAATGATGATGAAACTTGTTTATGATTTTCAAATGCCATATCTCATGCCATTAATATAGTTATATAAGGAAATTCATTTTTAGAACCCTTAAGCTGGAGTGAAACTAAATAATAATGCAATAAATAAATGAAAAATAAATTGCAACTTTAAGCAAAAAAAATCAAATATCGAACAAACTGAGGAGAAATATTTACAATACTGCAGTGTACCGTTATTTACTTTATACAGGGAAAATAAATTTTAGGACCTCATTTTTGTCCCGTTGCTGTATATACACAATGTATTATTCTTTATTATATGAGGCCATCAGATGAACATAATTAGAAATTAAGAATATCTTACCAGGACTTATAACAACCCCAGCTGGACTTTTAATTAATAGATCTCTTCCATCTAAGTGTTTGAGTGTAAACTGGAAGCCACAAAGGGCTTCTGTTAACGTCAGATTATAGGTGCACAGGAGATCGTCACCATTACGAGTAAACAGTTCGTGGTCTCTTTGTTGCAAAATAATTATCACATCTCCTGGTTCAATATCCGGCTACAGATAAAGATACAATATAATAATTACATCTCCAGTGAGATTCCACATCAGATTGCCAGATACAGATATAAGATAATAATTACATCTCAAGACTCCATACAAGACTGTCAGATACAGATATAAGATAATAATTACATCTCAAGACTCCATACAAGACTGCCAGTTACAGAGTTAAGATAATAATTACATCTCCAGACTCCATACAAGACTGCCAGATACAGAGTTAAGATAATAATTACATCTCAAGACTCCATACAAGACTGCCAGATACAGAGTTAAGATAATAATTACATCTCAAGACTCCATACAAGACTGCCAGATACAGAGTTAAGATAATAATTACATCTCAAATACACTGAGATACAGAGTTAAGATAATAATTACATCTCAAGACTCCATACAAGACTGCCAGATACAGAGTTAAGATAATAATTAAATCTTCAGATTTCATATTGGACAGCAAAATATAGAGTTAACATGATAATTACATCAATTTAAAATCATTTTGTTTGATTGAATATTGGTTAATTATTATCCTTGATAATTACATCATACATTCATGATTTTTGTTATGACAGGATAAGAACTATCACAAGATAAGATAGAAACTATCACAAGATAAGATAGAAACTATCACATGATTGATAGAAACTATCACAAGATAAGATAGAAACTATAACAAGATAAGATAGAAACTATCACAGGATTGATAGAGGCTATCACAAGATAAGATAATCCTATCACAAGATAAGATATACACTATCACAAGATAATCTCATCAAAAGATATGATATACACTATCACAAGATAAAATTTAGAATAGTTTTCTTTCTGCTAATCAAACTACAGAAGTCAAAGCGTTAACAAAGAGAAAGACCAAATTAAATGGAGATACCAGGATCAGAAGACTTTGTGAACTTAAAGGAATAATTTAAACATTTTCTAAATGATTACTTACAAGCTGATCTCCCTCTCCTCGAAATGGAATCTTCTGTCCATCTTTCATACCTTTATCCACATGTACTTCTAAAATTTTGGTCTCATTCGTCACTTTTTTACCTTTGCACTCCTTACATTTATCTTTTTCATTTATGGTTTCCCCTGAACAAGACAAAATATGTATAAGGCAAAGTGATGGTGCAGTAAACAAATCATGTGATAAAAGACACTAAGTTTGACATATAAGGTGAAAGATCAGAAAGTCATTCAATGGATTTATTTTTTTATTTCAAAATCCAGTAAACAGACAAACCCCATGATTATTTGTAATTGTAAACTACCAGGGATTTCTCACCTTATCGTAGGTGGGGTTGAAATAAGGCCCCATTCCCAAAGCAAAAATGCAAAATAAAAATGTACTTTTCACCAATTTGCAGTCAGAATTTCCCAACTGAAGTCAAACGACAATGAATTAGATAAGATTCTTGTATTTTCAAATAGTTTTGCATATATATTAGATTTTCCAATTTCAATAAAATGTTGCTAATAAATCCCAATTAAAAAGACTCAGGCCCGATTCCAGGACAGAAATGTGCCTATTATCTGTGCGCATGTGTGGGGGAAGAGGACCAGAGGGCACACACACAAGATATATATATATATATATATATATATATATATATATATATATATATATAGTGCAGTCCACTTATTTGCATAACAGATAATTGCATAATTCGGTAAATTGCATAGAAACTCAAAACACAAAATCAAATCCCATCTATTCAAAGTTAAAATGTTCCGTTATTTGCATAGAAAAAATGTTAAATTCTGTTTGAATGCATAGAAAAATTTCTGAGACCAAATATTTCCCCATGACGTAAATGCCCTCTGGTGACAAGATATTGGTCTTTACCTGAGCAGTAATTGATCACACATGCCTGTCTGTCACTGTATAGGCCTATTTTTTGATAAGTCGTCGTCTGTACGTACCTGTCTGTTGATTAGACTTAATTAATTTGTTGGAATAGCTATCTGTCCCTTTAAATTCGGGTGTATGCAGGCCATGTGACTTGTCATGTTGTTAATTTTCTACCATGATCAGCCGTGTTAGATTTTAATTGGTGGATGTGTATTATGCACTGCTTTGCTTTACGGACCCGATTGACAACATGCGGATCGCGATACTTTTATATAGACCCTAGACTGTTTTCACTTGTTTGTTCCATATTTATAAAATCATTAAACGTAACAATCATCTTTGTTTATTGCCTCCAAACACTAGCCTATTCCTTGATATCGTTTTGAATGCCTGACCTTCACATTGCCCAATAACGTCTATGTCCAAAAATAACATTTTCCATCCGATAGCCTATAGATCTACTACTGCCTGGTTATATATTTTTTAACTTTAAATGTATCTGGCAACACGAAACACTGGCAAAATTCTAATAAATTACCGAATGTATGAGTTAAATGACCTCTAAAATCATATAAGATCATGAGAAATTAAGCTGTAAAGTTACATTTGTACGGAGGCCCTGATTGTGCATCTGTGACCTCGGCCCCGTGTGTTCACTCTATGCACAGGTCTTCAGGTGATTACAGTGTTTATTAAAAACAAGAGTAATCTCCCTTATGCAGAAATCTTCCGGAAATAAGGTAGAAAAAAAAATAGATACACAATTTAAACAGCATGAACAACAACAGCAATAATGCCATATCTTTACAAGTGCAATTGTATGCAATTTAATGGAAAGATAACACAACTATATAATAAACACAAAGAATAAAGGTAAATACTTTTAATCAATGCTAAATAAATACAAGATGAATATAGTGCAGAGTCATGGTAATATAGTCAGTATCGTAGTGTCAAAACAGAACTTCAGATAATTGCATAGTTTGGTTAATTGCATATTTTTTTCTGACAAACAGACTATGCAAATAAGCGGAATCTACTGTGTGTGTATATATATATATTGTCCACCCCTTGACCCACAAGAAGATGTAACTTTACCTTCACCATGACAATCAGGACAAATCGACTGCATTTGTTGGACCATACCAGGTCCAAGCTGCCTCATTGTAATCTTGACCCCGCGACCTTGACACGTTCTACATTTCTGCATGGCACCTTGTTTTCCACCCGAACTGTAAAAGAATTGAAAAATGGATATCAATATGAATAGTCAATACTAAAATAATAATAATAATAAATAAGTCAGATTCATATGTTTCCATTTGCTTACAAACGTCATGTAGTTTGCGCTTATTAAATGGCAGTATTCTTTATCAGCACAGCAGATGTAATTCCTGTTTATATATATATATATATATATATTTATGTTCAAATTACTTGTACTCTGGCTGTGCATTCTATTATTAAGGTTATTTTCTGTTGTCTCGTCTTTATTTTTATTATTTTCTAGGTTCTTTTTTGTTACAGATATACTGGATAGATCCCAAATGAGATTCAACATTTATTCTGTGTTCTACCTACAGTCATTGGACACTTTTGTTGCAAAGAACGATTTCAAAGCTGAATATGGGTTACCATTTAATCAAAATTTTTGATAAATTGAATTAGGCATTCTAAAGTAAGTGTATGACATGCAAGATATATGCTAGATTTTTAACAATCAAAGTCACATATCTTAGGAATGATGTATCAAAAATTCAGGGAAAAATGAAAGGCAACCAGGTATCAATAATCCCAACATTATACCAAAATTTTGGATTAATCTGAAAAGGCATTTCAAGTTAATGTACTACATGTAACTGTTTTCCTTAAATTCCCTTCAAAGCTGACGGTGTAAAAATCCCCCTTCCTTCTTGCAGTCTTAAAAAATTTATAATAAATTCTCTCACAAAAGCATTTCTTCACCAAATTCTCAAAGATGTCAAAAATTTATTTTTTTGATTTCTCAAGAAACACAAAATTGAATCATACATCCATGTGGAGCACTCAGATGCAATTAGTTTTTAAATTCATGCAGCATATACAGAGAAGACTTTTGACAGATGGGTTGACCTCCTGAGACCTATTTTGCCCCACCAAAGATCCAGCCCAGAGACCAAAAATTCCAAACTTTAAGACCTTGGCTTCTAGCCTTCAGCAGTTTTTGTAAAAAATGTGAAAAGTTTATGTCTACAACAGCACACACAATGTTATGGGAGAGTAAGATGACCTAAATTAGAAGGGGAAGCAGACATCATCAATTCCAATTTTATATAAAATTTTTTGGATAAAACATTTGTGAGTTAGTGTACATTTCAGACAGATGGATGGAGGAGAGCTGTTCTCATCTACATTGATGCAGGTAAAAACAGAATGAACTCATAAGGATTAAGTAATCATAATAAGCTGTGCACAAAGAGCTGAAGTTTGAATAGTTTCCTAAAAATAAACGATCATAACATAGGACTGTATTTACAACATACCCTTTGCACTTGGAACAAATCACAGTTTTGCTTAATTGAAGTTTGGCTGTTTTACCATTGTACAAGTCCTCCAGTGTGACTCTGAAAGAAGACAAATAATCAGATTTACATGAGTACTATGGTTCTTTATACAAACTGCTGAAAATATATAATCACTAATCAAAGACTAAGATATGACTAGTTTAAATGTACTTCTCTACATAGTCAGATAGTGGGAGGTTTCATCTAGTTAGATAGTGAGAAGTCATATTTACAATGCAGTCAGAAAGTGAGGGTTGTCATACAGTCAGATAGTGAGAGGTCATATGTAGTCAGATAGTGAGGTCACAAGTAGTCAGAGAGAGAGTGGTCACATATAAAATGCAGTCAAATAATGAGAGGTTTCACATAAAATGCAGTCAGATAGTGAGAGGTCACATATACAATGCAGTGAGGTTTTAGTCAGATAGTGAAAGGTCACAGTCAGATAGTGAAAGGTCAGATAATGAGAGGTTTCAGTCAGATAGTGAAGTGTCAGTCAGATAGTGAAGTGTCAGTCAGATAGTGAAGTGTCAGTCAGATAGAGAGAAGTCACAGTCAGATAGTGAGAGGTTTCAGTCAGATAGTGAGGTTTCAGTCAGATAGAGGTTTCAATCAGATAGTGGGAGGTTCAGTCAAATAGAGAGAGGTAAAATAAATTAATAGTATCTATGCGATGAGTTAAACATAAGAACAGTCATTTAATATAATATACAGAAGTCTATAATTTAACTCTTTTTGCATGGGTGAGAGAATTCAAGTATCTTTGACTTTACAGCTTTTTTCTCACCCCAGTGCATTTCAAATGGGGAGGCATTTTACAGCAATGAAATGGATGGCTTTTTCATACAAATAATTAATGAAAATAATGAATAATATTGAATGTTTTAAAAGTCTTTTAGTACCTGTTAATATCTGTAAAAAAAAAAGCTAATTGTCATTACCTGAGAGGATGATGTGTATCCTCTCCTCTTCGTCTGCCTCTCCTTCCTCCTCCCATTCCTCCAAATGGACTTCCTCCAAAAAATCCTCCAAACAAATCCCCAAATATATCCCCTGGAAAACCACCTGTATAAAGATGAATACATTTGTAAGGACAGAGTCAAAGTTAAGTGATAATACATCCACTGGAAAACCATGTGTTAAGAGGAATACAAATTGTAATGCAATTATTGTAAGTAATGCTTGTACAAAAGTAATGTATATGTACTTGCATATAAGTCAAATGTTTTACTGTAAAAATTAAGTCAAAATGTTGGGGGTGGGGTAGACTGAAAACAAAAATTGCTATGAAAAAATATTGAAGTCTGCCTTTGACTCTAGGGGTGGAATTTAACGGGTGCCCGTTCAGCCGAGCGACTGAATTTACGATCGGCGAATTGTTTTACGTGCGTTTTACATGATTTCAGGAATTTTTTTGCCACTTTTGGGGCCATTATTTGGTCCATTTTCAGTCGGAAATAGTATCTGTTTTTCCCAATTTTGGTCCTTAAAATTCCCAATCTGATGAAGCTAAAATTTTGACATGTTAAGTTCACATGTCCGCTTTTATCAAAATGAAAGTAAAGTAGAAGTACAACCATTCTGTATTCGTCATTTCAAAAAGCTAAGGTTCAAAAGTGATTCATTTCCTTCTATTTGTAGTTTAAATGGATTGCTAAAAACCAGTTAGAAATTAAAATAATTATATTATTGACAAGTAAATATGTTAATCTATGGACTCCCACAACTACAAAATTAGGAGTCCATTTGGTAATTTAGGAGTCCATTTGGAGTCTACTTCAATTCGACCAGAATTAAACTGAATGTCAAATGTGCACTTTTGTTGATAATTAAAGACAGCCCTATAGGGAAAATATCAAGAGTACATGTAAAGCATTTATTTTCTGATCATAACTTAATCATGTCGGGAGAGTGAGTGGTTTGTCCTTGAACCCTCAGAGTTCCCTTAATTCAATATATAATTATTGTATACATACATGTACTATAGATTAAAGGTTTATAAGAAATTAAATAAAATGTAGTTGTTTAACTACATTTGAAATCATATGTAAAATTTATATTAAAAATCTATAAATTGTAATACAATTACACGTTTTTAGAATATAGATGCAAAACTGAAAAGTTACTAAATACATGTAGCCTACTAATTGATGCCTCAAAATTATTTATTTGAAAATTATACCTATTTTATCCATTTCAAGTATTAAAGTACTTTATCATATGTAAGATTTACATTAACATTTGTGTAAATAAATAATTTTATATAACTATCATTAGCACTTTCATTATTATTTTTTAATTTCCACAATTCAAATGAAAGTTGGGTTTGGTATCCCTTCTTTAATTTATACTTCCGGAAGTACCCATAAAGTGATGAACGATGTTGTCTTGTTGATTCTAGATCTATATTAGAGGTAACCATTTTCCTGTTTTATTATTAATAAAATTATTAATTCAGTTTCTTGGTTTTCTTGTGGAATTGCACTAGAACATAAGAAATGAACATAAAAAAAGAAGCAAACTGGTAGAAATAGGTCGCATGCTTGGTTTATTTACCCAAACGATCTCGAAAGACATCAAGTATTTAACGCGTCCACTAGGACGCAATAGATCTTATTTTAGGCGTCATTTAGGATTTATATGCGTAAATATGCAAAATTTTTGCGTCAGGGAAAACCCTGTTAGTCTTTACCTCATGGCCAAAAATATCACAGACCACTTCGTGTGTTGACAGTTGTTGCTTGCAGTTTATGGAGGAAATAAAAATGTTGGGTGTGTGTAATAAAAGAACTGATACCGAATGGAACTGAATTTCAGGATGTGTTAAAATGATGATACATGTAATACTATACATTGTATAAAAGTATACTATACATTGTATAAAAGTTTTACATGTAAAATGGATAGATATTGTTTTAAAAAATGAAAATCAGTTTAAACATACAGTAGTTATATTGTAAAATAGTAATAATAATGATTGATATAAATGATATTGACAATACAGAATGCATTTACAATTAATTTACTTGCAAATACCATGTTTATCATTCAGAGACAATTTACATTGTATATATTTATTAAAATAACAATAAATTAATAAAACACAAAATAGACTCAAATATTTTTTTTCTTTGCAGGCAACCAAATTTTCATGGCAGGCAAGCACAATATCAGTATAGCACTTGCCCAGCTGAGCAAGTTGTTCAAATGTTAAGGTCATAAACTGGTTAAAATTTTCTCAAGTAAATATGACAGGGCCCCTAAGTTTAAATCTGGGCTCCCAGAATGTAAAACTTAGGAGCCCATTTGGCTCCTCATGGGCCCCTTAGGATTTTTTCTGAATTTCCACCCCTGGAATATGCTTTATACGCTTTACAGAAATAACCAAAGTACAAAGGTACTATATATACTTCAACTTTGGAGGTATCTTATGTAATTAACATCAGTGTACACAGGAGTGCATTTGTCTGTAAAGCCAATACTTTACTAACTTTAAAAGTGTCGCAATTGTTTTCAGTTGAATGTCGAGTGTATGTTCTTTATTTATAACCGCATGGTCGTAATTATCCTATTGAACAATAATGACATGTATAAGGACAGTCTCTCGATACACATAAACTATGGATTTGTTTAAATGGGAGTGCTAGATATTAGTTAAGAACTTCAATTAGTTGATAACTAGTAAATTGATTGAAAGGAATAATGCAGAAGTATCTGAATTTTAAGCATTCTGCAATCACAGCAACTCTAACAATGTTTACCATACGGCATCTTGGAACTTCAATTCACAGCAATGTTCCTACTGCTTTTTCAGAATAGGGGTTTTTATTCTCCATCGGTAGCAAAAATAGGGGTACAAGGATACAAATCAAAGGTACACATACAAAAAATTAAATCAAAAGCAAAAAAAGTTTTATTTTACTCATCTCGATGCCCTTTAATAGACACAAGTGTCTCTGGATCTGATGTACATATATCAATTGTGACATCATATGTGGATAATGGAAGTGTGTTCAACATCTCTATTGACAACTACATGTAATGGACTCATGTTATGATAGTATTGAGATTTACAAATTTCTTAGTGCAAGATTTTATCAGAAAAGAGCACATTTGACACATTCATCAATATCAGGGGTAGGGTGCCTTGCTACACATCCTTAGCTGAAACACTATTACTTACCACAAAAATTAAAAACTAAGAAAGATAACATCAGTCAACCACTCACCATGACTCCCTGCTCCTTCCTTGAGCCCCTGAAGTCCATATCTATCATATGTTTCCCTTTTTTCAGCATTTGACAGTACTTCATATGCAAAACTTATCTCTTTGAACTGAAATAATTCATTCATATGTAATTGTATGCAACATAATCATGGACAATATTTTAACTTACCTGAGGAGAATGTTAAACTCCAATGAATGCTTTAATTCAGTATTCAACTCATGGTCATTCACTCCTAAAGACATTTGGACTGACCTAAATCATTGATTTACAGAGAAGAGTCCATTGTCTTTCACTCACAAATGGGTAGAATATTAATTTTATTCTATTTTCAGTCTAGCAATAAATATTTTCAAGGTGACCTAAAAACTAAACCAAGGCAGTTATGGGTAAATACAAGACTCATTACAGAATTTTTAAACATAAATAAGGTATTATCAACATGTTGATGTTTAGCATTTAGTACCAAATATAATCATTTTGGTTTTACATTGGTTAGAATCAATAAGCCATTTTACAGTTCATTTACATGTGTATGTAGACTACGGAAGTCTTGATTCCTATTAATTAGCTGACACTTACAGTTAGTAGTTGACACATTTATATCACAGTATATTTACCTTTTCTCCAGCTTCAGGATTTTTATCTGGGTGGTACTCTTTTGCCAGTTTGTAGTATGCCTGTGGTTATAAACAAATTAACTATGAATGAGATATGTCACTTACATGTAGGCCACAATATAGCATTAATTCTCAAACTACACCTGCGTCATTATAACACACATGTAGTTACTTACTAGATGCATTTAATTACACTGTGTGTATAAGTACTTTGCAATTACACAATGCACTTACATTGTACATGTAGCATATACCTTGAACTTGTTCATTTTTACTACTACTGAACTAATATACATTATAAAAATATTGTGTACATGTATATATATCAGGGGTTAATAGATAATATTTGAGACAGGGTCCTGTACCCTTCTAATAGGGAATTTTACACTGCAATGAGCCAAATGTGGAAAAAAAAGTAACTCTGGTCATTTAAGTCGTAAGAATAAAGACACGAAACTTGCGATTCATTTAGTTTCTCTTATATAATTGACAACATGGTTTTCATCTGAGGACTTGGAAGTGCAGTTCATACATGTACTATTAAATTCTCTTTTTTATTAATGAATACTGAATGTGAACAACATGATAAACATAAATGGGAAATTTTTGCTCAAATTTAGGAAAAAAAATACCAGATTTTGCATTGGGAATGCCCGAATGGAGTATTTTACAGGACCCGCATGTTTGTGTAGTGGAAAAACATTAGGATAATAGGAAAAAAAGTTAATTTCAAATATACAAAGTTTAATTACATTATTACTAAAATTGTCCTTTCTCTTTTGCTCAAAACAATGCTTAAAAAAAGGTTTACAAGTGATAATGTGTACATATACATGTAGTTTGTAACTAAAAATAGCTCAAACCAATTCATGTAACGTTACGATGACATACTATGTACAGTGATGTAGATAAAAATAGACACGAAAATGAGATCTAGACAAGAGAAATTATTTTTACAATTTCTTGAGGTTGATAAAAGCTTGTTAATACTATATTACATTTTCTCTGGTTGATAAAGGCTTGGTAATATTAAAATTTCTCAGGCTGACAGAGGCTTCATAACATTACATGTATATTATATTTTCTCAGGTTGATAAGGGCTTCATAATATCATATTAAAATTTCTCAGGTTGACAAAAGCTTGGTTATAATATTATATTACATTTTTTCACGTTGATAATGGCTTGATTAAAAATAATACATGCATTACAATTTCTCAGGTTGATAAAGGCTTGGTAATATTACATGTACAATTTGAAAAAGACATTTTCTCAAGTTGAAAAATCCTGATCAGTAGCTATTTCAAAGTCAGTAAACTAATTGTATAATCAACGTTATTAATCTTTACGTATCAATATGTTCTGATATACTGGTATTGTATAAAATACTTTAACTTTAAGAGTATCTAAAATTCAAATTTGATAACTCATTACAAGTATGCTTGAACATGTATAAATTCATTAATGTTTATGTAAAGTTTCAAGCATTACTGCCTAGTAATAACATTATAAAACTTGGAAATCTGATATTCTAAAACTTTTTGATCTTTGAAAAAAAATCCTTGATGGATTATTAAATGCAGTTATTGAGTAAAACCTATGTTTAGCAGACATACGCCAGACTAATTCAATTGTCCACTATAGAGAGGTGTCTGCTGAATGAAGGATGACCATTCACTGCTAAATCAATCATGCACAATCAACGCAATTATTCTTGTAATCAACTGTTACGATGCAATGCAAGGAAATAAAAAATTATGCAAATTGGGGCCAACAACTTTGTCCATTGTCCAGGTAAGGGAGGTGCCCATTTATTTAAAACAGATGCTAGTAGTCTTATAAATATAACAATGTTAATCGGGACCTACACAAACTGTCCATTATCAGAGGGGATCCATTGAATTAATGGGGTTCGTTTTGGTAGGATCTACTGTACATTTGTACTTTTATCAGTTTGAAGTTTTTACCTTTACATACATGTATACATAAATCAATCAATTCAATCTCTTTTGATAAAACAGCGCTCTACAATGCGACCAAATGTCGATAATTTTTTAGATTTTGGCATTATCAAAAGTTTGTCCGTTTTCACTGTGAAATTACATTATCGAAATCATGGTCTGTTATGCGCTTTACAATATTTAGTTTCGATAAACTAGAGCATCTAACTCACGTGGATTACTGTATAAAAACACGTTTTTTCGACTTGAAATTTTCCTAACAGCACACGATGACATTTTCTTTTCTCGGTCGATTTCAACAGAAGCATCATTAGACACTATTAAGTTTTAAACGATCTTGGTTAAAGGAATACTGGAACCGAGTTTATGGCTAGACTAGGCCGAACTTTCTGTCCCGAATTCGATTTCAATTTAAGCGTTTTTTAAGTGGTAAAATCAGGGCAGAAAGTTCGGCCTAGTGTTCGACGAGGAGGGCAGGCAGACCACAGCCTAATTCCTTTGGGGATTCTATCGTGGGGCAACACAATAAAACGGCCGTGACAGAATCCCCAAAGGTATTAACCACAGTCGGAACTGGAAATTAAAATCGAGAGTCAAACACCCGATTGTCGGACAAACACCTATCGTTGGACTGTACATTTTTACAATTCTTGTGAGCAGTCTCTTTTTGGAAATTCTGTCGGAAAGAAACTGGCGCTAAAATTTTTAAAAACAAAGTACCTCAATTTATAACAAATTCAAATATAGGCATATAAACACTCCTCGTTGATAAAAAAAAATGCACAAAAGGTCAACATGCAGTTAATTACTTTGTTTTAAATGGATAGAAACATAAAATGTTACATCAACTGAAATAATATTTTATTTCATTTGTGTATAAGTGTATCAACACACACAATTATATATTGTTGTCTTTCACTTGATAAAGGCCAAACGGCCGGAAATTTGAGTATTTTTCCCGCATATAAAGTAAAAGTTCATAGCTGGCTAGTAAAATTTCTGGTTCACTGGCCAAATGAAGAGTGAATTTTTTTAGTGTTGTAGAGCCCTGTAAAATTCAAACTTTGAAATATGATTTCGGTATTCTTTGTTTGTACGATGTTTTGAATGGCGTTTAATGCCACACCTAACAATTTTTTAATGGTGGGAGAGTCTAGGGAGAACCCAGTTACAATGTAATCGGGAAGGAACCATTGGTCTTTTCCAAGTAATAAACTAGCAAACTTTCTCACAAAGTCAGATTAGGTTCCAGCGGGACTAGAGTCCATGCTAAAGAGAAGTGAGAAACTTCGTGGTTCAAAACACCATGCTCTAACCACTCAGCCACTGATGTATGATGTTTTTATTCAACTGTCATACATGTATCAATTGCAAGTCAACAATAGTTTTAATTCAAAATATATGCATTTATTGATGTTAAATAACTAGCAATCAAAGAAATTCAATAATAAACTCTCATAATTCATATTGCTGGAATAGTAAATTACACATGCTTTAAATAATATTAATGTCCAGAGGAAATTATAACTATAAGTCTTATCTATCTTTCCTGATTTCAAATCAACTTTTAATTAATATCTGCAGTCTTTCAGGTCATAAGAAACACAATTAATCAATTAATCCCAATTTCCCTTAAAAAGGAAACTATGAATGTATTTTGCAATTACATGTACTGTGTTTGCAGGGATGATTAAAATGTGTTGTGGAAAACAGAAAACAGATTTATAGGGAAGATGGTTTTCCATTTTCAAGGAATTGCGGACAGAGTCACGGAATCAGACTTCAAAAATGGAATCACACTAAAAAGAACAGAAAGTAACGGAATCAGGCAAGATTCACAGTTTTCGTATGTGAAAACAATGCTATTTCCCCATAAAGTCAAAATAATTTATATATGTATCAATTTACCAATGTAATACATGGTAATTTCAACAAAAAATTCAAGTATTCATGTTTCTTTTTCATAAATATAGTTAACATGGAAGGTAAAGTATTTGAATAGTTCCAGTGATTTAGGTAAATTAGCTTATATTTGTGTTGTGAGCTAAATGTGCTGTCCCTGATGTTTACTAATGATTTCTTACTTAAATAATGCATAATATAAACAAATTACAGAAAAAACGGAATTTACCTAATTATGCGAAAACAGAATTCAGTTGAAAAAATAATGGAAAACCATTTTCCCATCATCCCGTATTAACCGATGTGACTAGGATTACTTAGAATTTCATTTAATAAAATATTTCTTTTTAACACTAATTCAGTGATAATTCATTTCTATTTGACAACTGACAGCTAGCGTACACATATACTTAAAGAATTATTTTTAGTTCTAGCAGATTTAGAATTTTTATTTATTTTTTTTTATTTATTTATTTATTTTATTTTTTTATTTATATTTTGATCATATCCAATTTTTTTTGTGAAATGCATGGATGGTATACTTTTAACCTATTCCTGGATGTTCAAAAATATAAATGACATAAACAACATTTTATGAGCAGTTTGATGGTTTAACATACCGGTACTATTATGTTTTAGCGCCACTTTTTTAAAAGTTGAACAGTTGCGTTGTGTTTGTGTCGACATTTAGAAACGTTTTTTTTTTTTCTCTTCTTTTCTTCTTCTCCTCTCCTTCTTCTTAACAATAATGCATTTTTTTAAAAGTCACACTATATTGTTATCTGAAATAAAATCCTGGAGACCATACATAGATATCTTGACCCAGATACATCTCATCCTTGTTTTAGTTATATTCCTTTAGCTAAAAGTCTATTTGCAGTGCAATGTCAGTCACCGGTGCTCTACATTAAGGATTTTTTTCACTTGTCCCATTGGACAAGTAATAACCAAAAGTAACTTGTCCGAATCCCAAATTAACTTGTCCGTAATTTACAAAGAAAAAAATCATTGGCGACATGGGATTAAAAAAAAATATATTTATAGTAAAAAAGTTTTAAAAAAAATCGAGCCTACTAAATAAAAGATGTTACCACAAACTAAACAAGACATAAAAAGTTATGTGTATTCACAAACTACAATAGGCCTAATGTCTAGAACTTGCCACTTTCCAAATTACACTTATAGTTAAAAATAATCAAAACCTTATTGTTGGAAGTTTGATCTTGGGCAGCATGCAGGTGAATGACTGCACAATGTTTTTAACCTGAGCAGCGCTCATAATTTAAACTTTTCCCATTGTTTCTTTTGTTTGTTTGCAACTCAGTTTTCAGTATTATTTTGTTTATGAATTGTTTTCATCAGCCATTAACCATTAAACCCATGTTTACGATAACATCTAGCAAATCTCTTATCAAGTCAGTGTCACTGCAGCCTAGCTATTAATTTCTCATAGGTGACCAGCGTTTTAGTGATTATTTTTCGGAAGACCTCATGACTCTACATCCGCACCTACTTATCAAGATTTCATTGGACGTCAACATCTATCTATGTATGAGATAAAACTACAACAATGTTTATTTGAGTAATTCAATCTTCAATTCTGAATTAGACGTTAAATTGATACACATCAATTTGGCTGAGGTTTGAAATCACAGATTATGAATATTGCTGATTATTTTAATTTGTCCTCACGGTCAAGTGCTTAGGAAGATTTACTTGTCAGAGCCAATTTTTAGCTGGACACGAACAATTCGACAAACATTAATGTCAAGCCCTGGTCACCACATTTTTTTGCCATGTGCATTGTGAACATAAAAAAAGAACAGATGTTTCTAAATTTGATTGGTTATCAGTCATTTAACATTAGGGAAAGGGCTACGAAGAATGCAGCTGTAGTTAAAAAGTAATAAATATTTGTGACCATTGCGATGGCATCTAAAACCAACTGGTATGAAAATACGTATTGCTAGGTGCATACCGAAATTTTACATGTACAAGTAAAAGTACGGAATGTTCAAGACTAGATCTACTTCGCATTTTTCAAGCTCAAACTGACTTAAAAACGCCGATAATTTACCTTTTAAAAGTAAGTAATACTAGTTACAGAACTTTTTACATGATTTCTGATCACCTGCTATCAGTTGCTTCAAATAAATTTATAACACATTAGCTTTCAATACATGCACTGACATCGCAACGATTACCTGTGTAGGCCCTATCCAAGAGGGATAAAGCTAATTCAATTGGACCGAGTAGGCCTCATCATTTTAATCAGTGTCACTGGTTAATTAACGCAGTGTTTGGCCACTTAATACCCACTATTGTTATTTGCAGTGCTATAAAACACCGGTTTACACAAGCATTTGCAATTTTTTATGCCAAATCATCAATTTATTTGCCAAATTGGAAAAATATTCACAAAATGAATGCCAGCGGAAACCCTGAATGGTCATGTCCAGGTGTCCACAGATCGCACAATGGGATGATCACATGAATTAAAATTTGGTGTCATTTCCTGATTGCCCTTTGAGACATCATTCAAGTGACTATGGACAACAGATATACAATTTATATTAACGCAAATACACAAAATGGGATACGATCTCTCAAACTGATATTTCCCCATATATCATGTCCCTACAAAGATAAAATTGTCCGGTCATGTTTATGCAATGACGGTGTCGTCATTCAAAATGCAATTCGGCATGGCGAAAAATTTGCATGTTGAAGGATATCAATCCACAGAAACTTTCATTTTATATGAAAACGTATGATTTATACCAAACTGAAAAAGTAAACCTTATTTTCTGAAAGTATTCCTACACTGGCCAAATTCTAGATCAATCGATTGTCTTAAAAATGCATTTTTGGACTCTTTCAGAACAAGGGCAAAAAGCCATAAATGCTCTTTTCCGGGGAATAAAATTTTGATTTTAGGACACGGATTTAAAGAAATGACTTATGTGATTATGATCTTATGGTTACCTTTTTAATTTCTCCATCGGAGGAACTCTTACTGACACCCAAAATGTCATACAATTTCGAGTCTGCCATTTTCACGAGGTTTCTGAAAAGTAGTGACGTCACTGCCGCCTACAGGGTACGAACGATAACTCCAGTTCATAAAAATTCAATGACAACTATTTTTGATTCGTGGATGTAACGTTTAGCTTCCGTCCTAAAATTAGAAACCTATCTTTCTGTAAGAGAAATAATAATAATGATAATAATAATAATAATAATAATAATAATAAAAACACAAAACGACAGAAAAATTACAAGACATTTTTAGGAAAATAAATGCTATTTAATATACATTTAAGTATTATTCTGATGTGTTAACAGAAAAAAAAATAAATATAAAAAATCCAATTCTTTAGTAAATATTTATATATAACCTATGAAATAATAGTTTCCACAATGCTGAAAATAAATGTTCATGCTGAACTTTTCATTTAAGGGCAACTAGTCAGTCCTCAGAAGTTGAACAGATGAAAAAAATGGAATGGCCTTATTTCCCAGGGGAGTTGAAGTAAAGTGGACTTTCAGTTAAACTTTTTTGTTCTTACCAAATTTGCAATAAACATATATTACAGACAAAATTATTTATAGAAATAAAAGAAAAGACAAGACACAAGATAATATAAAAAATAATATATATATATATATATATATATATAGGCCTATACTATAGAACATTTATTGATTAATTATATAAATGAATGTTTCTACAAGTGAAAATTGCTCTACATGTCAAGAAAACTCCATTTCTCTTCACACAGAAGGACAAATTTTAGGAATCTTTATAATAAACTACTAATTTTGATGAAGGAAAATTTGATTAATAAAATGAAAAAAAAAAATATGTGAATGAAAAGAACTGAATGTACTCACTGAGGTTGTTTGGGAGCTTGAATGAAAGATGTACAGTCATGAAAATATTGCATTGTAGTATGTAGTATTGAAGTGTCTAAACTATTTTTCCCTGCATAAGTATTTATGAAATGTATATCATTAGTCATTATAATGAACTGTAATACCATTATCATTGTGGTTTTGAACTGTCAAATGATTTTGTCATTGTAGTTATGAACTGTCAAACTACTTTAGTTATGAACTGTCAAACCACTTATCATTGTAGTAATGAACTGTCATACCACTGACCACTTAGCTGTGAACCGTTTAAAAATGATTTTGTCATTGTAGTTATGAACTGTCAAACTACTTTAGTTATGAACTGTCAAACCACTTATCATTGTAGTAATGAACTGTCATACCACTGACCACTTAGCTGTGAACCGTTTAAAAATGATTTTGTCATTGTAGTTATGAACTGTCAAACTACTTTAGTTATGAACTGTCAAACCACTTATCATTGTAGAAATGAACTGTCATACCACTGACCACTTAGCTGTGAACCGTTTAAAAATGATTTTGTCATTGTAGTTATGAACTGTCAAATCACTTAACACTTATGAACTGTCAAACCACTTATCATTGTAGTAATGAACTGTCATACCATTCAGCAGTCATTTTGAACTGTTAAATGATTAGTCATTGTACATTATGAACTGCCAAACGATTTTAACTGTAGTAATGAACTGTCAAACTATTTGACACTGTAGTTATTAACTTTTAAACCTCTTTTCACTAAACTAAGCTGTTAAACCATTTTTTTACAATAATTATGAACAGGTAAGTCAGTTGTCACTGTATTTATCTTCTGTCAAAGCATTTACCGCTATATTTATATATCAACTGTCAAACAACTTGTAACTATAATTATCTACTGTCAAACCACTTATAACTGTAATTATCAACTGTCAAACCACTTATAACAGTAATTATTAACTGTCAAACTACTCAAAACTGTAATCATCTACTGTCAAACCACTGATAACTATAATCATCTACTGTCAAACCACTTATAACTGTAATAATCAACTGTCAAACCACTTATAACTGTAACTATCAACTGTCCAACCACTTTTTATTGTATCAACTGTCAAACCACTATAATCATCTAGCATTAAACCACTTATAACTGTAATTATCTATTGTCAAACCACTTATACTGTAATTATCTACTGTCAAACCTCTTTTTACAGGAATTATCTACTGTCAAACCAGTTAATGACTAATTATCAATTGTCAAACCACTAGAACTGTAATTTGCAACTGTAAAACCACTTATAACTGTAATAATCAACTGATAAACACTTTATAACTCTAATTATCTTCTGTCAAATGTTTTGTGAGTGTAGTAATGAATTGTCAAATAATTTCACGCTGTAATTATAAAGTGACAAACCATTTGTCATTTATAAATATGAACTCTCAAATAAACTGCTTTTTTATCATACAATGCATGACATGTTTGCACTAAAAATACATATGTCTATACTCTATCTGTCTTTGAAATGGCAGATATCAACACACAGACATACACACACATACACACCAACACACACACACAACCCAATTCAAAACAAAACAAAAGTTCAGTTAATCACTTTTTTAATTTGTTAATCAACATCTAACATTTAATACCGAATAAAAATAGCATGTATATTGAAACATGTAAAATATGGACAATATAAAATTTTGGAGGATATATTCTCAACTAAACTGTACAGTATTCATTTGGAAAAAATCAACCGGAATATTGATGATGTTACATGTATCATAAACAATGTAAGATACAGAAGAATATTTGCCCTCAAATTGAATTTTACAGGATACCTTTTGTTCCTGGAATATTTGCAAATATGTACAACATCAAGTGAATAACACAATTAAATGTAAAACTTTGACAATCAATGTAAAATAGGAATGCAAAGTTCTGGTCTGTTATTTCCAAGATTGACACTTAACAATCAACAGACCTACAATCACATTTATCATGTTAGATAAGAGACAGATGAACTTCATTGAAGTTATTTGTGGTTGATAAATAATTATTCTCTTGTAGTGAATACATGTATTCCATTAAATATTATTTGAGTATCCAAAGTGTATGTGTGTATCCAAAGTGTGTGGCTATCCAAAGTGTATGTGTATCCAAAGTGCGTGGCTATCCAGTGTATGTGTGTATGCAAAGTGTGTATGCATCCATAGTGTATGTGTATCCAAATGTATGTGTCTATCCAAAGTGTGCATGCATCCACAGTGTATGTGTATCCAATGTGTACATGGTGTATGTGGATCCAAAGTGTATGTGTGTATTCACCCAAAGTCTGTGTATCCAAAGTGTATGTGTATCAAGTGTGAGTATCCAAACTGTATGTATGTCTAAAGTGTATGTTGTGTGTCCGTCTCTAACTCTCTGTCTCTCTTGACCTCTCTGTCTGTCTGTCTCTCACTCTCTGTCTCTCTCTCTCTACCTCTCTGTGTCTCTGTCTGTCTGTCTGTCTCTCACTCTCTGTCTCTCTTAAACTCTCTGTGTCTGTCTGTCTCTCTCTCACTCTCTGTCTCTCTTGACCTCTCTATGTCTCTGTCTGTCTGTCTGCCTGTCTCTCACTCTGTCTCTCTCGACCTCTCTGTGTCTCTGTCAGTCTGTCTGTCTCTCACTCTCTGTCTCTCTCGACCTCTCTGTGTCTCTCTCTGTCTGTCTCGCCCCTCTGAGTGCGAGTGTGTTGGTAATTGTCACTACCAGGTATGCCGTCATATCACTTACAAAATAATAACATCAATTATTACAATAAAATTGACATCTGACAAAATGATTTAAACTTGTCTAGATAATATTGTCCTTCAATATATCTTAATATATATACACATTTATTGTACAATATACAATTATCAATAACCTACATTCAATATACAATATGCATAATTATGATATCTATATAAGCTTCGATTAAAAAAATAGTTTTGAGGATCACAGCAAATGTTAGACCTAATTTGTTCTTTCTCTATAGCAGTAGCACCATTTGTTTACATTTAAAAGACTTATGCATTGTCTGATTCGCATAAAGAGAATACTTTAAATCTGATATTTTCTTTAATTCTAGTTTTCATATGTTGCAATGATACATCTTTTCTATTTTAGACCCTAGGTTTCTTTGAAGATTTCCTGTGGGAGTGGAACACGAGGTCTTTGTCGCCCTTCTTCCATGATCTTTTCTACTTCCTCGACTGTTCTAGGGACACAAGTCAATAGTTCCATACCATCCTCTGTCACTGCTATATCATCCTCAATCCTCACCTGTAAGAAGGTTTGAATTCATGATGTCAGTATATCTGATGGTGTGTATTCATAGATTGCAAGTCAGTTCAACTTCAGATAAAACTAGTTTATACAAGTAAATATGCAGCTTCAGATAGAATTATTATTATTTCATGATTATAATGTAAACAAAATAAATTTTAAGTGACAGAGAAGGCCTGAAATATCACATGAGTACCTGCGCTATTACAAATATCCTGACCAGGGTTTTGAATCCTAGTTTGCCTGAGCACATTTTCCTCACCTGTTCTACATACTATTTTTTTTAAACATCTTTATAGGAGATTTTACATGTATGCCCATTTTCATGTTCCTCCTTTTTATAGCAGATACAATAATTAACATTATAGTGCCTGACTATTCATGTCGACAAATCATAAAATATCTAATGATATCAGTGGATGACAGATACAATTAATATGATGCAAAAATGGATGTTTTGTGCATTTTAAAGGACAGAATAGGAAAACTAGTTAAGCATGATTTCTTAAAGCACTGTCAGAATGTAAGATCAATAGTAGCACCAACATACATACAGAAAAAGGTGTAAAATAACTCATAGCATGCATCATATGGAGATGGTTCACACTGATGCTGATATCTAAAATTAACAGGAACTGTTTGTAAAACAGTTATGCCCCCCCCCCCCCATAAATGGGAACTATGAATTATTTGAAATTTTCAAAGTTTAAGGGGCATAACTCTGTCAAAAATTGTTAGATGATAACCAAATAATAATTTGACCTAGATATTCTCATGATGTATTTGTATGCCAAATGTCAACAGAAGCGGAACAGGATGCTGGATCCATTCCAATGAGCATCTTTTAATGCCGATCACGATTTTTCCTGCAAACATTGGAAAGCGATGACCCCATAGGTTTATTATTGATGTCAATGACATGGTTAACATCACTGACAACAAAGATACCGGTAATTTGAATACAAGTAGCGTGTAAGTGCAATCTTTAAAAATATTACAATTTTATTTATAAATAATTATTTTTTCAGAAGTAACACATAAAGATGAACAAAAATCAGATATAATTTAATAAAACTCTTTATTGTTGGATAATTGTATACTGCACTCTATGTGGCACATTCAAATCTGAGATCTAGCACTTAAATTTCAGAGACTATCAGACATGCTGGAACATATTCTGACTTACCCCTCCAAAACCTCTGTACTGGTCAATAACCTCTCTGTTCAAAAAATGAGCTTGCTCCGGATTGTTAAGTGCAGCATCCAGTAACTGTGAAGCACACAATGTTATAATAATTTTTAGACAATGTTATAATAATTTTTAGACAATGTTATAATAATTTTTACACAATGTTATAATAATTTTTAGACAATGTTATAATAATTTTTACACAATGTTATAATCATTTTTACACAATGTTATAATCATTTTTAGACAATGTTATAATCATTTTTACAATGGAGGACAACTGTTGTGATAGACAAATTCACCCTGTAATTAGTGACCTTGTGAACTTTATTTGAACTGGGATTAATCCCACAATGCATTGTTCATGAACAAATACAAATGACAAGAAGGACTATTATGGCCAAAAACAGTAAGACTCATTTGACCAACCGACCAACGTCAAAATCCCCAACCCCAAAATTATTTTAGGCATTTTTTGTAAAATTATGTCCATTCCACACATCAGAATAAAAAAGCACATTTGTGAAAAAAAAAATTTGCTATCGACTGACCCATTTCTAATACTGCAGGTTGAGATAGGTGGCCATGTACTCACTGTCAATAAAATTTTATTTCAAATAACATCTTGTACTTGTTATGTGCAAAAGATCAGTCATCTTGTAAGACCAAGTCTCCAAGGCAAGGCAGATATTGATGCCTTTCAAGGGAGGATTTCCTATAAAATCAATGTACTCTAGTCCAGAATCTGTATCATGTGGTATCATTTGATTTAAGACTTTAGATTAAGCATAATATTAATATTTTATCACACCTCTAGCAAACATTTACATGACATTCGGTGATGCAGAGCAAACTCTCATTTAATGGATTTTGACCATCTATATTTATCTAGATTTACCACTGGGTGATACTCATATCAGTATAAAACGTTGCCTCTTTCAAGTACAGTGGAACCCGTCTTGAGAGACCACTCCATCTGTCACTTAAAGTGATATCTCAAATGAGGTTTTATTTACAAGGTCATTAAATGTGGTCTCATAGGACAAGTGGTTCTTCATGATGATGGTCTTTCCAGATAGGTTCCACTGTGCAATCATCTTAAAATTGACTTAAATAACCTGAAAACTGTTTGTTTATATTTAGGATGTAACTAGATTAGAGAGATAGAATAGAAACTGACAGAGAAAACTTACAACATCTATGAAATACACTCCAGGTTCAATGGTTAGAACCATCCTAGCCTGCAGATCCCTGGCTGTTCTCAATGACCGGAGACCTGGCTTATCTATTCTCTCTACTCCCTAAAACCAAGCAAAACATTTTGAAAATATTCTCTGAACTGAAAATTGTCACTCTATATTGCAAAATAAATATGCATCCCTAACCCCCTCGTCTTTCAAGAGAACTCTGTGCTCAATGATAGGTAAACTTTCATTATTTTTCTCATGAGTGAAATTTGAATATGAATGTATCAAAAAGAAAGTTCAAACCATTTGCCCCTCTTCTTTCAAAGCATACATCAGTTAAAAAGAGTTCTGCACTATACCCATGACCTTTGACCTTTTGATTTGAAAATCAAGAGGGGTCATCTACTATCAATGCCCAACCCAAATATCATCATCAGACAATGAGTCCTCAAACACTATTTAATTCCTGCACTGCACATGACCTTTGACCTTTAAATCAATAAGGGTGTTCTAATACTCATAAAGAACCCACAAAGGAAATTTTATTATCATTTTCTAAAAAGATACTGATCAGATAGCAAGTGATCTATAGTAAATATTGAATAGGGCAAAGCAACATGCCTGATACTTTTACAAGAATTGGTGGTATGACGGACTTTTTGAAAACTTTTTCTATCATGTCAGACAATTGGTCAATTAGAATGCAAGTTTTTGCTGAAGCAGACTTAATTTCATCAGACAGAATATTTTTCTGTCTTGCTTGAAAACATCCTTAAATCATGTCATTTCCAATTCAGGATATTCAATCCTTTTTTACAGATAGCATAATCAGTATTACAGTGGTTACCCCAGACTCAGAGTCATAAATCAACCATCAAGATTTTACATACAGGTGACTCTCGATACATTCAAGTCCACGGGACCATTGGAAAACTCTGGTGTCCTTCTTTTTATAAATTCAATGATAATTACTGGAACTTCATGTTTTTTGAGAGTGAATATAAAGAAATATACAAATCAGGTTTCAAGAACTTCAATGTTTTGATGTTTGAGAGTTTATGAAGAAAAAAATTGGGACCTGTACAAAACTTCGATGTTTCAATGTTCAAGCCATCGAGAGTCACCTGTGCTTAATTTAAAGAGAAAACTCGTTAAAGGTATAATGATATTTTAGAGGTAGTTTTAAATGTTCCAAAGATTATGCATCCCATTTGTGGTACAGCACAAGGATGGCAATGGATTGATATAAGTGACTCAGGTGACTCTAACTAATGTAGGCCATGTGATGATGATCAAGCAGACAGCACCACATTGTTATATGTAACATTAATGGAAAATACGGAGGAAATAAAATAACTGAGGTAAACAAGTACAAACTTACTACAATACAGTATTATTATATGCAATTTTTAATAGAGATAGTAAGATATTATGTAGGCTACTAAATATGCACTGTGCATTTCACATGTCACATTCTGTAAAACGAAACTTTAGATTTTCATATCAAACTAATTTTAAATACATTAAATATTTTTTATTTTACATATAATTATTGATGCAATATAGAGTTATTGGATTATTAAGATTGGCCTTTCTTTTTATAACTCATGACTTATACATCAGCTTACCTCTGGGTATCCACCAACATCATGTGTATCTATACCCATGAAATGTCCAAGACCATGTGGCATGAATACTGCACCTAACCTGACCTTCATCATTTCATCAATGTCGCCCTGTACTAAGCCCAGTTTCTTAAGTTCTTCCAAATGGATACGGTCAGCCAGTAAATGCATATCTACCCATGACACTCCTATGAAGAGTAAATAATGTTTAACTGGTGAAATTTTACCCGATGAAAAATTTACAAATTTTAAATAATATGATAAAACAATTTCTTCAGATTTTCAATGAGGCAGGGAAAATAGTCTTACTATATATTGTTATGTAAAAGTACAATATGTAAAGTACACCTGGCTTAACTGCTTTCATCCCAGCTCTACTTAACAAGGACACCTGTCTCCTATATACACTTCTGTTATATTTATGTACTATATATTGTTATATGTAAGTACTATATATATAAAGTATACCTCGCTTATCTACCTTATCACAACTCTACTTAACAAGGACACTTGTCTCCTATATACACTTCTGTTATATTTATGTACTATATATTGTTATATGTAAGTACTATATATAAAGTATACCTCGCTTATCTACCTTATCACAACTCTACTTAACAAGGACACTTGTCTCCTATATACACTTCTGTTATATTTATGTACTATATATTGTTATATGTAAGTACTATATATAAAGTATATCTCGCTTATCTACCTTATCACAACTCTACTTAATAAGGACACTTGTCTCCTATATACATTTCTGTTATACAGTGCAACTTCCGAAAATTGATCCTTCTAAAACCCAATTACTTCCTGATACTGATCATGTTATTGAAGTCCAGATTTTTCCTTCTCATTAAAAGTAAAATTAACTTCTAAATACCGATCCCTCTAAATTCTGAACACCAAAAATATTTTCACGACGAAAACGTATTAATGTATGTAAAATAACCTCCGACTACCGACCTTACCTGTGGTGAATTTGCTGTGCTGTTCGACCATGAAGGAGATGATTTCACTTCTATATTTCCGCGTATACCTCAGGTCATTCTGTGTGCATATAATGTGCTATACTTCGATTGACATTTAAATGGACGTTTGAAAAAAAAAAGTTTTCTATCTGAATTAAACAGATGTATCAAGGAATTTTTCTAATTACATGGCATGGGTAGGCCTACTTCCTCTTTCCCAAATGTAAACAAATATACACTATCAATGTGTATGCATAGACAAAATGCATTACAGAAATAATTTTCAGCTAAATGATGAATTAAAACAACAAAAGTTAATCAGGTTGTTTATAGATTTTGTTGCATTAAATCATTAATTGGCAAGCCATGGCAACCTTCAACATAATGATACCAACCACAACTCTCAAGTGATATATTACAATTGTACAATGTAGACATTTGTTTTTGTATTTGTTATATAAACAAAATTCTAAGTTTGCAAATGATGTAAAAAGTAAGAGTTGGCAGATAGAAAACATTGAAAAAATACATGAGGTATCATCCTGTAAGCGGCCAAGTAAACAGTACACATAAAAACCAGAACGAACAGTAAATATATCAACAGTGTCTAAAACTGAACTGACCAGAATTCTTGACTCAAAATTAACAGTCCAAACGAGGATCAGTTTTTGGAAGTTGCACTGTATATAGGTACCATATATAAAGTACACTTAGCTTATCTGCCTTCACCACAGCTCTGCTTAACAAGGACACTTGTCTCCTATATACACTTCTGTTATATATAGGTACTATATATTGTTATATGTAAGTACTTTATATAAAGTATACCTGGTTTGACTGCCTTCACCACAGCTCTGCTTAACACGTACTCTTGTCTCATATATACCCTTCTGTTATATATAGGTACTATATATTGTTATATGTAAGTACTTTATATAAAGTATACCTGGTTTGACTGCTTTCATCACAGCTCTGCTTAACACGTACACTTGTCTCATATATACCCTTCTGTTATATATAGGTACTATATATTGTATATGTAAGTACTTTATATAAAGTATACCTGGTTTGACTGCCTTCACCACAGCTCTGCTTAACACGTACACTTGTCTCATATATACCCTTCTGTTATATATAGGTACTATATATTGTTATATGTAAGTACTTTATATAAAGTATACCTGGTTTGACTGCTTTCATCACAGCTCTACTGGACTTGTACACCGTCTCATATATGCCCTTCTGTTTTTCTGTAAACTTGCCATTGGCTGGGTATGAACATGTGATATCTGAGCTATAACAGTAATACTCTCCACCCATATCAAGCAAACTGGCAATAAGTAGAAAAACAGATGTTAACTACATACTGATTACTGTTGGTAGTCACTGATTTTCTGTTCTTTCAGCAAACTTAATATTTACATAGTCATGTTTCAGAGTCTTACTATGTAATAATGATAGAATCTTTTTTTTTTTAAATCTAATTAATGTGTTCACCCCCTAACTACAAACTTAGATTGACCCACTTCATTGATTTTAACATGTTTAAGTAGAGGCCATTGTTTGTCAGGTAGATGAGTTTAAACAACTGATATAAATGACAACATCAAAGATCAGTTGCTGGATCTCTACATATACAGTAAACACCACTTATAACGAAATGGAAGGGAGAAAGATTTATATCTCGTTATAGCCAAAATTCATTACATGGAATGAGGTCAAATTACTGTTCATATCCATGGAAGGGAGAAAGATTTATATCTCGTTATAGCCAAAATTCATTACATGGAATGAGGTCAAATTACTGTTCATATCCATGGAAGGGAGAAAGATTTATATCTCGTTATAGCCAAAATTCATTACATGGAATGAGGTCAAATTACTGTTCATATCCATGGAAGGGAGAAAGATTTATATCTCGTTATAGCCAAAATTCATTATATGGAATGAGGTCAAATTACTGTTCATATCCATTGATAACCAGTTGTATAAGGCAACTTAATTATGCAACGTTAAATCATGTATCACATGGTGACATTCAAGTCAAGCGTTATATATATAATGCAGTCAATTTGATCTTAATAAAAGTGAAGTTTATTTGAAAAGAAAACATACAGTTTAAAAAAATTGATATATATATATATCATAAGTCTTGTTTGTAAAATACCACATTATACAGCACTAAAACTAAATGATAAAACCGGCATCGGGACAAATTTATAAGCTCTTATTTGTGATATCTCATTATATTTATCTCGTTATAGGCGTTCAAGATTTATACTGAATTGAATAGTAAATATAAGGGGAATAAAAATATTCTTGTTATAAATGGAATCTCGTTATAAGCGATATCGTTATAAGTGGGGTTGACTGTATACATAAACGGTTCTGATATTAGTATGCAATGATCCATTATCATAAATCATTTTACATTTTCAGTCCTCATCTCCATAACAGTAGGTCAGAAGGGTCTGTCACCTGTCATCCAAGTCCCCTACCTATCTAAAAAAAAACCTAGGGATCCTTTAACACTAAACATTTGTTACTATAATCCTAGAGATGATACATAGCAAATCTGAGGAGTACTGTCTCTGTGACTTTTAAGAGATTGAAACCACTTGCAGTGGTCTAGTGGTGAAATGTTCCACTCACAAGCAGAAAGTGCCGGGTTCAATTAACGTATCATACTTTAGAAAATGGTAGTGTCTGTTCCTTCACCAAGTGCATGGCATACAAAGTGAAAGTCACAAATCCTTCAGATAAAACTTGACACAGAGGTCCCGTGTCGCAAAAGACGTGGCATATCAAAGAACCCTCACTGCATTGGTGTCAGTCCATAGTACAGGCCAGTGTATCTCCATATCAGTGAAAAATTCTTGGGGATGTAAAACAACAACAATGAAAAAAAGAGAGGTAGAAATTGTTTACATAAGTTTACATACAATATATACATGCCTAATGATGGGCAGTAATAAATTGTAAAAGGTCATATGACAATATAGAATAATCCAAGCTCAAATGTTTAAAGTAAACTAGAGATTTATTTTCTAAGGAAATCAGATGTAATGTTTACACTACACTGGACAGCTTACAAGAAACAATCATTACTTTATACACTTAAAACTGCACAATCAAGGAATGGAAATACAAAATACAAATAGATATTTATGCAGATGCAAGAACATATATATCATTAAATTTTGCTGAAGTTTTACATCTTTTCATCAGTAATCATATCTGAAATAAACTTTCAAGGCAATTAAAAAGAATACAATCTTTAGCTTAATCTATAGGTTTCATGCAAAAACTGTCATATGTTGTATGTTTGCGACTTTTACACACTGTCATGATTTACAGAACTGATTTACAATTGACACACAGAGACTTACCACATATCACCATCATTGACTTGTTTTGCATTTGGGGCACCTGCATGTCCATAATGTAACACACTTCCATTATCTCCACTGCAAAGAGAATTAGTAGTACATATTAATATTATTTAAGTAGTTGTTATATAAAAATTAACTGACATAGTTTTTGGACATATCCTACAGTTACTCAACTGTCTTATAAGAATTGACTGATATGGTTAGTTAGGCCATTCCAAGTTCTTTCTATGTTAAGCGTCTGTGTGCACTTTGATTAACTGATATGGTTAGTTAGGCCATTCCAAGTGTTAAGCATCTGTGTGCACTTTGATTAACTGATATGGTTAGTTAGGCCATTCCAAGTTCTTTCTATGTTAAGCGTCTGTGTGCACTTTGATTAACTGATATGGTTAGTTAGGCCATTCCAAGTTCTTTCTATGTTAAGCGTCTGTGTGCACTTTGATTAACTGATATGGTTAGTTAGGCCATTCCAAGTTCTTTCTATGTTAAGCGTCTGTGTGCACTTTGATTTAGGACATCATAATTGTAAAAAACACACACAATTGATAATCATAGAATGTTCCTTACAGCAAATGAAATGAAAGTGTTTTGCAGCCAATACCTTAATGAGGATAGATTTGTTTGATATCTAAAGCTTCTTTTTCTGTACCAGACATGATACGAGTTAGGAGGAGTGTTTCTAGAAATGTAGAGGACAATAACCTTAGATACTGCTGCATTTTGGTGTATCTTTCTTTTTTGTAGTGTTCGAGTTACTCTTTATTTTACTTCATTTCACTTTTGTTAGTTTTTGTTTGACTTCAGTAAGTCATTTGATAAAAAACCCTTGATTTTATTTTAAAGTCCTTTTACATGGACAACAAAACTTTTAAAAACAATAAAGTATTGGTATTAGAAGAATTTTTTTCAGTGCAGTATTGATGGTGATGGCACGTTTACATTGTCCTTGACTAGTGTTGCTGAACACTGCATGTGTGAAGTTTAACACTATGTGTTAAAGTAAGACAAGAGACAGCTATACTAATCGTCATTCATTTTTTTTTTTTAAATCAAATTTGAGTGTAGGCACATGCCTACTCGAGCCCTACGTAGCTACGCCACTGGCTTTGACTTGAATTAATGAGCGGCGTGACTACTTAAAGCCCATGCCACTTGTTCTTGTAAGGCAGAAGAGAGATATATAGTGTGTTTTTGTCCTTGCTTGAGCATTTACCCTCTATCTAGTCATACAGCTGTGCGGACAGGAAATGAGTTTCACCTCTGAAAATCTGGCATGACCAGGGATCGAACCAGGGACCTTCATATTGAAAATCTGGCACTCTACCAACTGACGTACTCTGTCTGCTGTCTTATAAGAATTAATTGACATGGTTTTTTGATACTCCATTACAATTGATGTGGTATTTGGACATTTAATGCAGTTACTGGATTCATTGTCTTATAAGAGTTTACTGATATAATTTTTGGACATTTCATTAAGCACATCCTTATAATTTAAATGATATGCATACCTGTCAACTGACCCGTTTTTTGCGGGTGACATCTGTAAATTTGAGCTTTGACCCAATATTTTTTAATTACCGGGTCATTAAATAACCAGGGAATTTGAAAATCTCTCGATATTAAATCTTTTTTTCCTCGATTTTAAGGCATACACTTATTTTTTTTTAAATTATGTATCCAGTTAGAGACTGGTCGTTACTCCATGTAGATATTTGATTGGCTTCTTTGACATGTTGTGAGAGTGACTAAATGCTAACGTGTACCACGGACAACAACTAAAGTCAGAAATAGGCAAATGAGTTACTAAACAGTTATTTCTGGAATTGATATCAATTCTAATAGAACAAAAAAAAAAAAAATATTTATTGGTTAATTTCCACTGAAAATGCTTGACTGCAAGGAATATTGTGCTGTTCATTCATACCATTTTTCTTTGGCAAAAAGAAGGTAAATTATCAGAGCAACACCAAACTCGATCGATGAAAGATTATTCAAATTTTGAACTGATATTGGTAAATTGGACAAAAGCAAAATAGAATTTGCAGTAGGTTAATTAATTCCATTGAAAAGGCTTGCCAATAATAAAGGTTCTGCAATTTTTTTTCAGAATATATAGAAGTAAATGATCAGGGCAATACCAAATCCAATGAAAGATAAATTATCTTTACTTTTTTATCTTTATCTACATGTATAATCATTATTATAAGTAAGTAATACAATAAAATTCGCAATTAAGACTCATTAATAAATTTTCATACTAATTCTTGAATTGATTAAAATTGTAGATCCATTTGATAACTTGTTTTTATTGGGTTTTTTTTATATCTTATTTACATATCATTATATGTAAATATATTATTGTTACTCGATTCAGCCTAAAAAAAAATTTCGCACCAGTTATGACCAGGGATTTTTTTACTCTATGCAGGCCATGACCAGGATTTTCACTTTTAGAGGTTGAAAGGTATGGATATGTTTGATAATACAACAATTATTTAGTTATGACAATGTTTAGCATGTTTATGGTAGTCTGTTCCGATGACTGTCAAATTTTGATATAAGCAGAAGTTAACAGTGATGACTGTCAAATTTTGATATAAGCAGAAGTTAACAGGATTAAAATGAACCAAGAAAATGTAAACTCATAACAGAATTTTGCAGTGATAAAAATATATCTGAGACTAGTTTAATCAGACTTACCTTCCACAAATACAGGTGTATGCTAGCTGTCGAATTCCTCCCATATACTGACAGTAATGTTTAAATATGCTGAAAAATATAACATTATCATACAGATTTCAATTTGTTTAACTGCGATTTAATGTCAAAGTTACAGGTACAGTAAAACCTGCTTTAGCAACTACCTGTGTATAAAGACCACCTGGCCACAAAGACCATTTTTTTGCTGTCCCCAATAGTACCATTTGTGTACAAATCAACCTCCTGACCCTAAGGAGATCGTTATATACAAGTTTCACTGTACAGTGAAATCTTGTTAACTCAAAATTCACAGGACTGCCTGTATTACATGTACTTTGAGATATCAGGAATTTTAGAAAACCAAAATTTTAATGAACATCTTTTCAAATATGATTTGGTTATACATGTAATGAAATTCCACTTTATTAGTACTGAAAACAAGACTAGTAAGTCTTACAATTCTGTCTTTTCATTAGTCAGAGTTATCTCCCATGTCAGCAGGTATCGACTGTGACATCATGTCTTTACGTGAGAAACCAACATCATTTTCACACAAACATATGACGTTACAAATGATAACTTTTCTTATTTAACACACAAACAAATGACATCACAATCAATACCTGCTACAAGGGGTGGTAACTCTGGATAACGAAAATACCTATTATAAAGTGGCACATCCGGTTACTGTCAAATACCAAAACCATACTGTGTAATTTTCAAAACTAGGGGTGTACAGGCACATCAGAATCAAGTATAACTGTAGCTCTTATATGTTGGTGCCAAATGCTAGTCTGTCACTCCTGTTATGATTTGATTAAGACTCACTGTGTGTGTAAACATATGTCAGTTTATCTTGGTTGTTGTTGTTGTATTGTTGTTAAATGTCCCACTCAAGAATCTTTCACTCATATGGAGACGTCACCAAATGCCAGTGAAGAACTTCAAGTTTTGGCCTATGCTTGGCACTTAAGGCCTTTGAGCAGTGAGGGTTCTTTAATGTGCTGACACCTACTGTTACACAGGACCTCAGTTTTTACCGTCTCATCCGAAGGACAGGAAAAGCCAGCTGCCTTCGCAGTGGATCGAACCTGCAACCCTCTGGTTGTGAATCGAGCATTCTACCACGGAGCCACGACGGCTCTCAATTTAGCTTGGTAGAACTATTCTTAATTTCATTGTAACAATGATGAAGTACGTATGGTCGATATTATAATTAAGATACATGGTGTAATTCGCTGAGCAATATCAGTCATCCACTCCTATTTTAGCTGTTAAACAAAAAGTAATTTTCCTTTGACTTCTCCATTTCATTAGCATAGCATTTTTTCTCGATATCATCTACAAGTGACTTTTTCAACATCCACATATATAAGTGCATGCATACTGTACGTGTACTTATTTTAGCGGTATTTTAATATTAGCATCTTTCACACTAAAGTCACTGCGCTAATTCAAGGGCAGAGCTAAAATTGATCCATACTGTCACTCTGTAAACATGACAAAGCTACTGAAAATACTTGTGTGAATTTAAGATTGCGCTAGTAAGTCTATACCCCCTTAGAGCACTAAAATATGAGTGCACTAATTTATATACACATACAGTATGTACTAGATGATTTAATGAACACAGACAGACAGATGGATGGATAGATGGATGGATGGACAGACAGACAGACACAAATACACACACACACAGCCTACACACAAACACACGCACTACATACCTCTCCATCTGATATTCATACATCCCAGGCCTCACACTTTTCATCACCTGTAAAGTAAAAGAAAATTAAAACTCAAAAGTAGAAAATTCTGAAATCAAATTATCCTATTAATTATACTAAGTAATTATCATGTGTATAAATCTATAAATAGCTTGCTGGAATGACCTTCTTATCATCACATGAATGATTCAATAGATAAGCATACTGGAATGACCATCTTACTACATTGTATCATGTGGATGATTCTATAGGTAAGCTACATGTAGATTGAATGACCCTCTGATTATCATGTTGATGATTCTATAGGTAAGCTAAATGAAGGTGGAATGACCTTCTTACTATCATGTAGATGACACTACAGGTAAGTTACATATAGGTGGAATGACCTTCTTACTATCATGTAGATGACACTACAGGTCAGCTACATATAGGTGGAATGACCTTACTATCATGTGGATGACTTGTGACAGATGTGTTTTAATAGTGTCTTGGAGGGTACCCCTATTTTTTTAATTTATGCATAGTCATGAGATGTTAATGTAACCATTATATGTAACCGATGGTCTAGGGGAGATAACCTAGGTGCCAGTCTCCCACAAGAGTTATCTTTGACAAGAAGGGGTATGTGCGGGGAAGCGCATGCGTATTCCAGGACGCCATTAAAAGCGAAACACACAAGTAAATCTGTCTGTGTCTTTCTCTTTCCAGGTAAGGTTATATTGCGTCTTTTCAAACAATATATTTATGTAGAAGTGGGTATAAGCATCGTAGCTATTATTTACCAAACCCAATTAATTATGAAAGTACGCTGTGTAGCGTGTAAAACTTAGTTTATTATCTTACATGGTGCGGGACAAAGACCGCGTGGGGATATCATATTTCACTCGTTCATATGAGTAAAGTAGCATCGGAGTTAAATATACAAATAAGAAATAAGTATTATTTTATTAATTAGATGTTTTATTTTGCTATTATGTAATGTTTACTGATGAAATAGAGCGAGGATTTGATTGAAAGAGAGAATCGGCAGTTGAGATTCCGTACAGTAGTCCGAGTTCTGTATCATGATTTAGAGATAAGATGATAAGGAGTCCGAGTTCTATTTTCATTTGTTAGATTACTACTTTGCATTTCCGATACGGAGAACGTAAACAAACGGGAAAGTGTTAAAAGACATTTTAAGACGTGTTGAAGATAGAGAATGATGTTTAATGGTATCGGTAGTTTTATAAAGTATCGGAGAATGTATTATAACATGTACTCTTTATTTAGTTAGTCAGTTTTTCTTATTTTACAAATGTTTACATGAATGATGAGGAGACAGAATCTCACTCTCAGCATTTTGATTGTATGTGTATATAAGATGAATGATTGAAGTTTGTTTGTCAATTTTGAGGAGATTGATAGTTATTCATAAACATTAAGTAACAAGAGAGTTAGTTGTTAAGAAGTTTATTTTTCAAAGAATACAAGATCAATTATTCACATTTATAATTAAGTACATTTTAACATTCAGCTATAATAATAATCTTGAGATTTGTTTTTCTTGAATCTGTGAACTAAGTAATTTTCATGAATTTTCATAAATATTTTCAAACATTGAAATAGATTAAATATTAACTTTAATTTTATATTATTTTGGTATGTTCCAAAAGCTTTGTCTGTAGATGATCTTCAGTGTATGTTGTTATTCAGATTTCAGAGAGCTAGATAGAATGCAAGAGTATGAGATTAAACTGCATTGTATTTGAATTATGATATAAACATGTATGTATTCCAGGACGCCATTAAAGCGAAACACACAAGTAAAAGTGTCTTTCTCTTTCCAGCATTCCTTCCCTCGTTCCCCAGCGTAACATTTTGGTGGCCAGTGTGGGGGGGAAAGAAACTAAAACCGAGGATCAGAAGGAGAAGAGCTGAAGATTGTGAGAACACAAGACACACAGAATGGCAGATGTTGAAAAACTATTGGAGATCAAAGGGCGTTTGTATCTAACACCTCTGGATACGCTGAAAGAAGTCATCCAGGAACATACAATCACAGACCAAGAAATTACAACAAGGCTGGATGCAGTTCAAGTAATAAGTGACTGGCTTGACAAAGAAATAGGTGGAGAAGACAAAGGTGCTATTGCTCTCTTAAGTCTAGGACAGACTCTGAATGTTGTTTACAACAGGTGAGATTCCTACAGAGAAAACCAAGAGCTTACTGAGATAGTGAATCAAAGAAACCTGCAAAACAAGAGACATATATTCATTATCAGAAAGAATTCAAAATAAGTGGACAAATCGATATTAAAACTGGCATCCCTTACACCAGTTTAGTGCGTCAAGTTGAGAGTGGTCTGTCAAAAGGGTATAAAGATGTAGACATCATAGATGGCATAATAAAAGCAATACCTGCTACTTCAGGTCTACGCACATATCTAGAAGGGAGGCGTGATCTAACGTTGGCAAGGGTAAGGAGAATTTTGCGCACACACTATCAGGAGAAGACCGCAACAGAATTGTATAACGAGCTGGGAGGGATAAGCCAAGGGTCAAAAGAAGGGTCGTGTGATTTTGTTATGAGAGCAATGGACGTAAGGAATAAGATTATGTTTGCAAGCAAGGAAGGGGATGCTGACTTAAAGTATAGTCCTGACTTAGTAGATGGACTATTTCGTCGTACGGTAGACACTGGTCTACATGATCTGAATGTCAGCCAGGAATTCGTCCATTGTTGGAGACGAAGGTGAGTGACGAGGAACTCTTGGATGGCCTTAGTACAGATTGTTTCTATACAGGAAATGAGAGAAAAACCAAAAATTTACGATCAGTCAAGAAAATTGATGTTAACTCAAAACATAAAGACCGATGAAGTTCAACATTCTGAGAAAAAGAGTAAAGACAGTTCACTAAAACAAAATCAAAAGAAATGGTCTGACGTTTGAAGTGAAGGCCCTACGAGCAGAACTTCTTGAGATGCGAGAGTTTATGAGAACCAAACAAGAAACGCATCATGGAGGAGATCGAAAGCCCAGAACAATTCAACGACGCTATTTCCGACCAAGAGTATGTGCCGAATGTAGTCTTACTGTCAACACTGCTGGAAGTGTGGTAGTAGTGATCATGTATGAGGAACTCCAAATGCCAACCCAGGAAAACTACTACGTCGCACCAGAGGGGCGAGGAGTGACCCAGCCCACTGCAGAGAACAGTCCCAGTGAAAAAGAACATTGTATTTTATGTGGTAAACAGGACATAAAAATGAAATGTTGTACAGGTTGTAAATCTGCCAAATATTGTTCAAAGTTATGTCAAAAACGTAATTGGGTAAAACATAGTTCACTTTGTAAAAGTATACACAGATAAAATAAATTTGGTAGGGTTAACCTTGCTGAACTAAAGGGACATGTATATGGGGTGACACCTATGACAAAGAGTAAGATTGTCAAGTGGTGACCCTTGTGTAGTGACTGGACCATAGGCGGGGTAAAGTCCGATTTATTGTGGGATACGGGTGCTCAGGTATCACTTGTTATGATGAATTAAAAAAACATATCCCTAGAGGTAAGGTCTATCGGAGAACTTGTTGAAGGTGGAATTGAAGTATTATCCGCTAGTGGTACGGTGATTCCTTTTAAAGGGTGGGTACAGTTAGAAGTGAGATTTGAGTCCCAGAGTAATTGTCATGGTAGTAGTGTACATGTGCCATTTTTAGTGTCAGAAATTGCTAGTTTAAGTAGACCTATATTAGGGTATAATGTTATAAAGTCGTTATTGCAGGCAACACCAAGTGACACTAGAACTGACATATTGACATCTTCCATCCCATCCTTGGAAACTGAAAGAAGGAAGGCATCAACAGTGGCAGGACTAGTTTTAAACAGTGAAAGTGATTCCATTGGGTCAGTTGTTGTTGGTCGGCAACATTGTATATACCACTCTTCCAGAGTCTGAAACTGAAGGTAAAGAGCCCATTACGTAGAAAAGCTCAAGCGTTATGTCAATCTGAAGTTGATCTTGGTTGAAGTCCAGTTGTAAGAATTAAAAATGTCATGCTCTGTAAGACTTTTGATCAGTAATCCCTCGACAAAACGTATTACCCTCCGTCGTGGAATTGAACTTGGTACACTTGAACCAATTTGCTCAGTAATCATTTCAAACACGCCCATCTACGGTAAGTAGTGATGTAAAAGTGATGAACACCACAGTAGTCGAGACGCAACATATGGAGGATCAGGCACATGAAGTTGAAGCTGATATTGATCATTGGGAACCACAGGTAGACCTTAGCACAAGTGACCTTGATGACAACCAGAAGGAAAATGTAAGGCAACTATTAAGAGAGGAATGTTATGCATTCTCCAAGAGTGAAGATGATATTGGTTGCATACCCAGTTTACAAATGGACATCAAACTTAAGACAAAAGCCCGTACAGAGTTACATACCTCCATTCCAAAGCCTTTGTATACCAAGAAGTTAAAGATTATATCCATGACTTGATTAACAAAGACTGGATTCGTAGATCACGATCCCATATTCAAGGAGTGGTCAGGAAAAAGAAAGATGGCCTTACGTCTTTGTATTGATTACCGAAAAGTAAATTCAAAGACTGTACAGAACCAACAACCAATTCCGAAGGTAACAGACGCTTTGAATGGTCTAGCAGGTAGTCAATGGTTCTCGCTTTTAGACCCTTATCATCAGGTTTGTTACAGAAGAGTCCCGTCAGTATACTGCATTTGTGACTCCTTGGGGACAGTATGAGTGGGAACCGGATACCGTTTGGTTTGCTGGAGCTCCCGGAGTTTTTAAGAACGAATGCCTAGAGGGTAGAGATGATATTTGTCTTCCCTACCTTGATGACGTACTAGTGTATAGTAGTGGATTTGAGGATCACATGAACCATCTTAGATTAGTTCTGAGGAGACTACAGGAGTCGGGGGTAAAACTGAAGCCGGGAAAGTGCAAACTCTTCACTCAGAGTGTAACTTGGGATACATTGTCACCAAAGATGGTTATAGTATGGATCGCTCGAAGCGGTTTTACAGTATAAGGATCGTGAGGTAAAGACTGTGGGTGATGTACGAAAACTCATGGGATTCATTGGTTACTATCGTCGATATATCCCAGACTTTTCGAGAAAGGCCAAAAAGATATATGATCTCCTTCGTGATGATAAAGATTCAAAGCATAAGAAGGTAAGTAAAGGAGGACAAAGTGCTTCAAATAAGAGGATTGGGACACAGAGCATAAAGAGATCCTTGACAATAATTGACTCCTTAGTACAGCCTCCAGTTATGGCATATCCCGATTTCAATCGTTCATTTGTATTCACGTAGACGCATCACAAGAGGGTTTGGGTGCTGTCCTTTATCAAGAACAGAGTGACAAGAAACTGTCTGTATGGCATTTGGGTCAAGAACATTGAGTCCATCAGAACAACACTACCATGTATCAGGGAAATGTACTCGCTTTAAGTGCAGTGACTGAGAGATTTCGAGATATCTTTACTACTCGCCTAACTTTTGTGTACAGTGATAACACCATTACAGTACATCTTTACTTCGGCCAAATTAGATGCAGCAAAGACTTAGATGGGTACAGGATCTAGCTATTTCAAGTTTTCAATACGCTAACCTGGTAAAACTCATAATGATGCTGATGGCCTTAGCAGGATGCCCTTAAATGTTGATCATATCACTAGTCAGTTTTCAGAAACTTGTTCACAGGAAGTAATAAGTAGCGTTGTCAACACCATACAAGTCAAAGATAGTGCAGCTCTATCTCATTTAGCCCTTGAGTCATTACACCAAGAAGAAAACGTTGAAGGGAGTATTACACCTATTGAGCCAAAAATCCTTCGGGAGGAGCAAAAGAATGATCATAGCATTAGCATAGCTAGGTCATTTGTTGAAAAGGGTAAAACTCCAACAAAATCAGACAGGAAGAACATGGATGGGAACACCAAAATTTTGTTGCGTGATTTGTCAAAGTTACAAATAGGAACTGATGGTTTACTTAGGAGAAAAATCTGTATTCCAGAAGAAGGAACTTTACTGCAGTTAGTCTTACCAAAGAAATATCATAAGGTAGTTTTACGTCAACTTCATAATGACATGGGTCATATTGGACAGACAGAGACTCAGTTTGACACGTGAAAGGTTCTTCTGGCCGAGGATGGCTGAGGATATTACTCGTTATGTAACCAAAGAATGTGAATGTATTAAAAGCAAGAAACCAGATCGTCATCAGAGAGCACCGTTACAACCAATTACAACAACTTTTCCTTTTGAACTGGTATCCATCGATTTCCTCCATTTAGAGAAGTCAACTGGAGGTTATGAGTATATTTTGGTGGTGATGGATCATTACACCCGATTTGTTCAGGTGTATGCTACAAGGAATAAGAGTGCAAAAACCGCTGCTGAGAAGGTGTTTAACGACTTTGTTTGTAGGTTTGGAATGCCTCATAGATTACATCATGACCAAGGTAGAGAATTTGAGAATCGATTCTTTCACCAGCTACAAAAACTCACAGGCATTGGTCGCTCAAGAACAACCCCATACCATCCAGAAGGTAATGGTCAGGTTGAAAGATTTAACAGAACAATACTTCAGATGCTTCGAACACTATCAGCAGAATGCAAACGAGATTGGAAGTCACACATCAACAAAAATAGCACATGCATATAATAGCACGAGAAATGAATCTACAGGTTATTCACCATTTTATCTCCTTTTTGGAAGACATCCAAGAATACCAGTTGATTTAGTGTTTCCTAATGAGAGAACAACTGATGGAAGCATCTCAAGAGCACAATTTGTTCAGAAATGGATGGATCGTATGACAACAGCATATGACATTGCATCAAGAAATATAAACAAATCAGCCATAAGAAATACCATGATGCTAAAAGACTTAGTGCAGAACTTGAACCAGGTGACCGAGTCCTTGTTCGCAATCTTGCCAGCAAAGGAGGTCCAGAAAAGTTGCGTTCTTTCTGGGAAGATGATGTATATGTGGTAATAAAGCGGGTAAATGATGAAATGCCAGTCTATGAAGTACAGAAAGAAAACAGGAAGGGTAAAATTCGTAGATTGCATCGAAATCATCTATTGCAATGTAATTGTTTGCCATTTGAGGGTGTACCAAAGAAGAATGCTAAACAGAAAGTTGTAAGGACAGAAGCAACTCTTCGACCAACTAGTAGTTCTTCTGACCATGATTTTATAATTGAAAGAACACTAAACCCCAAAGCCAAACCTTTTATTCCTGCAACCACAATGACTGCACCAGAAAACAATGATCTGGTTCCAACCAGCAATGAGGATGTCCCTCAGGATTTAGTTAGTCTAAATGGTGGGAATGACCTGATTCTGACAATGAGGGTCATGATGTACCAGACAGTGATGATGATGCAACTTCTTCAGAAGAGCAAAAGACAGAAAGTTCAGATACCAATGACGCAGGAACTGATTCAAGTTCAGATGCTCCACCTGAAACGTCGCCCAGAAGTGTAAGAGTCCGACAACCACCACGACGTTTGACATATGACAGTTTAGGGACACCTAATTACTTATTAAACTTTTCTAGTCAGTATTATGATGATTTATACATGTATTCTAGTCAAGTTTTGTAGATAGTTCTAGTCAGGTATGAAGTTAGTTCTCTTTATAAGATGTTATTTTTTTGTATTGTTGTCCCAGTTGTTTTATTGTTCTAATTGTTTTATGATTGTTTATTTTCATTTCTAGTCATTAGATGGTACAATATACTGTGCATCTAAGTTCATGATTGCTACATTAGAGATTTATGATATTGGTAATAGTTTTAGAAACTTCATAGTACATAGTATCACATGGTACTGATTCTTCGATAGCATAGCATTTCATCAGTGTGTAATTGATGGTTGTTTTCAGAAAGGCCATATAACAAATATTGGTGAACAATCTAGTTCATAAGTTTGTGCTTATGCATTTCCTTGTAAGAGTATGCTATACCCTAGGTGTTCGTAAGGTTATAAAGTGTTATATTGTGTTGATTTAGTAGACATTGAAATGTCGAGACGACATTTATTTTGGAGGGGAGAGTGTGACAGATGTGTTTTAATAGTGTCTTGGAGGGTACCCCTATTTTTTTAATTTATGCATAGTCATGAGATGTTAATGTAACCATTATATGTAACCGATGGTCTAGGGGAGATAACCTAGGTGCCAGTCTCCCACAAGAGTTATCTTTGACAAGAAGGGGTATGTGCGGGGAAGCGCATGCGTATTCCAGGACGCCATTAAAAGCGAAACACACAAGTAAATCTGTCTGTGTCTTTCTCTTTCCAGGTAAGGTTATATTGCGTCTTTTCAAACAATATATTTATGTAGAAGTGGGTATAAGCATCGTAGCTATATTTAAAATAACAATTAAAGAAAGTACGCTGTGTAGCGTGTAAAACTTAGTTTATTACCGAAGTACATGGTGACAAAGACCTATCATATTTCACTCGTTCATATGAGTAAAAGTAGCATCGGAGTTCTATACAAATAAGAATTGCTGTATAAGTATTTATTTTATTGAATTAGATGTTTTATGATTATGTAATTGTTTACGATGAAATAGAGCGAGGATTTGATTGATGAGAGAGAGATGGCATTCTATACAGTAAGAGTTCTTATCATGATTTAGATAAGATTCCGGATAAGGACCTTCTATTTTCATTTGTTAATTACTACTTTGCATTTCCGATACGGAGAACGTAAAACGGGAAAGTGTTAAAAGACATTTTAAGACTGTTGAAGATAGAGAATGATGTTTAATGGTATCGGTCTTTTATAAAGTATCGGAGAATGTAATGAACATTACTCTTTATTTAGTAGTCAGTTTTTCTTATTTTACAAATGTTTACATGAATGATGAGGAGACAGAATCTCACTGCATTTTGATTGTATGTGTATATAAGATGAATGATTGAAGTTTGTTTGTCTTTTTGAGGAGATTGATACCATAAACATGATTAAGAAGTTTATTTTTCAAAGAATACAAGATCAATTATTCACATTTATAATTAAGTACATTTTAACATTCAGCTATAATAATAATCAACCTTGAGATTTGTTTTCTTGAATCTGTGAACTAAGTAATTTTCATGAATTTTCATAAATATTTTCAAACATTGAAATAGATTAAATATTAACTTTAATTTTATATTAAGCTGAATAAGGTTCCAAAAGCTTTGTCACTGTAGATGATCTTCAGTGTATGTTGTTATTCAGATTTCAGAGAGCTAGATAGAATGCAAGTGTAGTATGAGATTAAACTGCATTGTATTTGAATTATGATATAAACATGTATGTATTCCAGGACGCCATTAAAAGCGAAACACACAAGTAAATCTGTCTGTGTCTTTCTCTTTCCAGCATTCCTTCCCTCGTTCCCCAGCGTAACATGACTCAATAGGTGAGCTACATATAGGTGGAATGACCGTCTTACTATCATGTAGATGACACTACAGGTGAGCTACATATAGGTGGAATGACCGTCTTACTATCATGTAGATGACACTACAGGTAAGCTACATATAGGTGGAATGACCTTCTTACTATCATGTAGATGACACTACAGGTAAGCTACATTTAGGTGGAAGAAACTATCATGTAGATGACACTACAGGTAAGCTACATACCTTCTTACTTCATAGATGACACTACACTACATATAGGTGGAATGACCTTCTTACTATCATGTAGATGACACTACAGTAAGTTACATATAGGTGGAATGACCTTCTTACTATCCAGATGACACTGGTAAGCTACATATAGGTGGAATGACCTTACTATCATGTGGATGACTCAATAGGTGAGCTACATATAGGTGGAATGACCGTCTTACTATCATGTAGATGACACTACAGGTAAGCTACATATAGGTGGAATGACCTTCTTACTATCATGTAGATGACACTACAGGTAAGCTACATATAGGTGGAATGACCTTTACTATCATGTAGATGACACAAGGTAAGCTACATATAGTGGAATCCTTCTTACTATCATGTAGATCACCAGGTAAGCTCATATAGGTGGAATGACCTTCTTACTATCATGTAGATGACACTACAGGTAAGCTACATATAGGTGGAATGACCTTCTTACTATCATGTGGATGACTCAATAGGTGAGCTACATATAGGTGGAATGACCTTCTTACTATCATGTAGATGACACTACAGGTAAGCTACATATAGGTGGAATGACCTTCTTACTATCATGTAGATGACACTACAGGTAAGCTACATATAGGTGGAATGACCTTCTTACTATCATGTGGATGACTCAATAGGTGAGCTACATATAGGTGGAATGAGCCTCTGATTATCATGTGGACAATTCTATAGGTAAGTTACATGTTTGTGGAATGACCCTCTGATTATCATGTGGACAATTCTATAGGTAAGTTACATGTTTGTGGAATGAGCCTCTGATTATCAGGTGGATGATTCTATAGGTAAGCTACATGTAAGTGGAATGAACCTCTGAAAATTATGTGGATGCATTTAATGAAGATAATGTAGAAACAAGCCTACCTCTTTATGAGCTTCACTACTGATCTTGTTGGCATAACGTAATACTTGCAACTCCAGATCTGATTTAAACACTCTGCTGCAAATAAAAAAGTTAGTTCATTCAACATCTAGTAATTTATTGTTGAGCATAGAATTTAGTTTTGAACAAATGTAATCCTCTTTATCATCATCATCATCATCATCATCATCTGGGGAATAGTTACTACTAAACATGACATTACAAATTTATATATCCATCTATGTAGACAATAAAAATGAACGTATGCATACATTATGGCAGCTACTTGAGGTATGTTTTTCTATTAAATGGACAGCGAATTACAGGATAAGATAATCCTTAGAATAAGAATTCCTGACAAGAGACACCTGCAGTGAATGCATGTTACATCTATATCTGTATAGAGGTCTACTTTTCTATTAAATGGACAGTGAATTACAGGATAAGATAATCTTTGAATAAGAATTCCTGACAAGAGACACCTGAGGTGAATGCATGTTACATCTATATCTGTATAGAGGTCTGCTTTTCTATTAAATGGACAGCGAATTACAGGATAAGATAATCCTTAGAATAAGAATTCCTGACAAGAGACACCTGCAGTGAATGCATGTTACATCTATATCTATATAGAGGTCTACTTTTTTATTAAATGGACAGTGAATTACAGGATAAGATAATCTTTGAATAAGAATTCCTGACAAGAGACACCTGAGGTGAATGCATGTTACATCTATATCTGTATAGAGGTCTGCTTTTTCTATTAAATGGACATAATTACAGGATAAGATAATCTTTGAATAAGAATTCCTGACAAGAGACACCTGAGGTGAAACATGTTAATCTATATCTGTATAGAGGTCTGCTTTTCTATTAAATGGACAGAATTACAGGATAAGATAATCCTTAGAATAAGAATTCCTGACTACAGACACCTGCAGTGAATGCATGTTACATCTATATCTATATAGAGGTCTGCTTTTCTATTAAATGGACAGTGAATTACAGGATAAGATAATCCTTAGAATAAGAATTCCTGACTACAGACACCTGCAGTGAATGCATGTTACATCTATATCTATATAGAGGTCTGCTTTTCTATTAAATGGACAGTGAATTACAGGATAAGATAATCCTTAGAATAAGAATTCCTGACAAGAGACACCTGAGGTGAATGCATGTTACATCTATATCTGTATATCGTATTATAAACAATAATATCAGGACTCTCTCCAGTGTCTCTACAGTTTGGTTTGAGTTTTCCATTGACAACATAATGTATGTAATGTGTATGCATAAAGATCTTTAAGTCAGTTACATGTATACCCCTGTCAGTTAATCATCAAAATGGGGGGAAACCTTCAACTACTAAGTACTGGTAGTTTTGTAAGTATCCTGCAAAAAATATATAAAAATAAACAAAAACAAAAGAAGAAAAAAGTTGTATACATGTTGTAATATTATGATAAAACCAATATGCTATCTGATGGCTAAAACTGTAGCCACAGGCCTAACTCAAGTCAAACTGAAACTCTACAAGATATTTGTATAAATGTTTTAGCCTTGTAATTTCTCAGAAACTAAAATATACTTGCAGATATTATCTTCATACATTAGATACATACCATTCTGATATCACAGGATGAAGAAGGGAGTTATCCACCTTAAACCTAAAATGACATATACACAGATACAGTAGTGTTTAGAGTATTATTTTCATTCCACTTTAATAGAACAATCATTCCTCTGCATGGCTTTACCTTAAGTCTTATTGTAGTGAGTCCTTTTGACCCACAACACACAAATTTCCAAGTCCCTCATTAAACCTATGTGTCCAATTATATTTCTGTAATATACATAGGCCTATTTCAAATCAGATACAACGACCAACTCAAATACATGTATACATATTTTTGGCAGTATTTTAACTTTAGCTTACGTAAATTAATCAAACGAGGAAATATTTCTTTATAAAAGTTAATGAAATTGGAGATAATATTAAAACCACGACACCAATTTTCAGTCTCAGATTCAAAATCATTTCAAAAAGAGTTACAGTGAATCCTTAAGGACTCAGATTTATTCATTGTGTGCATCCTGAAAAGATTTTATGCATCAGAGACACAGAAACAATGTAAAAGGGAAAACCCTGCCTATGTAGTACCTTGTAATGCACAGTATTCATAAAGTATCATAAAAACTTATTCATGTAGTTAATTAGGCGACCTAGCTACACATTATGAACCATCACTGTCTAGTGGAGAATACAGAACTCTCTTTATCCTCAATGAAAATGAAATATAAAGCACATTTATACAATCACATATATATCAGTTTTCTGCATATATATGAACCCATTCCTGTTTTAACGTTTTAAGAAATAAATACTGAATTGTACCAAAAAAAACATTTTCATACCATAAAAATCTTTCCATCCAGAAATTAATGTGTCCACTGAAAACATGCTAACATAACAATTCTTTTGGTATGTTACAAACCCTAAAATTTATTTTCAGTCTCAGAATTTTCACTGCATGTCTGTGTACACACTAATTCTTACTGAGAAGTTTTGAAGTTTTTCACTGTTTTACATGTTTGCTAATTTCCTACATTATGTATGCAAATACGTATTTCCTAAATCAAATAAAGAATACTTTACATTTTTCTTTTTATGAAGTTTGTCTGTATTTGTTTATACTAATTGCTCTATTCCATTCCAACTAACTGTATCCATGTGATACTTACCAATTTCCTGTCCCATGTTTACTTAATACTTTCCTGTCACATATGTACTTCCATCTCATAAGTTTATTTTAAACACTGCAGTCATGTATTTAATCAACATCTTGTCACATGTTTACTAATACTTTCCTGTCTCATGTTTATTTAATACTTTCCTGTCACATGTTTACCTAACACTTTCCTGTCACATGTTAACTTAATACTTTCCTGTCACATGTTTACCTAACACTTTCCTGTCTCATGTTTACTTAATACTTTCCTGTCACATGTTCACTTAATACTTTCCTGTCACATGTTTACTTAATACTTTCCTGTCACATGTTAACTTAACACTTTCCTGTCACATGTTTACTTCCTAATTTTTCTGTCACATGTTCACTTAATACTTTCCTGTCACATGTTTACTTCATACTTCCATGTCACATGTTCACTTAATACTTCCCTGTCACATGTTCACTTAATACTAACTTTATACTTTCCTGTCACATGTTTACTTATACTTCCCTGTCACATGTTCACTTAATACTTCCCTGTCACATGTTCACTTCATTCTTCCCTGTCACATGTTCACTTCATTCTTCCCTGTCACATGTTCATTTAATACTTCCCTGTCACATGTTCACTTAATACTTCCCTGTCACATGTTCATTTAATACTTCCCTGTCACATGTTCACTTAATACTTCCCTGTCACATGTTCATTTAATACATACTTTATACTTTCCTGTCACATGTTTACTTAATACTTTCCTGTCTCATGTTCACTTAATACTTTCCTGTCACATGTTTAAATAATACTTTCATATCACATGTTTACTTACTCACTGATTCCGTCAAATGCTGCCTCTCGAGTGTAATTACCACTGTCTGTATCTAATCCTCTCTGTAAAGAGAACATGTCACTCTCAATAGATTTAAGTTTTACACATGTACATGTAGACTTTATTATGTATAAGATATAATGATATGAGCAGTTGGTTGGTTGAATAGTCATTTGACGTCCCAATCAAGAATCTTTCACTCATATGGAGATGCCACCAATACCGGTGAAGGGCTTCAAAGTTTGGCCTATGCTCAGTACTTACAGCCATTGAGTAGTGAGGGTTCTTTAACGTGCCGACACCTACTGTGACACGTGACCTTGGTTTTCACTGTCTCATCTGAAGGACAGGAATCCGACCTGCTGTCAGTTGGACTCAAACTCACGACCTCATGATCAAGAGTCAAGTGCACTACCGACTGAGCCAGGCCAGCTCTGACATGAGCAAAATAGATACAAAAGTCATGGTTAACAAACTAAACCTTTATTACACAGACTCATATCTAAATACATACATACTTATCATTCAAATCCAAATCTGGTGGGATTAAGTATTTGCTCATTGTTTTTTCAGCTGTTATGGAAATAGGTAAGACATTTACTGTTTCAGCAAAATATTTTACTACCCAGACTTTGTCAAATTGCTCATAGGTACATGTCATCAGAACTGTAAGACCAGTTAGCGCAAATACAAAGTAAGATTCTGTATACATCTTCTATGATTTTCTTAATCATATATAGAACTGTCAAAATACATTTAACCAGCTTAGATGGCATGTGGTTGGTTATTCGCATTTATGCTCAGCCAACTGCCATCTATTCTGTGAAGAAATTTTCTTTGGATATAAGACAATTGCTTTTACAGTCTGTGACAAATTGATTTTAACAAGAAACCACTAAAGATGGTATGGCTGGATTGCAAAGTAAAATCTAATCAGTAAATTAGATGCAAGTATAATGCGCATATGTTTAGAACTATTTCTTATTAGGTTCATTAGCCCACCATCAACAGATAGTGGCCTATTCAAATAACCCTGTGTCCATGGTTCGTCCATTGTCTGTCCTGAACAATTCTTGTTACCGCAATTTCTCATAAAGTATTGAAGGTATAGCTTAGAACTTTCACATCAACATTCCCCTTGAGGTCTATTTGTACGTATTGAATTTTCAGAGAGATCGGAATTTGATCTGGCCGACAAGGGGCCATCTTGGATTTTGAACAAAGGAAGTTTGTAACCGCTACTTCTCAGAAAGGACTAAAGGGATCTAGTTGAAAATTGACACAAAGGTTCCCCTTGAGGTGTAGTTGTACATATTACATTTTTAGCGAGATCGGAATCAAATATGGCCGACACATGGCCATCTTGGATTTTGACCAAAGGAAGTTCGTTACTGCTTCTTCTCAGAAAAGATGTAGTGATCTCTTTGATATTTGACATGAAGATTCCCCTTGAGGAGTAGTTGTGCATATCACATTTTCAGAAGGAACAAAATCCAACAATGCTGGCAGTCGAGTGAGACGGCAATGTTGAGTTCCATTCTCTCTGAAAATGTAATTTGTTCAGTTCAAGTTCAGTTTTGCTATAATCTTGTGAAAAAAGTATTTCACAGAAATTTGGATTTAATTTCAAATTCAATGTTGAGACCCAAAATACGAGGAAAGAAGAGAAAATAACAGTCTGTCATAGATCAGACATAGAACATTCCATGGTGGGGGCCAAGATCCCTTTGGGATCTCTTGTTTTAATTAACTGAAACCAAATGTCATAAAATGTTTGAGCACTATTCAGCCTAGTCTTTCCTTCATAATTATAAAAAATATGAAGTCTGTACATCTTTCAAACCCACATAATTTATTTGCATTTGCCACAGGTAACCTACTGGCAAAGTATATGAAGTCTGTACCTCTATTCATTGCCGAGAATTTGCTTCAACCGACATTTTAACCAAAATATTGATCCCCAAATCATTACTCTTTTGATCCACTCCCAAAATTCAAACCCATATAATTCAATTGCACATTCACAGGCAACCTAAAGGCCAAGTGTGAAGTTTGTACCTCTATCCATCACCGACCCCATTTACTACTTTGATCCAACCCCCAAATTTCAAACCCACAAAATTCAATTGCACATGCAACAGGTAACCTACAAGCCATGTTTGAAGTCAGTACCTCCATTCATTACCCAAAACTTGCTTCAACCTGAATCTTTAACCAAATTGTTGATCGCCACACACCTCCAAAATTGAAACCCACATAATGGGAGGCTACCGGATTACGTCCTTTTAACTTCTGACCATTGTAAACAACTGGCGCCACCATCTGCAGTAGTTCCGGTTTAACTCTATCGTGACCTTTTAACATATGGAGTGCGCTATTTCAATCATGCTATTCTACATAACCATTTTTTGATACTATTTATTCAGAAAACTAACTTTGGTATTATCATCATCACGTGATGACATCGCAGGTGGACAGCCGTGTTTGATAGAGCTCTGATACCTTGATACAATTTGCAACGATATACTGATAGTTGGAGAGTCAATTTTTGCACAGGAACAGTGTCATTGATCATACTTTCAAGTAGGGACATTTGTACATTAAGATTTATATGCTGGAAAGTGTTTTTTAGTGCACTTTTGATTCCCCAATGCAAATCAATAGTGTCTGAGTACCGCTCTGTGTTCATTTACCCGTATCAATTCCCGTGCCATTCTACCGGTGTATTACTATGTCAAAAACAAGGGCTGCGTCGCACTCCAGTTTCTGGTAAAGTACAGGCTGAATTAAATAAGCCGATGGATTTTGATGAAAATTTAGTATTAATCAGGAAAGATATTTCAGAACTGAGAGATATTGTGGAGAAAACTGTTAAAAAAGATGACTTGGAGGAAATTGTGACAGCTATAGTAAGAAACTTGTTAGAAAAAAGTAAGGAAGAACAAGAAAAGGTTATTTCAGAGGCAGTAGAAGAAAGGTGTGAGATATTGCAATATGAACATAAAAAAAAAAATTTGGCAAATTATACGATAAAATAGAGAAAACAGAGAGTGATATAGAAGTGCTACAGAACCAGTTTGTTGAGAGCAAACGGGAAATGAGAGAAATGCAAATACAAATAAAAGAGAGCAAAAGGAAGGTAATTTTGGCTTATAAGAAATCAAATTATAATGAACAGTACTCTCGCAAAACAAATTTCAAAATCTTTGGCATCGCAGAAAAAAAGGAAGAAGTGACAACGGATGTAATGCTTCAAGTATTGGAGAAAACGGCAGGTATAAAAATTGATAGAAATGACATTATTGCATGTCATAGGATTCCGGGAGAGCTAAACAAGGAGAGATCGATCATAGTAAAAATGAAAAATCCAGAGACTAAAGCGAAAATTATGAAAAATAGATCAAAGGTAAAGAAAAGGGGAAAGGGAATTCGATTGGTGGACGATGTGACCAGGGCTAATGCAGAACTCATTACACGACTCCTAAATCACACTGATATTGAGTCTGCATGGTATTTCATCGGGGCTGTGTATGGAGAATACAAAGGGAAGCGAATTAAGTTTGACATTACAGATGAGGACGAGGCCATGATCTCGCAGAGGTTAAAGAAACATTAACTTCTGTGTTTTCAGTGCATGTTTATGTCCGGACCGTTTCCGTTAGTTGTGTAACAGTGACATTTCCGTTTCGAAAGTTGCAATGGTCGATCGAGGTACACGGTGTCATGCAGATTCAGTGACTGGTTTTTACTAATTTTCTAACAAGGTTACATTAATTTTGAAACAAAATGATTAGTACTTTGCTATTTGTTCTCATTTTACCAGCTTCTTCCTTTCCTTCTTCTATCTGTAACTCGAACATTGATAACAATAGTACAATGACCCTCGGTCTGTTAATTTTTATCATTGTTTACATATATGTTGTCATGCATATTGACACATTGAGCTATGTTATTTGTTTGTACGTGTGCTCACACTTTGATACTATACGTAAACGTTATTATGGTTAAAATAATTTCTATTAATTGTCAGGGGCTGAGTGATTCATGGAGAGATGTTTTTAGCCATATGAAACGTTTTAATGCAAACATATATTGCTTGCAGGACACACATTTTACTGAAGACTTAGAAAAAATAGTCAGGTCCCAATGGGGATTTGACTATTTTTTTTAGCTCCTTTAAGTCTAATGCCAGAGGTGTGGCAATCCTTTTTAATAACAATTTTAAATATAAGGTTACTAAAGAGAAGGGAGACACAGGTGGTAATTTTCTTATTCAGACCTGTTAATTGGAGAGAAAAAAAATAACCCTCTGTAATTTATATGGTCCAAATTCTGATTCGCCTGATTTTTATGTTAATGTTTTTTGACTCTATACAGGACTTTGAAAATGAGAATATGATTATCTGTGGTGATTTTAATTTGGTGCAAGATTCTGATTTGGACTATTTTAATTATATTAATATAAATAATCCAAGAGCTAGGCAAATAGTACTTGAGTTTACTTAAGTTTTACTGATCCTTTTAGAGAACTTCATACAAACGAAAAACGATATACTTGGAGAAAACGAACCCCTCTGAAACAAGCAAGATTAGATTTTTTTCTCATTTCTGAAATTCTTTTAAATCATCTTCAAGAATGTACAATTGAAAATAGCTATAGATCTATCACTCTCTATAAAAACTTACTCTAAAGTTTAATGACTTTACTAGAGGAAAAGGATATGAAACATAATAATTCATTACTGTTTGAAAAAGTGTATGTTACACAATAAATAAAACAATAAGAGATATTATTATACAATATGCTGTGCCTGTATATAATTTTGAAAATATTGATGATATTCCTAGAGATTTACTGCAATTTACCATTAGTGATCAACTTTTTTTTAGAGGTACTATTACTTGAAATAAGAGGGAAATCCATATCATATGCATCTTATAAAAAGAAAAATACAAAAACATTAGAAAATAAGTTAAAAGAAGACAAAAAAAATTTGGAAAAGACATTAAATGAAGAAAATGAATTAAAACTTCGAATTAGAAAACATTAGAAATAAGAAACTAAAGGGAAATTTGATAAGGTCAAGGTCAAAATGGGTAAGTCAAGGTGAAAAGCCAACAAAATACTTTTTAGGATTAGAATCAAGAAACTTTACTAGTAAGACAATTCCAAAATTAGAAAAAGGTGATGGGGAAGTGGTAACTAATCAAAAAGAAATACTTAAGGAAACAAAAATCTTTTATGAGAATTTATTATTTACAAGATATTGACCTTCAAGAAATGTTTGAAAAGGTAGGAAACCCCAAAACTTATTGATAGTGAAGCTGAACAATTAGAAGGTAAGATTACATATAATGAAACACTTTTGGTGCTGAAAAACTTGAAAAATAATAAAAGCCCTGGATCTTCAGGATTCACTTCTGAATTTTTTAAAATTCTTTTGGTGGCCACTTTGTCGTTCGTTCTTTAAATGATGGTTTTTCTAAAGGAGAATTGTCCAGCACCCAGAAAGAAGGTATCATAACCTGTATACCTAAAGAAAATAAACCCAAACACTATCTAAAAAATTGGAGACCAATAACATTATTAAATACAGTATATAAAATAGGTTCAAGTGTTATAGCAAATAGACTAAAAACCACACTTTATAAACTCATTAGTAAAGAACAAACTGGATTTATCTCGGGTTGCTACATAGGGGAAAATACTCGCTTAATTTATGACATTTTACATATTACTGAAGAGGAAAATATTCCAGGTTTACTTTTATTTATTGATTTCGAAAAGGCATTCGACTCTATATCTTGGAAATTTATTAATAATGTTTTGGTTTTTTTTGGATTTGGTGCCCAAAAATTGGGTTTCTTTATTCTATAATTAAGTCAAGGATTAGCCTTGGGGGTCACCTATCAGAGGCTTTCTTTCCTGAAAGGGGCTGTCGTCAAGGCGACCCATTATCTCCTTATATCTTCATTCTATGTACTGAAATCCTATCACTTAAAGTTAAGAATAACCCAAACATTAAAGGAAAAGTTGTTGACAGATATGAATACAAAATCTCACAGTATGCAGATAATACTTCCATTTTACTAAATGGGTCAGAAGAATCTTTAAATCATGCTCTTAAAACTTTAGAATGGTTTGATAAAATTTCGGGTCTTAGTAAAACTCAAGTCACATGGATTGGCAATAAGTGTACAGAGAAACTTTGTAAAAATTGGGATCTGCAATGGGGAAATCATACTTTTACTCTTCTGGGTATCAACTTTGATGTTGATTTATCTAAAATTTGTGAAATAAATTATAGGTCTAAAATATTAAAAGTGTGAAATAAATTATAGGTCTAAAATATTAAAAGTTAAGTCAATAATGAAAAATTGGAACCAGAGAATTCTTACACCAATAGGACGTATCTGCATCTTAAAATCCCTTCTCATTTCACAATTTAATCATCTTTTCATAACATTACCTAATCCCAGTCATGCTTTATTTAAAGAATTACAGACATTACTCTACAAATTCTTGTGGAATTATAAAATTGATAAGGTATATAGATAACTCATAACACTTAATTATTCAAATAGGGGTCTAAACATGATAAATTTTGAAGCATATATAGAAGCACTTAAGCTAACATGGATAAGACAAATTATGAATACAGAAGGTATCTGGCAAAATTAAAATTTGCAAGGATTCCACTATGGAAAAATGATAACATTAAAATAGATAATAAAAATATATTTCTTAAACAGTGGTTTAATAAGAATATAATATATGTAAATGACCTTCTAAATGAAAATGGTGAATTCCACTCATATAACAATTTCAAAGAAAATTTTGATATTCAAACAAACTTTTTAGAATATAACGGTGTTATCAGCTCTATAATGAAGTACTTTAGACACACAAAACATGAAATGATAACTAAAGAATATGGCCCTTGGATTCCAAATTCTTTAAAATTGATTTTGAAAAATAACAAAGGATCAAAAAACATGTATGAAATACTTAAGATAGGTAATGTTAAGATGAATGCACAGCAAAGATGGAAGAATGCTCTTGACAACTTAAATGAACCAACCTTTAAAGATATTTATAAGTCATTGCATTTTATAAAAGACACAAAGCTTCAATGGTTTCAATTTAGAATAAACCAATTTATACTTACCACAAATAAGTCAGCATTCAAAATGAACTAATCTGACAACCCATTGTGTTCTTTTTGTTATGATGAAGAAGAAAGTATTATACATTTATTGTGGTCATGTCATAAAGTACAGGCATTTCTTTCCAAAATAGAGGACCATTTTGCTCAGTACTCACTTTCTCTCCATCTAAACATGCAGTATTTTTTACTTGGACCTTATCCATCAACATGTACTGCACAGAATTTAATTGTACTTAATATAAAGTTTATGCATGTATAAACATTTTGAAATCAAATTATCTAACATATAAAGAAATCTTTCAAAGGGCAAGTAAATTAGAGACTTTCTATTCTTCATGGCTGAAATGGGCACCAGCCTTAAATATTCAAGAAAGGTAATTTACTTTATTTTTTTTTTCCCTTTTTATTTTACTGGTGGTATAAAAGGTTATTTTGATTTATAATTTTTCAGACTAACCTATAAAATGGGAACACAAGTACAAACAAATCAACAAGACAGAATTGTACATACAGTTACTTAGTCTCTCTCTCTCTCTCTCTCTCTCTCTTGATATATATATAAAATGTGCTGTGATTATAATCATATATTGTAATAATTTCATACAGTGCAATAAAAAAAAAAAAACAAAAAACAAAAAAAACTTTGGTATTATCATATTGATTATCTATCAGTGGGAAAGGTGCATGGCTGTGTGATATGGATTACTAACAGTATAACTACTTTATGATTTTCACATACGAGTAAATAAATATGTTCAAAAGTTGTAGTATTTTAATATTTTGATAATTTATTTCATTGTGAATTGGTATAAGATGTGAAAAAAGAAGACAATTTAAGAGTTAATAGTACATATGTTCATAGTTTTTCAAAGTCTTTTTCTGAGATTGGTGTGTATTATACATCAGAAACTTAGGTAGCATAGATCAATCGTCTTTATCAAGATAGGATATATCATGCTGAGAGTCATAAAAATGTTGATCCCCACCCCAATTACTACTCTGATCCATCCCCCAAAATTCAGACCCTCATAATTCAATTGCGCACTTGTCACAGGTAACCTACAATTCAAGTTTGGAGTCTACCTCTATCCATTACCCAGAACTTGCTTCAACCTGGAACTTTAACTAAAATGTTGATCCCCAGCATAATTACTACTTTGATTCCCCCCCCCCCCCCCCCCAAAAAAAAAATTCAAACCCACATAATTCAATTGCACTTGCCACAGAAACCTACATAATTCTATGCACTTGCCACAGGTAACCTACAGGCAATTTGCACCTCTATCAATTGCTGAGAATTTGGTTAAAATAAACTTTTAACCAAAATGTTGACGGACAGACAGGCGGACAGACGAACATCTTCAATCTATAGACTGGATTTGCTTTGCAATCTGGCCCAACATTGCTGTATACATGTAGGTATACCGGTAATTTATCATGTGCATGGATCATTTGTGATAGGACCCTGGTGATCCTTGGTGGTAGATAGTTCCAACAGACAGAGGATCTCTAGAGTTTACCAGTATACAAAAATAGGAAACTTATAAAGATATACCTACAAGTACCAGTACTGTAGAGGCTTTCTTCTCTTTCAGAGTAGCTGCAATCTACAATGAAAATATCAAAGTTTTCCATATTAACAGTAGTTCTTAATGGCTGGACATTGTAAAACATAAGGTTAGAACATTACAGTAAATTATTTCTTTCAGACAATTCTCCAACATTGTGTATATTTGCTTTACAAAGAAATCAGGAAATACAGTGAAATCTTGTTATGTCAAAATTTTGGTATGTCAAAGTTGAACAGTCGACCCAATTTTTTCTTACTACGTGCATTTATCTAAAAGTTTTTATCTCAAAATTTTATCTTGCTTGTGTCAAAGTAAAATACCAGCCTGAAGTATCACAAAACACTTGTTATCTCAAAAATACCTTTAAAGGTTTACTTTTTGTGAGCAAGAGCAAGGTATTTAATTACAATGTACCTGTTTACCTACAAAACATGATACAAGTAACTTCTATTAACAAGTCAAGGTGAGGTATTTATTTGGAATTCCAGATATCTCGAGATAAAATTGGCAGTTCCATGAATATCGAGATAATAAGATTTCACTGTTTATATCCATTTTTATTCCCTGTTTATAATTCTGTGTTTGCTTTGGAATACCTTGTGTAAAAATTATCAACACCCCCCCCCCCCACCACCCACTTGAAAAAAAAAATAGCTAACATTACAACAGGTAACTATCAAAGATGATCATATGAAAAGCAATACTTACATCTTTTGACCAAAAAACCTCATCAACGCCATACCAGACTTTGAAATCTTCCAGAGACAGTAATCTACAAAAGTAATCAAATTAATGAGTGTACTTGGACGTCATATGTTACATGGGGAATAAATCAAGATTTAAAGAGAAACTGATTATTTTGAAATTGATTTTATGAAGAGATGAATGAAAAATAGAACTTAATTATCAGTGTAAATTTACATAGTAACTACTGTTTAACTCAATCTGATGCTAAATATTGTAGAGTCCCCACTATGTTTCAGTTAAAATGAAATTCCTGTTTGACAATGTTTGTCTAACAACTGAAGTACATAATGGCTGATTGTGCAAAGTGCTTCATATACGAAGTGCTTGGTGAAAGAACAGTAGTTTCTTTTTTTAAAATCTTTGGTGTGACCCAGTACCTCAAATCCAGGACATTTACTTACTTTCCCATCCAAACTGCATAGGAATCAGGTAATTTTGGTGGAAATAAAATACTTTTTCCAGTGCTTACTTCTACAACACCATAAAAATCTGGTTCCTCCACACCAAAAAGCCAGTGAAAGTAGGATTCCTAAATATCAAATTTTATTGGACATGAAAACCAAGTTGCTAAGATCATGTGATTCTTAATTAGAAATTGTCAATTAAATATACTGGAATCTTGATGAAATTATGAGAGATACACGTAGATGAAAAATAAGTTGATAATGTCTCGTTCACTAGAATTAGTCAGATAATGATGGTAGAGTATACAAGTACCGTATTTTATGGCCTATAGGTCGATATGGGGGATAGGTCGAATGGCCGATTTTTGGCAAAAATCCAGGTTTAAGTATTAGATAAGTCGAAGTGGAGGACAGGTCGATGTCGGCAGAGATGGAAACATGAATGGGAGAACACAAAAATGCATCGTTTATGTTTAATAACTGGTGCCAACACGATGGTAGCCTACTAAAATAATCAGAGTGATCGGCCTATTTTACGGTACAATATTAAATAGGAGTGATTAAAAAGCATAGAAGTTGAATTTTATCATATTTAACATCACTTATATTACTCGTATGTACTAATTATGTATACAAGCATAGCCATTATATTACCTGTCAAATCATCATTAAATTCTTTATGCTGTTTACACAAACGACCTCAATCCTTGTCTTATCCTTACATTGACCTAAATTATTATGCTGCTGCAATTGTCAAACGATTAAATACTCAAGGTTTAGTGTCAATTAAATACTCAAGGTTTAGTGTCAATTAATTTACGTAACACTTTTACCAAAACTTTCCCAACTTCAAAGACTGCCACACGATCCTTATCAGTTGAAGGTCACGTTCCAGTGAACACAGCTTGTAGTGTCCTGAAAGTCTGAATGAAGACTTCAACTTCACAGTGGGGTGCCGAGATAAGGGAATCATTCAAAAGTATAAACTGTCCAATATAAATATAATGTAAACAATGTATTTTTATTACGCAGTTTCTGACAGAGTCTTGAATCCCAATGATATTGTAACTTGAAAGATAATTATTTTGTCACTTGATTATGAACACAGTGCATTACGCACACACGAGGTCACATTTAATAGTCCTATTAAGTGTAAATACAAATGAGTGTTTGGAGTAGGCCCCTAGATTATCCTGTGGAAAATTTTGAATTACGATGTTAGAATGAGGAATTGCAGATACAAGTTAAATATTTCACTATTTTTTTTTAAGATAAGTCGATGCAGTGAATAGGTCGAGGTCACAACTTTAGAGAAAAAAAATATTGACCTATAGGCCGTAAAATACGGTATAACAAAACATTAAAAGTCATTTAAGTGATATAACTTCACTGAGAGATCTTTCATGCAGGGTGAGAAAAAAAAAAAAGAAAATCACTCGTCCCATGTGACAAATGATTTTGAAAACCACTAGTCCCTCGAAACCTTCAGCTTGTCCCAATTTTTCATAAACTTTAATGAATCTATAAAACTACATTAACTATTTCTCTTACATGGGACTTATAATTAATTAAAATGGCAGTAAAGGATTTTAAAAGCGTCATGTTCATAGAAAGTTTTAGAGACTAAAAAGTAAGATGTTATGGATCTAGAAGACAGCTTATTCAACACTGGGGATGAGTATCCAATCCTTACTACTCGTCCCCAAGTCATATTCACTCATCCAGGATGGGTGGATAAGTACATTTTTCTCACCCTGTAACGTCCTGGATTTTGGAAGTCTCAATCTCCACCTACTTGTAGAAGGCCACAAAGACGTTAAATGAGACAAAAATGAAAATGATCAAAAGCTCCCCTATCCCCCTCCAAAAGGTGATAACAACAGTTTGAAACGTTATTGAACAAATAGCAATGTGTATCACTAACCTGTCTAAACAGTGGTTCATGATCAGAAGAGTGTCGTGTCTCCGATTCTCCACCTTGTAGCAGTATGTAGGACCCATCAGGGAGTTTCTCATTTTCCTTCAATTTATCACACAACCTTTTCCTGTTCTGTTTAAAAAGCTCTGCTGGCACCTCTAGTGTATGGTCACCACGACAAAATGCAGGCCTACCAAAAATTATTTGAATTACATTTGTACAACAGCCTTTAAGTCAATCACACATACTCTGAACATACTTGATTAGATATAACAATTTATTGAAGATCATTTTTAGTGGCATTTAATTTCATAATGTCTGATGTATAACAGAAATGGATAAATCAATAAAAAATCATATCAAATTAATACAAAAAGCATTGAAAAAGAACAATTTGTTAAAGAAGAATTCTTAAGGGTAAGTCTCACATACATGATTTATGTGCAAGACACCCATGGTCAAGATCCTCAAGGAAGTCACGATTTATTTGTCTTGGCGCGGTCTAATAAAATTTTCACCAACAAATATGCAAATAAACCATAGTGTGAAAAGGTCAGTGACACGTCTCCACATACATGTATCGCAGTTTGCTGGGGGTGTCACTTACTTTGCCAAGTCATAGATAGGACAGTCTGGTCATGTCTTGGGACATACCAAGATTTTACTTGGTTGTGCCTGTAGCAGTGCAGAGGGTATCGGCCCAGATAGCTCAGTTGGTGTGATCGTCCTTCCAGTGTTAGAAAGGTCTTGGGTTCCTGGTCCTGATTCCTGGTCTGGCAACACTTTTTTCCTGGCCTAGTACATTGGGCGCCCAACTAAATAACTCACAATGGTGTGTTAAGAGTCTCATTGATTACTGGGCTGAGAAATCTTGTTGAGGCGAAGAGTGTAGTAGTGTAGAGGGTACGGCCTGGATATGGTGAGATCATCCTCCCAGTGTTAGGAAGGTCCTAGTTTTTATTACCGGTCTGGCTACACATTTTTCGTCGCCTACTACATTTGGCACCCAACTAAATAACTCACAATGGTGTGTGTTAAGAGTCTCATTGATTTGTGAGGTCAGAAATCTTGTTAAGGGGGGAAGAGTATAGCGGTGAAGAGGGTACGGCCTGGATAGCTCAGTGGGTTAAATCATCCTGCCAGTGTTAGGAAGGTTCTGGGTTCAATTCTCAGTCTGGCTGCACATTTATCCTTGCATATTACATTTCTTTTATTCTGTCATCTGTGACATCGGCATGTCTTTATGCCCTCAATCTCCTCAGTCTTTCCCAACAGTTGCGATATACCATGACATGACATTTACGATAATGTTGGGACAGCGCTATGATAAAGGTTGGACAATGCTACAACTTCAAATAAGTCGTGATTGTCTGGGTGCTCTTGGCCAAATTTAACACATTCAAAAACTTGGCCAAGACAAACCACTGCCCAAGATGCTGCCAAGATATGACAGAATACCACTAAGATAATGCTTAGGACACAGGAAACAGCGAAAAGAATCATCCCGATTCTGAAAAAAGCTGGATGTCTTGGCTGTGTCTTGCACAGAAAGTTAAATGCCTAGAGGAAGAGTGAAATCATACATGTAATGATATAATTTTACATTACTGTCTTGTACCGTATTTTACGGCCTATAGGTCGATATTTTTTTTCTCCAAAGTTGTGACCTCGACCTATTCACCGCATCGACTTATCTTAGAAAAAAAATAGTGAAATATTTAAGTTGTATCTGTAATTCCTCATTTTAACATCGTAATTCAACATTTTCCACAGGATAATCTAGGGGCCTACTCCAAACACCCATTTGTATTTACACTTAATAGGGCTATTAAATGTGACCTAGTGTGTGCGTAATGCACTGTGTTCATAACCAAGTGACAAAATAATGATCTTTCAAGTTACAATATCATTGGGATTCAAGACTGTGTCAGAAACTGCGTAATAAAAATACATCGTTTACATTATATTTATACCGGACAGTTTATACTTTTGAATGATTCCCTTATCTCGGCACCCTGCTGTGGAGTTGAAGTCTTCATTCAGACTTTCAGGACACTACAAGCTGTGTTCACTGGAACGTGACCTTCAACTGATAACGATCGTGTGGCAGTCTTTGAAGTTGGGAAAGTTTTGGAAAAAGTGTTACATAAATTAATTGACACTCGACCTTGAGTACTTAATTGTTTGACAATTGCAGCAGCATAATAATTTAGGCCAATGTAAGGATAAGACAAGGATTGAGGTCGCTTGTGTAAACAGCATAAAGAATTTAATGATGATTTGACAGGTAACATAAAGGCGATGTTTGTATACATAATCAGTACACACGAGTAATATAAGTGATGTGAAATATGATAAAATGCAACTTCTATGCTTTTTAATCACTCCTATTTAATAATGTACCGTAAAATAGGCCTATCACTCTGATAATTTTAGTAGGCTACCATCGTGTTAGCACCAGTTATTAAACTTAAACGATGTATTTTTGTGTTCTCCCATTCAAGTTTCCATCTCTGCCGATATCAACCTGTCCTCCACTTCGACTTATCTAATACTTAAACCTGGATTTTTGCCAAAAATCGGCCATTCGACCTATCCCCCACATCGACCTATAGGCCATAAAATACGGTACTTAAAAAGAAGACAAAGAAACCCCCCTACCCTTGCTTGTCTCAACCTCCATTCTCAAATCTCTGGATCCGCCTAGGTGTTAATTAAGGGATTTTAGTCAACTTGTACTCATCGTAACTCGTTGTTGACACATGTAAACGCAAGGGATTTTGGCTGAATCAGTGAATGGTTTCATTGCCCAGACTGGCCAGAGCATGCATAGCCATAATTATTTTGTGCATCGATAAATGCAAACCTACTGAAGAAACTTGCAACATTTAAATAATTATCAGACAACATTTCAAAATAAATATTGATAAACATCTACTTTGCCCTGTAAGCTGCCATTTCGGGAAATAGTCGTATGCAAAAACTGGGTGGTTAATCTTGTGATTCTACAAGTGAAACGAAAGTTATATTTCTGTTTCAGCGCAAAAGAGTTCCCAATGTGTAAATAACCACAGTTTAACTGAAATAAAGAGAGCAAATCAATATGATAATGAATTGATAACCAAATTGATTATAATTTAAAAAAAAATGAAGCGATTTACAAACCAACAATATAATATGATGAAATGAAATGATCAATTAAATTTAAATAAATTAATAGCAAAAAATATTCGAGCACGGTATGCATTTTACCAATTATATAAAACAAGATGGATGCGCCCATAAACTGATTCTAAACATTTGAAGATCACAATTTAAATACTGTATTTAAAGGGGGTCTCCATTATGGCAGCTATTTTAAAGTGCTGGAGAGAAGCTGCTACACTTGTACTGATCGCAAAATCGAGACACAAAATTAGCGGTAGTTTTATTTCGGCAGCTAGATATAATAGAACTCCCCTGGAATCTAGCAATAACACACTGTCACAGTACAACTACGATATTTTAACGTTGAAAAGAAGCACCAAAAGTACATTTATGCCGGATGTGTACGTTTTTCCAGGAGGTATCGCTGATGATACAGATTTTTCGCCAGAGTGGTTGGATATATACAAAAGTACAAAACTTCAGAAATGGTTAGAATTTGTAAAAAGGGGAGGAGAGGGGCCTTACATGTTCAATAGAAAACGCAGTCCAGAATACGAGTACGTTCCAAGTGAGTTAGCATTTCGAATTTGTGCAATAAGAGAAACGTTTGAAGAATCTGGTGTATTGTTGGTTCGGCATGCTAATCAGTGTAATCTACTAGAAACTGGGTATGATTACAAGAATCCAATCAGTGGAACTGTGTCAAAGTTAGATAATTCTTTGACTGAATCTTGGAGGAAAAGAGTTGATAAAGACTCCACAGAATTCCTTAAAATGTGTAGAGAATTAAATGTGATACCAGATGTATGGTCACTTGCTGAGTGGTCTAACTGGCTAACACCAACACTGTCCAAGTATACTACAAACAAAAAGGGCCGAAGGTATGATACAGCATTTTTTATGTGTGTTCTTGATGATGTTCCCATTGCAAATCATGATACCAAAGAAACAGTTCATTCTCAGGTAAGATACAACAGTGTTAGAAAATTCATTTTTTCAGACAAGAAGTCAGATGAGCACACAAAGTATATTGGGGACTCTCAGTCAACTATATTTTCAAGAAAATTAAAAATAGCTACATGTATATGTACAGGAACATTGTAGGCCTACCTGTATAATGAATATAATATGAACTAAGGCAATGACTTGAAAAAGTGGTACATGTAAAGTGATTTACCGAAACAGACTTGAACTACCGAATTAAGGTCGAAACACACTTAAATTAGTAGATCAAGATACAAATGTCTTAATATACATGCATGTTGTTGAATATTTTAAAAATGTAATTTGTAACCTGATTAATGAGTATTTTTAGATTAATTCTGAATAAATTTCCAAAATAAGAGTCAAGACTGAAACACTCTACAGTTTGAGTTACCAAAACAGATAGAAACAATATTGAAACACACTACATGTACAAAGGAAAACTGATGACCATATACATGTAGCAAGATACAAAATGTTTAAATAATTATTTGAAATGTATTTTGTAACCTGACTTATGTATAATTATTGATTAAATCTAAAGAATAAATCCCTGAAACAAGACCGAAGCGCACTACAATGTACAATTACCAAAACAGGTCGGTCTTGTTTCGGTAATTGTATCTAGTCTGTTTTGGTCTTGTTTGGGAAATTCATTCAGAATTTAGCCATAATTATACTTAAATTATGTCACAAAATATGTTTTAAACATATATACTACAACATTTGTATCTTGCTCCAGTAATTGTGATGTGTTTCGGTCTGTTTCAGTAATTGTAGTCAGTTTCGGTCTGTTTTGTTAAATCTCCTGACCCTTGAAAGAGAGCACAGCTCCTTGTACAGACAAGAGGTGAGGTGAGCACACAAAGCATATCAGGGACTCTCAGTAAACAATTTTTCAAGAAAAGTAAAAATAGTTAAATTTCATTGTTCAAGCAATTTGAGGCATAGATTAATACATTGTATATGAAATTAAAAATCAAAATTATATTAATTGCATTACATACTATATGCATACTAGGTTCCAAAGGTCAGTATCCAATACAGTGTATTCCTCTTAAATGCATTGCCAAAATGTCAGAGAAAATTATGCAAATACATGTAACAGGAATATGCAATTAACAGGAATAGTGTATTTCATTAAACAATGATGATTCATAATTATTTAATCCTTTCATTTGCATGTATAAAACTATAATAAACATTCTAAGTATACTAGTAATGGATTCTCATAATGCATTAGGGTAAAATAATGTCATAAAAGCAAATTTTTCATAAAACACAGTTTGGTATGTTCACATTTCTGTTTTATCAGTATTTCCACATATACATTTACAGATCAGAACATTTTCCCCCATTTTGGTGAATATTTTATGCAATTAACAGGAATTCATGGTTTAACCTATGCAATTAAAAGGAATATTTAACATGTAAGAGATAGGAAATGGTTTTGTGTTTTGAGTTCTTATGCAATAAACAGGAATATGCAATTATCAGGTATGCAATAAAATGGAATCAACTGTACATGTTAATCAAATTCATAATCATAATACTATTTCCTTAACATTTTCCTAAGTTCAGTATATGCTATTTTTGTAGTCATGTAAGCTTGTTTTTTTATGTATAATATGCTACTATAACTTTTCAGTGGTGTCCACCAGATGACTTAATCAGAAGCTACATATCATCAAAAGGAGGATTTGCACCACCCCAGGTGTGTGAACTTTCTCGTTTACTAAATTTCAAAGATGTTGATGATCTACACTCATTCTCTTGGCATCGCTCAAGGAAGAGAGTTGACAGATGGTTTCCTGCACCTACATTCTGTGAGGATGGTGTCATAGTGTTATACCCAGGTAATAATGTTTATCATGATAATCATTTCATATTTTACCTCCAAAAGCTATATACACATACTATATTTTATGTGTTAGTAGACCAATAGCTCCCTCTCTATTAAACACCCCCATTTTTTCCAAAAGTTTTACTCACCAATTGCAGTCCATTTGTATTTTATCATTGCTACATGATGTATCTCTTCATAAACAAATCAAAGTAAATGAAACAGTCAAACACTTTACATCAGATTTAACTTGCAGGCATTTTAAAGCCACATTTCAGGGTGTAATTTTCATAATTAAATTTTCTGTACTCTCTTAATTTGTATTTGTGTGAATTTTCGTTTTAATTTCAAAGTCCAATTCCAACTAATTAGTTAAGTAATCGTGGAAAACACCCGACACATTGATCTATTTATAAACAGTAAGTTGTTGGCGGTCACGTGGTGACACTCTACTAAGCACGTTCGTTTCACTGAGACAATCCAGGCAAGTGGAATACCAATCAAATGCTCTGGAACACTGTCCTGGGCAAGCAATTTGGCCATAAATTACATGAATTATGTAAATTTTATCGACATCTTTGAAATGACTATAGTACCGGAATGTTACTTTAAAAGGTTGAAAGCTGATATATACATGTATAAACAGTTAACTTCTATCGTACCCAGTATTTAATCATTTTCTTGAACTGCATGAGTGCATCTGTACATGTGCTGTCGTAATCGCTACTTTCAGTTTCAGTTTCATTTAATGTAGTAAAATCATTGTCAGATTCATGGAGCTCAAATGACTCGCTTTTGTTATTATTTGTCAAGTATACCAGCAGTCATACACTGAAAATTTGGCTGTGTGTATTCATACGTATACTGTGTCATTAAATAAACCATCCTCACTCCCATCCATAGCATTTTAAATCTATCATGGTTGATGACTTTTGGATGATATTTAGGATCATCTATTCCCAAGCTCAAGGGCAGATGTAAATTATTACGTGGGAATCATATATGTACATGTACAATATAGTGCCCTGGAGGGAACATATATAGGTCACAAGTGTTAAGGATGTTTATGTACTCAGATCACTATAAAAAGAGACAGATGTATAAAATTTTATACATTTTTATACAAAAAGATACAATAGTCTCCATGTGACAATAAATGAAACATTGAAAGTCTGTCGAACTATAATATGTTTTTGACAACTAATCATTTTAATTCTACTTTAAGAAACACCTCGTTTAGAAAATGTAATGCCCCCAGGGGAGTCTAATACAAAAATATGGGTATACGTGTATGTACAATAAAATACATCTATATTGCAGAGCTTAACAATTGCAACCATCCACTTATCCAGTATCAGACTGATTGTAACAATGATCAGACTATCAACTTGTCCAGTATCAGTCTGTTTTATAATTAGACAATCACACGTGTTGGCTTGCCCAGTATCAGTCTGTTTTATAATTAGACAATCACACGTGTTGGCTTGACAAGTATCAGTCTGTTTTGTAATCAGACAATAACACTTGTCCCCTTGACAAGTATCAGTCTGTTTTGTAATCAAATGATAACACTTGTCCCCTTGACAAGTACCAGTCTGTTTTGTAATCAGATGATAACACTTGTCCCCTTGACAAGTACCAGTCTGTTTTGTAATCAGATGATAACACTTGTCCCCTTGACAAGTACCAGTCTGTTTTGTAATCAGATGATAACACTTGTCCTCTTGACAAGTACCAGTCTGTTTTGTAATCAGATGATAACACTTGTCCAGTTCCTGTCTGTTTTGTAATCAGACAATACATGTAACACTTGTCCCCTTGACAAGTACCAGTCTGTTTTGTAATCAGATGATAACACTTGTCCTCTTGACAAGTACTAGTCTGTTTTGTAATCAGGCAATAACACTTGTCCAGTTCCAGTCTGTTTTGTAATCAGACAATACATGTAACACTTGTCCCCTTGACAAGTACCAGTCTGTTTTGTAATCAGATGATAACACTTGTCCCCTTGACAAGTACCAGTCTGTTTTGTAATCAGATGATAACACTTGTCCCCTTGACAATTACCAGTCTGTTTTGTAATCAGATGATAACACTTGTCCCCTTGACAAGTATCAGTCTGTTTCGTAATCAGGCAATAACATTTGTCCCCTTGACAAGTACCAGTCTGTTTTGTAATCAGGCAATAACATTTGTCCCCTTGACAAGTACCAGTCTGTTTTGTAATCAGACAATAACACTTGTCCCCTTGACAAGTATCCAGGCAATAACATTTGACAAGTACCAGTCTGTTTTATAATCAGGCAATAACACTTATCCAGTACTACATGTAGTCTGTTTTATAATCAGGCAATAACACTTGTCCAGTACTAATCAGGCAATAACATTTGTAACCCTTGACAAGTACCATTCTGTTTTATGTAATCAGTTTTATAATCAGGCACAATAGTACTACATGTGTCCCCTTGACAAGTACTACATGTCTGTGTTTTATAATCAGGCAATAACACTTATCCAGTACTAATACATTGTGTACTGTGTTTTATAATCAGGCAATAACACTTGTCCAGTACTACATGTAGTCTGTTTTATAATCAGGCAATAACACTTATCCAGTACTACATGTGGTCTGTTTTATAATCAGGCAATATCACCTATCCAGTACTACATGTGGTCTGTTTTATAATCAGGCAATAACACTTATCCAGTACTACATGTGGTCTGTTTTATAATCAGGCAATAACACTTGTCCAGTACTACATGTGGTGTGTTTTATAATCAGGCAATAACACTTGTCCAGTACTACATGTGGTCTGTTTTATAATCAGACAATAACACTTGTCCAGTACTACATGTGGTGTGTTTTATAATCAGACAATAACACTTGTCCAGTACTACATGTGGTGTGTTTTATAATCAGGCAATATCACCTATCCAGTACAATAATCAGGCAATGTCCCTATCCAGTACTACATGTGTGGTGTTTTATAATCAGGCAATAACACTTGTCCAGTACTACATGTGGTGTGTTTTATAATCAGGCAATAACACTTGTCCAGTACTACATGTGGTCTGTTTTATAATCAGACAATAACACTTATCCAGTACTACATGTGGTCTGTTTTATAATCAGACAATAACACTTATCCAGTACTACATGTGGTGTGTTTTATAATCAGACAATAACACTTGTCCAGTACTACATGTGGTGTGTTTTATAATCAGGCAATAACACTTATCCAGTACTACATGTGGTCTGTTTTATAATCAGGCAATAACACTTATCCAGTACTACATGTAATTTGTTTTATAATCAGGCTATATCACTTGTCCAGTTCTACATGTGGTGTGTTGTGTAATCAGACAATCAAAGTTTTCCACCTGTCCAGTACTAATCTGCTTTATTATCAGGTAATCAACCACTGACACTCTTATAATTACATACTGGGACACTATGACCTATTTACTTGTAGTTGTACTAATGTACATGTTTTTTATTTATAGGAGATGAACTTTATCCCCAAAGCCCTGATTTTGAAGGCATAAATCCTCTACCTCAAGTTACAGATACAATCAAGGAAATGTCACAAATATGTGAAAAAAGAAACCGTTTGGAAATTCCCTTTTCAAATCCACCAGGACTTGTTGGTCACATGAATTGTAATATAGAGCCATTGGATGGACAAGTAAAACCTGTTACTGAGCTTGATTTTCTAGGCCTGCCAAATGATAAACTGTGATGTTGATATAAATTGTGGTTGTTATATTTAAATGAATAAAGTTTTAACACATGTTAATTGTTGATAAAAAAAGTATTATAAAAATAAAAATCAAACATATTTGGATTGAACAAATCACTGCTTGTTCTGATCTTTGATTACCTATGGTATTAAATGATGTTTGTGAGTGAAGACACTTAAATAGAGTCTGAAGTTAAGTTGATGAGGTATGGTATTTAAGACACACACTCAAGAGATCATCAAGTCAGATCATCAAGTCAAAGGTAATTGGTCAGGACACAATGATATACTGGATTTTCTAATCTCCATAGAAATGGCTGACTTTTTGTACATGTAGTATAATGTGCATGTATGTATCTTCATATACAAATGTTAGAAAATCGCATAGAATCATGCTTAGGTTACTGTGCAAGGTCAAGGTCAAAGACAATGGAATACTGAGAATGACATCTTCAATTAAATAATTGACAACTGTATGCACTGATACATTATATTTTACAATGTTTTAAGTCACATGAGCCAAAAATGGTTAAATTCAAGTAACCTATTGCAATTTTAAAAAAAAGAGGCCTTAGTGCATTGTCCATAAACTTTAACATTTTGAAATTTAACTAAAAGACAACTAAATAATTTATTTATAACTTCACAAGGAATTGCAGTACCTGATTAAGTGTTATTAGCCCCCCCCCCCCCCACACACACACACACCCACCAGTGTCAGGGGGACAAAGTTTTTGCTTTATGTCAATTCGTCTCTCCTTTTTCCATTGACCAGGCCATATCTTCCTCATTTCATCAACTTTGCTTGCCAGTGCAGCCATATTTGATGCATCTTAAGAAAACAGAGTGTAGTATACAAATATTGCACTCCTACCACCCCGATTGTTTAAGTTATTGTTTGATTGAGTTGTTGATTTCATTTGTTTAGGCCATATTTTTCTCATTTCTTCAACTAGGTACCCTATATAAGGTGCAGGTATACATCTTCAAAGTCACATATATACAAACATACATACATTGTCAAAGGCACATTTATATACACACAGGTATGCATCTTCAAAGTAACATGTATACAAACAGGTACATACATTGTCAAAGGCACACTCATATACACACACTGACAGGTATACACCTTCAAAGTCACATTTTTGTACACAAAGGTATACATCTTCAAAGTTGCATATATACAAATAGGTACATACATCATCAAGGGCACATTTATATACACACTGACAGGTATACACCTTCAAAGTCATATTTATATACCGGTACACACAGATATACATCTTCAGTCACATAGGGGCCTCCGTGGCTGAGTGGTTAGAGCATTGCGCTTTAAATCACAAGGTCTCTCACCTCTGGTTCGAATCCCCCAAAGGTCATTTCGAATTAAGTGGGAAAGTTTGTCAGTTTTCTTGCAGAATGTCAGTGGTCTTTACACAGGTAACCGGGGTTTCTCCTCCACCAATAAAAATTGGACGCCATCATATGACTGAAAGATTGTTGAGTATGGTGTAATGCAAAAAATCAAATTCATATATATATATATATATATATATATACAGGTATACATCTTCTAAGTCATACATGTATACACACAGGTATACATATTCAAAGTCATATATATTTACAGGTATACATATTCTAAGTCACACATATATACACACAGGTATACATATTCAAAGTCACATTTATATACACAGGTATACATCTTCAAAGTCACATTTATATACAGTTTTTTTTAGACCAAATCCATTTCATTTCTTAACCTAGATCAGTGACTATAATTTTTTGAATTAGCTTTTTTTTTTTTTTCGTCTTTTTTGTAAAGTACAAGATTTTATATTCCTACATTAGAGTTATATGTAGGGCTTACTATTTTTGTGCACATGTAATGGTGACTGGGTCTGCCAGGTAGCTCAATGGGCAGAGCAGCTGCAAGAGCTCGAATCACTTTGGACTCGGAAAACCATGAGCCAAAAACTTAGCTAACTCAGTTTTTTTAGCCAACTCAAATTTTTATTTGCCAGCTGGTCAATGAATATTGATACCAAATCTATTTTTCATCTACACAACATGGTGACACAGGCTAACTGTATATACATGTGGTAAACCATTTGCAATCAAGGAAGTTTACACTCCAAAGATTTAGTCAGAAAGTTAGGCAATTGCATTTCTTTTTAGCCAAAAAATATATAGTCAGTGGTTACATTGGCTAATGACAGGCCGAGTTCTGTCTGCATAAAATGTAGGAGGCTCCGATTCAAGTTTTGTAAACAACCCATGGTGGTGTGGTTGATTCTTGGTTTGTCAGACAAGGATCATGTAGATCAATGGTCAGAACAGCTGCAGGGGTTGTGAGAGGCTTGGGTTTTATTTCACATGTGACACACAAATGAAATATATAAAAATCTCAGATACCAAAGTATAAATCAATAGGATGTCCAGGACATAGATACAAATCCGGTAAAAATGGACAAACACGGACCTCTGGAAACCAAGAGGTGGGATCAGGTGCCATGGAGGAGTAAGCATCCCCTGTCGACCGGTCACACCCGCCGTGAGTCCACAGTCAAGTCCAATGAAACACGTGAGGAGTGTATCCTCATCACAATTGGTACAGACGTCTCAACAACCGCCAACGAAAAGGCAACTCAACATTTCACTTAGTGAAACAGAGTAGTCGCAAACAAGACTACCATACCGACCATAAAAATTTGCGGAACGTTGACATTAAACGCGGTTTTCGATATCCCTGTGTCAATAATTTGTCAGTGAGTAGTTTACCTCTGTATATGAAATCTTCATATGTTGTGCACGCCCTGGCATATCGGATCATTTGTGAAATATAAACTCCATATGCAGGTGAGTGAGGGATATTACTACTTAAATGTGGAAAATTTACGATGGGAAAGCCGAAATCGTCCCGTTTATCGTATAGCTTGGTTGCTAATTTCCCGTCTGTGTTGATATTAAGTAAAATGTCTAAGTATGAAGCGTGTGTACTTGATTCTGTTGTATCTTTAATTTCTAGTTCGCTGGGATATATCGCATTGACATATGTATGAAAATTGTCATTATTAATTGACAAAACGTCGTCGATATATCTAAATGTCAAATTAAAGGACATCGCTAACTTTTTCTTCTTTTGATTCAGCAGTTTCTGAATGAAGTCTGCTTCGTATGAATAAAGGAACAGGTCGGCCAATAAAGGAGCACAATTGGTTCCCATAGGAATGCCGACAGTTTGTTGAAAGACCACGTCTCCGAACATTACAAATATATTGTCTATTAGAAATTCCAGCATGTTCTTTATATCAACTTCAGTATACTTATGTGTAGAATCAGAGTGGTGTTTGACGAAATAAGTATCCTGATAGCCAATCACTAGATATTTAAATTTTCGGGTACCACCTTTAGTGAAAAAGCAGTTGTCTATGATGCTAAAAAGCCTTTCTTTTAATTTTTTATGTGGAATAGTAGTGTGTAAAGAGTTGAGAAATCATAAGTTTTGATACTGTGAATTCGAGAAAAATTATGTGCCTTCAAATTTTCTAAAAGCTGTTTAGAATTTTTAAGTATCCACATCTGATTTACACCGCTTCTGGAATAAGCAACTGTACAGTATTTTTGAAGTTTCTCCTTAACAGCTGTCAATATCTTGGTAAGGAGTAAAGATAAAGGTTTGGTAGAACATTTGCTGGATCCTGCTATGTATCTTTGCTTATATGGGTTTTTATGAAGTTTAGGTATCCAGTATAAATGTGGTAGCTCGAAATCGGTCTCCGTTGTAGGTATATCAAATGAGTGTAATACGGACACGTGATTTTGAAGGATCTCGTCCTTTGAAAGTGAGCTACTCCAAAACCATTCTTTAGAGCATAAAAGCATGTTGATTATTTTCAATAAAAATTCAGTTGACTGACGTTTATGAAATACGCTTTTTAAGAAACCGTGGATTTCTTTGTATTTATCTTCTGTGTTTTAGAAATCAAGTAATGGGATCTACAACGTATTTATTTCAGATTAAGATTTGTTGAGAGAGTGATCGGGCTTGGTATACGATACACGCGTTTATAGAAATATGGTTCAGGTTGGACTTGGACCCCCGTAGAAAAATATTGTCATTGGCCTTGGAAAACGGTATTTGAAGCAATGGCAGCTGTACTTGAACTCTGGAGGGAAGCAGCCACTCTTGTTATAGTAGGGAAGTCTGCCGCAAAAGACGTGACACGAGTTAAAAAAGAATTAAATTCGCGCTCTAATTCTGATAACCACGCGAACTTGTTGTATAACTACAGAATCCTAATGCTGAAAAGGAGTACAAAAAGTAAATTTATGCCAAACCTGTATGTGTTTCCTGGGGGAACTGCAGAGGATACAGATTTTTCTGTAGAATGGTTAGATTTCTTTAAAAATCCCAGAGACGACTCTTTGCATAAATGGGTAGACTTTGTTAAAAGAGGAGGAGAGGGGCCTTACATGTTCAGTAGAAAACGCAGTCCGGAATTCGAACACATTCCAAGTGAATTAGCATTTCGTATTTGTGCAATAAGAGAAACATTTGAAGAATCTGGAATCCTGTTAGTAAGAAATGTTCTAGATACAGGAACTATACCCAGCAATTTCACAAGTGATATTCCAATTTTAGGATCCGTTTCAAAACTTGATAATTCCATTGTTGACTCTTGGAGAAGGAGAGTTGTCAAGGATCCCAAAGAGTTTATAGTTATGTGCAGAGAGCTAAATGTTGTACCTGATATTTGGTCTTTGGCTGAATGGTCGAATTGGCTTACACCAGTACTAGCTCCTGGAGGTGGTCAGAGATCAAGGAGATATGATACAGCATTTTTCCTGTGTGTTCTAGATGACACTCCAGTAGCATCACACGATGACCAAGAAACAGTTCATGCACAGGTGAGTAAGTAATCCATCTAATTTCTATTGAAATTTTGCAGTCATACTTCCCTTCAATAGATATTAGTGGTAGAGCGGTAGCAGGTTGATTCATCCCCAAACTAATCCGTCCCCAAGTCAGTTCGGCCCCAGTCGATCCGGCCCCAGTTAATCTGGCCCCGTATAATGCAATGTTATACTATCATATTATGTATTCAAATTCATTTTCTCAATTATTTCTCAATTGTCAAGGTATTAAATTGACAAAATGTTGTTTTTAAAGCAAAATCTCTATATTGGGTAGGGTCATACTACTGAAATACGCCTGCATCAAAACAAATATACCGACTCTTCATTGCACCAGTTTTAAAAATAAATAGTAATGTTTTGCAATATTTATTGAACTGATTTTTTTCGATGTATACTGAATTTTCACCAGTGCATATTGCATAACCCTGCAGTGCATAAAAGAACAAGTAGGCCTATCGTGATACATAAATGTATATGGTCATCTTTTTAAATATTGCAATATAGCCTACTGGTACATTCACGGTATTAATATCGTTAACCTATTACTACAATATTTATTCATATTCAATTGTACTTGCATTTTTCAATAAAGAATTTTTTCGAAATAACAATCTAAAATTCTAAATCCCTATTCTTGTCTTATGACTTTGATCTTGAGTAAAAATATACCATTTACGAAAACAGCAATTATGTATATATATATATATATATATTCAACTAACGGTGGCCGGATCAACTACAGTGATTGTGGCCAGATTGACTTAGGGACGGATAGATACGTGTAGTACTGGGGATGGATCAACTAGAAATCGAAATTAATAATGGAACTTGTTTTGAGGGACCATCACATCTAGCTACATTTGTGGGGATCCCCGTGGCCAAGTGGTTAGAGCAGTCAATGCTCTGCACTTTAAACCATGAAGTCAAAACAAAAACATCACATCTACATGTAGGGATCCCCATATCCAAGTGGTTAGAGAATTGCACTTTAAACCATAAGTCAAAACAAAGTTATCACATCTTCAAAAGTGTGGTTTTTAAGACAGGTGGCCCCTACATGTCATTCGATCAGCTTTGTATTACTGTATACATGGATATTTTTGCCCTTTTTTAATTTTAGTCCTTAAATGAGAGGGTGAATTCAAAATGGAAGGCAAAATATTTAAGCTAAATAAGTGAAGCGAGTAATAGTAATACGTGTCATCCATGAAACTATAATGATTTAGGGCGAAATTAAGACGAAACTTTCCAGGTACACAGGGGTCAACAATATTGAAAATTTCCACTTGTGTTGTGGGACAAGTAGTATGTTCTTAAGAGAGGTTTAATTTGAAGTTTACAATTATATAATCATCTGATATACTGGCAGTAGTATTTTGTGAAATTGAATTAAAATTCTGCTTCTGCTGCAGCAGCAGGGCAATATGTAGGTATACCTAATAAGTAATTTACCAAGGCAACAGGTAGGTATACCTATTTTACCAAGCAGCATAGTAAAGTACATTTGTACACGAGCCATGTCTGATAATTAAGTGTGTATACATGTATGTATACCATAATTAGATTGACATTATGATTGTGGATAACTAATTGGCCTTGCCTGGTGTCTTTTGTACTGAAGTGACTCCACATACATATGGAAAACACATCCTAAGTGTTGGAAAACAAGGATCTGTACTTTGAGTAGAGTACTATGTATGAATGTGTTAGAATTTATTGACAACTTTAGATATCAAGGGCTGCTAGGGTCATTATTATGATCCACATACTTGGTCAAATATCATGAAAACTATTGAGGTAATAGCCACATAACAAAATCATGTCTTTAACTCTCTTACTGGGTTGTCACATAACAAAACCATGTCCCTCTCTCCCCTTCCGGAGTGTCACATGACAAAGCCATGCCCCTCTCTCCCGTACTGGAGTGTCAAATGACAAAACCATGTACGTCTTTCCCTTACTGAAGTGTCACATAACAAAACCATGTCCCTCTCTCCCTTACTGAAGTGTCACTTAACAAAACCATGTCCCTCTCTCCCTTACTGAAGTGTCACATAACAAAACCATGTCCCTCTCTCCCCTTCTGGAGTGTCACATGACAAAACCATGCCCCTCTCTCCCCTTCTGGAGTGTCACATGACAAAACCATGCCCATCTCTCCCGTACTGGAGTGTCAAATGACAAAACCATGTCCCTCTCTCCATTACTGAAGTGTCACATAACAAAATCATGTCCCTCTCTCCCTTACTAAAGTGTCACATAACAAAATCATGTCCCTCTTTCTCTTACTGGAGTGTCACATGACAAAACCATGTCCCTCTCTCTCTGACTGGAGTGTCACATGACAAAACCATGTCCCTTACCCTCTTACTGGAGTGTCACATGACAAAACCATGTACCTCTCTCCCTTACTGGAGACTTGTTGATGAAAATATTTTCCTTTCTGTACTGTTCTAATTCTGATAATGGGATTTTTTCTCAAAATTTTGGGAAAGTGCTATATGTGACCAATTGGCAATTGTAATTTGAATTTGTGTCAAATTGGGAAAATAATCTGCACAATGTAAATTTAGATGAATTGGAATCTCTTTTTAAAATGTTTGTTCCATCAAATGATAAAAAACATGTAGTTTAATTAGCATTGAGAATCGGGCTGAATAGCAACCCCATGGAAACTATAGAAAACCAACAGGATGAAAAACATATGTATTGTGCCTAAAAGAGTCTGTTTTACCTTCTGTTGTATAAGTACCAAAAATCTCATTTTTTTCAGTGGTGTCCTCCTGATGAATTAATCAGATCTCATATTGCATTGAAAGGAGGACTTGCCCCACCCCAGGTTCTTGAGCTGTGTCGATTATTGAACTACCAAGATGCTATTCATTTGCATAAGTTTGCCTGGAAACGCACAAAGAAGAGAGTCAGTAGATGGTTCCCAGTACCCATAATTTGTGATGAAGGAATGATGCTCATATACCCAGGTATGTATATATACAGTCAAAGTTGCATTAAAGGTCATCTCTGTATAAAAGGGCACCTGCCAAAAAGGCCTTTCAGTCATAACTTTTGTTAACTTTTTTTTATAATAGATACCGATAAACCTCTTTATAAAGGCCACCTGGCTACTTTGCCTGTTCCATTGAGTGGCCTTTATAGACAAGTTTGATTGTATTTATCTATACATGTATATTGTTGTTTGCAGTTATAATACATCTAATGATCAAATGATTTGAAGACTCAGTGTCTCACCACATAAATAGATTATAAGATAATTATTTACATTTACTTGGAAAAGCTTGTGATCATCTAAGTAACAAGCACATGAAAGGTGAATGACTTTTAATCTGGGTCACACTACCCAAGACTTATTCAAAACAGTCTCTGATCTTTTAATTTGGGTCACCCTAGTCTCTACCCAAGACTTATGTTAACAGTCTGTGATCTTTTAATCTGGGTCACACTACCCAAGACTTATTCAAAACAGTCTCTGATCTTTTAATTTGGGTCACCCTAGTCTCTACCCAAGACTTACATGTATGTAAACAGTCTGTGATCTTTTAATTTGGGCCACACTACCCAAGACAAATTTAAAAAGTCTCAGCTCTGATCTTTAAATTTTGGGCCACCCTGCCCAAGACTTATTTAAACATTCTCTGATCTTTTAATTTGGGTCACCCTGCCCAAGGCTTATTTAAACAGTCACTGATCTTTGAATTAGGTTCAAACTACCCAAGACTTACATTAATAGTCTCTGATCTTTGGTGACCTTTCAGCAGCCAACTGCTCTTCACAAATTTACGCAGCTTAAGAATTGAACCTCTCCGATTCTTCGGGTGAGACTTAAAGCTGAGGTCCAGTATCATTTTATGTTGATTATTATCTGAAAGAACTTAACATAGAAAAAAGTCAAAATTGACTCTACTTTAAACTGTAGTTCATTGTATCTTCATGTGAGTGAAACATTCTTGGCAGGTTTTAATTACATTGAAACAAACAAAAAGCTATATTTCTATGTTACATTTGATGATTTTGAAAACTTATAATTGCAGGCGATGAATTGTACCCAGAAAACCCAGATTTTGATGGCACCAATGAAAATATTTTACAGAAAGTTTCTGGCACATTTAAGGAATGGGAACAAAAACATCCAAGATGCTACAGAGTACAGAATTTAATTCCCTCCTCACCAGGCCAAATAGGCACAGTGAACTGTAGTATAGAACCTCTTGATGGACAAGTAATACCTGTAAATCCTTTAACCCACCTCAAAATATATAACACACATCCCAGATTGTGATATCAGATAAAGAACATATATAACACACATCCCAGATTGTGATATCAGATAAAGAACATATATAACACATGTCCTAAATTGTGATATCAGATAAAGAACATATATAACACACATCCCAGATTGTGATATCAGATAAAGAACATATATAACACACATCCCAGATTGTGATATTAGATAAAGAACATATAAAACACACATGCCAGATTGTGAAATCAGATAAAGAACATATATAACACACATCCCAGATTGTGATATCAGATAGAGAACATATAATACATGTCCTAAATTGTGATATCAGATAAAGAACGTATATAACACACATGCCAGATTGTGATATCAGATAAAGAACATATATAACACACATGCCAGATTGTGATATCAGATAAAGAACATATATAACACATGCCAGATTGTGATATCAGATAAAGAACATATATAACACATGTCCTAAATTGTGATATCAGATAAAGAACATATATAACACACATCCCATATTGTGATATCAGATAAAGAACATATATAACACACATCCCAGATTGTGATATTAGATAAAGAACATATAAAACACACATGCCAGATTGTGATATCAGATAGAGAACATATATAACACATGTCCTAAATTGTGATAACAGATAAAGAACATATATAACACACATGCCAGATTGTGATATCAGATAAAGAACATATATAACACACATGCCAGATTGTGATATCAGATAAAGAACATATATAACACACATGCCAGATTGTGATATCAGATAAAGAACATATATAACACACATGCCAGATTGTGATATCGGATAAAGAACATATATAACACACATGCCAGATTGTGATATCGGATAAAGAACATATATAACACATGCCAGATTGTGATATCAGATAAAGAACATATATAACACACATCCCAAATTGTGATATCAGATAAAGAACATATATAACACACATGCCAGATTGTGATATCAGATAAAGAACATATATAACATACATGCCAGATTTTGATATCAGACAGAGAACATGTATAACACACATCCCATAATGTGAAATCAAATAGAGAAATAGATTAATCGGTGTATATCAAATACCTCATTACAAAAGTAATTTACATAGATTTGTGTTATAGCATGATATATATTATGATTTTAAAAGTATTAATTTTGATATTTTTAGTTTGTTAGTATTTTTCTTTGTTGAATTCATTATGAATTTTGGTTTACTTGTCATTGACATCCCAGATTGTGATATCGGATAAAGAACATATATAACACATGCCAGATTGTGATATCAGATAAAGAACATATATAACACACATCCCAAATTGTGATATCAGATAAAGAACATATATAACACACATGCCAGATTGTGATATCAGATAAAGAACATATATAACACACATGCCAGATTTTGATATCAGACAGAGAACATGTATAACACACATCCCATAATGTGAAATCAAATAGAGAAATAGATTAATCGGTGTATATCAAATACCTCATTACAAAAGTAATTTACATAGATTTGTGTTATAGCATGATTTATATTATGATTTTAAAAGTATTAATTTTGATATTTTTAGTTTGTTAGTATTTTTCTTTGTTGAATTCATTATGAATTTTGGTTTACTTGTCATTGACACAATATGAGCTGTTGTTAGCACAAAATTTTACATGCAGATTTTATGCAATATTTTATTTTGTATATATTCCAAAGAAATCAACTGGTGGTAGAAAAAACAAAAGCATGGATATAATTACAGTGAACTTGTCAATTGTAGCTTGTTATATCTGTTTGTTTGAATCAGCCATCACTCTGGTCATTGTTTATTGACTTTTGGAAGATTTTATCTTTTATTCCATGTAAGATAATTCCAAATCTTCAGTATCTGAAGAATATTAAATTACCCAAACTAAATTTAGTTAAGATATGGTAGTTATTCTTATTTATGGAGTTGACAACACTTTACTGTGTAAAAACCAGATGAGCCATAAACAAAATTACTTGACAAGCAGCATCCTGTTCAAACAGACATTCGTTTTATTCACATGTAATGGAATCCAACAGTTATACTTGTCTCCAATGTACATTTGGCTTCTATCAAGCTTGATGCTCAGTATTTGTCTGTGTTGTTTCCATGCCAAATAGTCAATCTACAATTCCAACGTGTTTCTGACATTTGTTCATTGTCAACAAATATTTGAACATGTATGTTCAAAAAGAGATCTCATTCACTCTTTGTCCCACACTTTTGGCCCATAACACATTTGGCCTTTGTTAAAATTGGCCTATATTTATGTGTTGCATCAGAGATATGTCTCTGGTTGTATATTTACTTGAAAAATGCAACACAGGATTGTTATTGTAGATAGTTAAATATATTAATTTATATATCTATGATATATTGCGGAGGGTGATATGGTCGAGACTGCAACAGGACAAGTTTGTAGTGGGCTGAGGTCTCCAGTAGCAGAACATGGGCAAAGAAGTTTCTCTGAATGTTGGATATTTTTCTATTATGTGTGAGAAATGCTTGCTGGGAAGGAAATGATCATTTTGTGCTTGAAAAATGTTACGGGTTTAAGCAGGGATTAGCAATTTGAAAATGACTACACAAAGAAAATGGTAAACTTGATATATCGTTCAAAACCCTGTTAGCATAATTAATGAAAAGAAAACGTGGCAGTATAATGCGGAGAACTAATCTATATATCCTCAATGTAATGCCAAAAATAGAAAAAAAGGTGGAAAGAAATATAGCTCTACTATCTCTGTACATATTCATTATAGATGCAATTTCCTTAACAACGCATATTTTAAGAACCAACGCTCCAACTGCATTCACATTACCATGTAAACACGAATCTTGCATTAAATAAATCACTATGGGTCTCTTTTGTGTTAATAGACTAGTGGTTTTGATCTGTGCTGTAAATTAATGCAATTCAGTGAGGATTTTGAAGCTGTATGACGTCGATATTTAAATGGCTGGATCAAGGTATTTGACAAGTCTTCTGAAATGGATTGAAATATGTAAAATCAGCTTATCACATGATATGATCCATATTTCGAGCAAAAGAAGTCTCGTATATTGATAAAGTTAATGTAGTCTTAAATAAGGAGGTCAAAATAGTGATTGAACAAGTAGTGAAGTTAGTTATATAGTCGTCACTCACTTAGACTCACCTACCATACATTCATATTTATTGTTGATTTAGATTTTCTATCATTAGTTTGCTTGCAATTCCTTAAATGCTTTATAACCTTTCATCAATATTTTTAGCCCACCATCCAAATAGCCCTGCGTCCGTGGTCCGCCATACGTTGTCCATCCTTAAACAATCTTGTTATCACTATTTCTCAAGAAAGTATCTTGGATTTTGACAGTTGAAGTTTGTTTTCACTTCTTCTCAGAAAGTACTGAAGGGATCTGTATGAAATTTGACATGTAAGTTCTCCTTAAGGTCTAGCTGTGCAGTGTACATTTTTAGGAGGGTTGGATAACAAAGTGGCTGCCAGGCGGCCATCTTGGATTTTGATAATTAAAATTTGTTATCGCTATGTCTCAGATAGTGCAGAAGGGATCTTTATAAAATTTTTCATATAGGTTCTCATTGAGGTGTAGTTGTGCAGTGTACATTTTCTGGAGGGTCGGTTCACAAAATGGCTGCCAGGCGGCCATCTTGGATTTTGACAATGTTTGTTCAATCTTTTTTAAAACTATTCACATGTCTAACCCTAAGCCATATATATTCTTGTTTGTCATGGGTAGACACATGCATTAGTGTATGATAGGGTCATTGGGGGTTCCTGCCCCACCCCCTGAAATTAATATTTTTATAACTTAAAAACCGTTCACAGTGCTACACTTAAACCATATATATTATTTATCATTATTGGGAAATGCATTCGGTGGTGCATATGCGGGTCCTGCCCCACTCCTTGAAATTTATATTTTTGCTTATAACTTTAAAACTGTTCATAGTCCCACCCTTGAACCACATACATGTATATTATTGATTATTATGGGAAAACATATTTATTGATGTATATGGGGTCCTGCCCCACCCCAAAAATATACATTTTTACTTATAACTTAAAAACCATTCACAGCCACATCCTTAATCCGTATACATGTATATTATTGATTGTTATGGAAAAACACAAACAGTATGGAATGCGGGTGTCCTGTCCCAGCCCCTGAAATATACTTTGCTACATTTGATATCAAAGCAGGGACCAGTGAGACATATATTTTGTGTAATTCTTGTTTTACTCAATGCAGGTAATGACCAGCGATTTGAATAGCCCACCATCAACAGATGGTTGGCTAATCAAATTGCCCTGCATCCATGGTCCATCCTCCATCAGTTGTCCGTCCGTAAATAATTCTTGTTATTTCTCAGAAAAGTACTGGAGGCATCTTTATGAAATTTGACATATGGGTTCTCCTTGAGGTCTAGTTGTGCAGTGTATATTTTCTTGGTCGGATCACAAAATGGCTGCCAGCCGGCCATCTTGGTTTTTGACAATGAAAGTTTGTTATCGCTATTTCTCAGAAACTACTGAAGGTATCTTCATGAATTTGACATATAGATTCTACTTGGGGTCTTATTGTGCAGAGTACATTATTAGGATTGTCGGATCACAAGATGGCTACCAGGTGGCCATCTTGGAATTTGACAATCAAAGGATGTTGTCACTTTCTCAGAAAGTACTAAAAGGATCTTTATGAAATTTGACATTTAGGTTCTCCTTGAGGTCTAGTTGTGTAGTGTACATATTCAGGAGGATCGGATTACAAATTGGCTGCCAGGGGGCCATTTTGAATTTTGACAATTAAAGTTTGTTATTGCTATTTCTCAGAAAGTACGGAAGGGATCCTAATGAAATGGGTAGACACATTCATTGGTGTATGATCATTGGGGGTTATGCCTCATCCCTGAAATATATATTTTTACTTATAACTTAAAAACCATTCACAGCCTTACCCTTAAACCATATATTTTGGATTGTTATGGAAAGACACATTTAGTGGTGGATATGCGGGTCCTGCCCCACCCTCTGGGATTTATATTTTTGCTTATAACTTAAAACCCGTTCAGAGCCCCACCCTTTAACCATATATATTATTGACCGTTATTTGGAAACACATTCAGATGTTTATAAGGGTCTTGCCCCACTCTCTGAAATTTATAACTTTACTTATAACTAAAAAACCATTCACAACCCCCACCCTTAAACCATATATATTTTGGATTATTATGGGGGGGGGGGCACATTTAGTGGTGCATATGCAGGTCCTGCCCCACCCCCAGAATTTATTTTTTTGCTTATAACTTAAAAACCCTTCATGGGCCCACCCTTCAACCATATATATTATTGATCGTTATTGTGAAACACATTCAGTGGTGTAGGGGGGGGGTTCCTTGGGAACGCTGCCCACCCTCTGAAATATATAGCTTTACTTATAACTTACAAATTGTTCACAGCCCCACCCTTAAGCCATACATATTTTTGATTGGTATGGGGAGACACATTTAATGGTACATATGTAGGTCCTGCATACCCCCCCCCCCTATTAATTTATATTTTTGCTTATAATTTAAAAACTGTTCACAGTAAAACCATTAAGCCATACATATTATTGATGGATATGGGGAGACACATTTAGTTGTGCATATAGGGTCCTGCCCCACCCCCTGAAATTTATATTTTTGCTTATAACTTAAAAACTTTTCACAGCCCGCCCTTACACATATATGTTATTGATTATTATTGGAAAACATATTCATTGATGTATATGGGGTCTGCCCCACCCCAAAAATATACACTTACTACACTTTGCTACATTTGATATCAAAGCAGGGACCAGCGAGACATATTATTATGTGTAATTCTTGTTTTACTCAATGCAGGTCATGGCCAGCATTTTCATTTTTTGAGTTGAAAGGTATGGTTAAGCTATCTTGGATTAAAGCACTTTATGTCTGGTATTGTTTATAAGCTTGAACGGATAGTTAGGTTTTAGTTTAAAATTAATTTTGAGCCACAAAATAAGAGAAAATAACATTCTATCATAGATCAAATGTAGAACATTTGATGGTGGGAATCAAGATCCCTCTGGGATCTCTTGTTACAGATATTAAATAATAAACAGATGCCGGTGAAGTGAGACAAATTTTGATCGTTGCTCCGAGTCTTTCAGTAATGTGTACTGTGACACAGGACTTCACTTTCAAATGTAAAAATCACAGATACCCAAGTATTAAAACTCTAATCAAATAGACACATTACTTTTAATTTCTCGGAGAAATAGGGCGTGAGTACTATAAAGAATGATCTGGAAAATGGACAACGACTTTTTGTCATATAAATCCATGCCCATATCACCCCCCATCACCCCCCCCCCCAGGAAACTTGTTTCTTCCCTCTGATGATCGTTAGAAAACGTCAATAGCCACAGCCTAGTAATATGACAATTATATAATTATACATGCTCGCTTTTCATATCTAGAGTAATTCTATATTTGATCTGAAAATTTATAGGCCTAGCTTGATTACCCGCTGATACGTAAATGGCATTATGTTTCGGTATGCAAGGGTCTTAAACCGGTCATTATATATATATAGATATAGATATAGATATATATATATATATATATATATTACCAGACAGAACGTGAATGTATTCAAACGAGGAAAGACACACTGGAATAATGAATCTGTTCAAGATATTTTTGATTTTGATTTTTAACTTGGTACACGTTTCTGATACTGCAAGTTTCCAAAAGATAAAATTAAATGAAACAAACTCCAAAAAATGGACGAAAAAATTCGGTGGCATCAGCGTTTCACAAAATTTACCTGATGACCGGCAGTGCAACTCTTCGTGTGGTACAAAAAGAATGCCTGTTTGCTATTGCGATTATGACTGTTTTGAATTTAATGACTGTTGTTTCCAAGCCAAATCTTTGATAAACAGAAACGAGATACGACGTTTACCAGACAAATTCACCTGCAAGTTTCCTGTTTCCCAAAATATACCGGACCCTTTGAAAGAACCGTTTGGTGTGGTTATGGTAGATACATGTCCAACGACGGGCTTGATTAACAGTACATTGGCCAAAGAATGCCGCAACTCCACTTTTTCACCTACGTATGACCATATCTTACACTCTGTACCCGTTACAAGCAAGGACGGAACAACATTTGCCAATGTTTACTGTGCGTTATGTAATGGCATAGTTGATGTCTCACTCTGGGATTTAGATGCAACACTGAATGTCAAAGACAACATAGAACCAATTTTATTGAAGCAAAACTCTTCGCTGAAATATCTCGTGGAATCATTATCACCCACCCCCGTACCAGGTACTAATATTTCCCCTAGGGTTTGTGTCAGAATAGATAAACCTAGAAATCTGGCAAATATCAACAGTCAGATGTGTCGTAAATATAACCAACCAGTTGTTTTTAGGGGCAGCATTTACCAAAACTTCCATTGTATAGATATCAACACCAGGAAGAAGTGCGAAGGAAACAATTCAGGCGACTGTAAAATCACTTGTATAAAAGAAAAGGATATGGATATTCGTGATATGATATTTCTGAAAAACAGAAGAAAACGGTCAATTAAAATCAGATTTGGGTCACACGTACACATGGAATATGACCAGAGTAGATGCCGATCTGAAGAAACTTTTCCTGAATCCAAGGTACTGAACTTTTTATGTTGATACTCTTTCTTTCAATATGATTTAATGTATTTGTGCTATTGCTATGTGCTTTAAACGTAACAGTTTAACGTTAAGATTAAACGTGGCCGAATAGTTGTAGCATAGTTGAGTCACGAAATTTAAGTACATACTCAACATCTATTTTTAATTTTTGAAGTTTTCTTCAAATGAGCAATGATTTTGATCATTATTTACACCTGGTCCCAGATGGGATTTGCGATTGTTCTTCATATTGATAGTTAATTTGTCGTATTCTAGTGAACTTATTTGGAATTATTTATTGGTATTTATGGGACGCCGTTTAAGTATTTATTCACTTTTTTCTGATATCAAAATTCATTTTTTTTTATACAAAAAAATCGAATTTCTGATATTACAAATTTATTTTTTATATCAAAAAATCGATTTTTTATATCAGGAAATAGGGTTTTTTATGTCATAAATTCGATTTTTTAAAAAAAAAATGAAGTTTTGATATCATAAAATCTCTGATACCAAAAATATGTAGTATTATTTGATATAAAAAATGAATGATATCAAAAAACGATTTTTTTATATATAAAAATAACATATTTTCTGGTATCAAGAATTCGATTTTTTTGATATCACAAAATACGAATTTCTGATATCAGAAAATGTGATTTTTTATATCAGCAAATACTCCATAACAACCTAAATAAATAACCCTGTCAGGACCAGGATAAATTTTCTTATATTATCTTTATAGCCATAGTTATAATTTTATTGATTGTTTTTAATTTATGTCGAAATAATTAAATAAACCAAGCCCATGTTGAATGTTAAATCTTGAACAGTAGGCCTAAGCCTAGCCAAAAATTTTCAAACAAACGGGCGCCTAACAAGGAGGACGGAAGCGAGGGAAGACCAGCTTCTGAGCAAAACATATTGAACACAATCAAAGTCCGCAGTAAATAGGGCCTAATAACACGCGGTCTAGTATCTGGCGGGAAATCTTATGGAGAAATAATTGTTGCAGGATACAGTTCTGATAGGAAATAAAGGCAATTGCTGATATCAAATAATGCTACATATTTTTTATATCAGAAAATGATTTTCTGATATAAAAAATCGAATTTCTGATATCCAAAATTTTTTATATGAAAAAACCAGAATTTCTGACATAAAAAATTCGTTTAGATTTTTGGAAATCGAAAATTCGATTTTTATTATCAGAAAATGATATTTTGATAGCAGAAATTCGATTTTTTATATCAGAAAATGATATTTTTGTATCAAAAAATGTTTTCTGATGTCAAAAAATTTATGTTTGATATCAAAAAATATTTTCTGATATCAGAAATTCGATCATTGGATTTCAAAAAATGGATTTTTGATATCAGAAAAAGTGAATAAATACTAAAACGGCGCCCCATAAGTATCAATAAATAATTGCAACTCCAAGTCCATTAGAATACGCCAAATTAGATATACAAACGGAATTTTTTATATCAGGAAAAGTGAATAAATACTAAAACGGCGCCTCATAAGTATCAATAAATAATTGCAACTCCAAGTCCATTAGAATACGCCAAATTAGATATACAAATGGAATTTTTTATATCAGAAAAAGTGAATAAATACTAAAACGGCGCCCAATAAGTATCAATAAATAATTGCAACTCCAAGTCCATTAGAATACGCCAAATTAGATATAC